>BPLQ01004446.1:10000-350000 GCA_021605075.1 Caerostris darwini
TCTTTTTTATCCTAATTTCAGTTAACACTACAATTTACAATAGTATTTTTCAACAATGGATACATCATGGTTGTTCCTGCAAGAAGAAATAAATTTTAAATGAATTATTGAATAGTTTTTTTTTTTTTATCACTTAAAAGTAAGTTGCAGTATGTAGATGTACTATTAATTATTAAAAATAATCGAGAAATAAGACTAAATTTTATTAAGGTAATATTTAATATTTAAAGGTTTTTACTTTTGTAAAAACATTTCAATGTAACAAATGCAAAATTCAAGATTAGTTTTAGTTATTAGTCTATATTTATTTTGTAGTTTATCTATTAATAAATTTGTATTACATAACTATCTTAATGCTTAATACATGAACATTTCTTAATACTGAATGTTATTTGCATGGCTTTGTTATTCTGTTTGTGTTTCAAAAGTCTTTTATTCATTCTCTTTTTGTTTATATATATGAGCCTTGAATTTGTAGAAATCTCTTCAAATGGGTATGAAGTGTAGGTCAAGGATATAGCAAGCCTGCTATAATACCTGAAAAATCTCATTATTCTTATGCTTTAAATATTTTGATTTTTACTGATTGAGAAAAATTCTAAATAGAGTAATAGTCAACAAGCAAAGTGCTCAAGAGATTTAACTTAGAATTTAAAAACGTAATATTTAATAATATCAATATTTTAATTGTTTAAAAAATAAAGAAATTACTCCTGATTAATTAGGAAAGCTTTTCTGTAGTGCTAAAGAAGAGATAAAGGATTCATAATTTTAGAGTATTCCATTTCAGTCCTGAATGAATAGTATAAGGTGGCTAAAGTCAGGGAAATTCGTAAAAGTGCTTACGAGGCGTAGAGCCGAGAATCCTACCCAGTAAAAAGAAAATACATCTCTCGTCTCGAAATCTACCGGTAGGTAGACGGCCTTGGCCTACGAAGGGCTGTTGCGCCGATGATGATGACGACGACGACTAGTGCTATTGTTTGTACTCATGCTAGTGCCAATTTAGAAAAGTGAGAATTTTAATATTTTATTAATTATTGTGCATTAAGCTGACATTCATTCCTGAAGCCTAATTTCACAATCCTTTAGCATTTGCATTGATTAGTATTTGTTATTTATATATTTAATTATTTAAAACAATGATTTATTATTTAATCAAGTATTCTTTAGCTTATACATTAAATGTATACTTTATTTTGTGTGTTTAATTACTAATTCTGTTCATAAATTGGTCTTCCGTTATATTTTTACTTCGAGGAAAAGGAGCAAAAACACATTTAGGGAGAATTGCCACTTCATTGTGTTTTACTATTTCTTCTGATGAGTTTCTTAAAAACAGAAGACAATTGTTAAAATAAATCGGGTAAATCCCACTTAATAAATATAGTTAAAATGAAATAATTTATTTTAGTAAGAATGTTTTTCTTAATAATTTGGGGCTTTACTGTATTATACTGTCTTAATAGATTTTTTTAGGATGTTCATTCTATTTTTTTAAAATTAAATTTCATAAAAATATATTATTTTCACATTAACTAATTGGTTAAAATGCACACATTTATATTGCACACATACAGTGATTCTGAGTTAGGGGAAAACCAGGAAATTTAATATAATTAGGAACAAGTCAGAGAAATGGAACGAAAATTTTTTTTACACAGTTTTTGTACTTCTGTACATAATTTCTATACACCCTGTAGTAAATCTGTTGTTGATTTTTTCATCTATTGCGAGTATTGAGAACTAAAAGAAAGGATATAAATCAAAACCCAAGGGAAAGGTATAAAGTAAATGCTCCCTGCAGAGCAGCTCATTATTTTGAGAACACCCTAGGCTTATTAGGAAAATAGATGTTCCGCTATGGAAAGGGGGTGTATGCATTATTCCAGAAAATTTTGTAGTTTTCTTTTGCATCACATTTTACTGTTTACTATCTAAAATTAAAAACTAAAATGCAGCTATAGGAGAAAAAACAGATCTATCATTATGCTTTTTTCTCTTATTATAATTTGAATTATTTTTATGAGCATTTTATTATCTGAGTTGTGAATTCCAGAATTTTTAAAAACTACCTTAGACTTCAAAAATAAGTAAAACCACAGCCTAATTAGCATTTTAATCTTTATCCAGTAGCAATTTATAATTCTGAATAGGGACAAAAGTAAAACCATTGTTAGTAAAATAAAAATTTCCATAGGTTAATATTAAGTTTGGAATTGCTTCGGGTTTGTGTAGATGGCAGTCTTAAGTTGTAGATGAGTTAGTAGACAAGGATGACCAAGAGTAATAATTATCCAAAGACAATTTTCTGTTGTTGTGTTGAAGGAACCATGAGGAAACTGCCAGGGAGTTGGTTGTAAGACATTTTAATGCTTCAGAATGTGAATCAGCCATTGTATTGCTAGATAAATGCTTCATAAGACTTCAGGTTAGATTTCATGTGAGAAAACCAATAATTTGTCCCATTCATTCAGTTTTCCAATACAACCAATTTAAACTTCTGTTATCATAATATTCAGTAGAACTAAGAATGATGCTGTGTATTGTTTACTGATGAGTCGATAAATAGACTGAACTGTGATTTTAAATGACAACACTGTACTGACTGTAGGGTATTAGGAATGTGGATCTGTCCATTCCTTGTTCATGAAAGTTTTTCCACATAAGAAGCTTAATAGTTTTGGTATTAATTATCAAATTAGCTGTAGAAGAGGGACTTGATGGTGTCACAGGTTTTAAATTCAAGTCCCAGCAGTACTATAGATGTTTGTAGGGGTTTGGAATCCACTTTAAACTGTAGGCCCCTGTTTATTTTGACTGTTGAGCATAGGGCTGACAGCCCTACCCTGTAAAAATAGAAACCATCTCCTGTCTCGAGATCTGCCAGTAGGCAGATAGCCTTGACATGTAGTTCCGGGAGTTAGTTAGAACTGCAGAAGCTGTTTTTTTAGTTGATTAGATATGGATAAGGTCTTGGAACCATGTGTAAGACTGCTAAAGTGTAGGTGGACCATACTTTTGCTGATAAGTAACATTGCTAACCTAAATTGAGCATATCTGTTGTCAAAATTCTGGGAAACAGATTTCACTTGTATGGATTTGGATAACCTTTTAGTCAAGTATTCAATTGTGCATCTGTGAAATACCTTAGATGGCCTGACTGATTGAAGCATGCCAGATATGTACCTGGACACTTCATGAAATGCATGTTAACTTTCAGAAGATCCACAGGATTTTATCAATACTTTGGTAAATTGTATGAAATCAAGATGTCAGGTTTGCATATCTATCAAAAGTGATCAAGATTTGGTACAATACAGACGACATTTTTCAGGAATTTTATATTTTCAAAATTTGAATATTTTAAGGTAACATAAGCTACTGTTATTCTCCATCAAATAAAAAAGTACAAATGACGTTTAATAATATCCACGTCCTTTAATTTTAATGAGTTGTACAAATTATGAAATGTGTGATTTTACACAAAAATTATTTTCCATAGAAGTTCTCTTTTGTGTCATTTAGCATGATTTTGTTTTTTCAGTTGATTATTTTTAATTTGACCTATAGAAGAATTTGTTCATTATATACATTAATTCTGAGTGTTTGGAAAGTTAATTTTGATGCTTAAATTCCTTCTACCTTACTAATTTTCTCTGCCTATTCAACAATATTTGCTTCTATACACTTGGCATTTCTGCCTATTAAAAGTCTTATCTAAGTGTGGAATTTTAGATTATGTATTTTGTCAATATATATTTTGGTTCTTTGTTGATGAATTTCTTTGCTTGCATCAATTTCTTGTGCTTTTTCTGGATTACCAAATTCAGAAAAATAAAATTTTTATTTTTAAAAATTAAATAAAGAGTTCAAAATTACACTATTGCCATAAAACATTGGTTGAAAATCAAATATCAGATGTCTGGCTCTTGTATTTTTAATCAAATAAATTTAGCTTATATATTAAGGAATTGTTCAATTAAAGCATTAAAATTACTTATGATATTATTGTGCTTGGTATTTATAAATGAGTTTCATTTTATAAGGCTTGTAAGAAGTATAGTTTTGTGATTGACTGTATAAAAGAGAAAGTGTATATCTGCTTCTGCATGTTTGAACCAAATTTAAAGCTTTTTAATTTATCTCTTAAAAGTAGGATTTCTATTATTAATTAACCCTTTTTAAAAATAAATTCTTTTATGTTTGTTAATTTTAATAATAAAATTCATATTTTAAACTTTAAGAGAACCTAATGCATTTTTAACAATATTCTAAATTCTAGGTTAAAGTATTGATTAGATGCCCTTATTTATTAAGTTATATTAAACTAGTTCTTTACATTAGAGGCAATGAAGAAAAGGATTCTATTGTATTAATTATCTGAAAAAAAATTAGTATGATTCATATCTTATCTTAGCAAAAAGTTTTTGTCACATTTAAGCATAATACACAATATGTATGACTTAAATTTTGATTTTTCCTTATAAAGATGCATTTATGAAGACACATCTAAATTTCCTAAATTTGAAGTGGTATAAGCAGCCTGGTATCAGACCATCAAATAATAGAGAGAATAAAAAACAAAATGACAGAAATATTAGCATTTTGAAGGTTAGTTATGCAATTTTTTTTAGTAATTTATTCCAATAAATACTTTTACTTAATGTTAAATTATTTACTTACTCAATGTTGAATTTTAATTTCGGCTTTTAAAGATTTTATTTTTATTAATTTGGCAAAATTTATAAGAAAATTTTTATGTTTGTTTTGTTTCCAAAAATATTGTTGCTTGGTTCTCATTCTGAATTCTTAACATATATTTCAGGATTTCTTGTTATTTTAAATGTCCAATATAAGTTTGTTTTTATTGTTTATGTAAAGTTGTAAATATCAGCTTTTATTTGCTCAATTAATAATTTTTTTAATGTTTGAAATGAGGTAACAGAAACTAAATTTGACTTTTTGTTCTGAACTCAAACATGACAACATTCAAATGACCCTCTCAGGAGCAGATATGTAAATTGCTCTGGATTGTCCAAAATTTCTTTGAAAGCAAGCAAAACTGCTTAACATTTGGATTTTTTTTCCTTTGAAAAATGCTACACTTTTGGTATTCCCAGTCATTAAAGACAATGTGTCTTTAATGACTGGGAATATCAAAAGTGTAGCATTTTTTGATATCTGTATTGCATTTTATTATGACAATGTGTCATAATAAAATGCAATACAGTTTGTTCAGGATTTTTCTGAATTCCACATTTAAAGATTTTAAAATGTTTTTTTTACTTCGGGTCTTTCTGCTTTGGAAGATTCATCCAAGTAGAAAAATGTTCATTTTTTTTTTAAAGCTTTCTTTTTCTCACAAATTTCATGGAAATGCTTCCATTTCATTTACTATGGAGAAATGCTGCGGAATCGGGAATTTCCATGCTGCCTCACCGATCACTTGTAGCGATAAGTAAGGATGTGCTAGTTATGAATGAACACACCTTTTAGGATGGATTAGCTGGAAGAACTATGACAATTTAAAGTAAAAGAATGACCCTTCATCAGATTGGAGCAAACATGAATCAGTTACTAAAGATAAATGAAATAATTGTTGGATAAGAATTGATATCCTATATTTAAATATGCATGATTTTTCAAATGAAGTTTAGTTTACTTTACAAATGAAGATCAGTTGTCAGTTTAAATCATTTGAAAATAAAGCTCAGTCATGTTAGGTTGTGCATTGTAACAGGGTGGTACTCTTTTGCAAGTAATAAACAAATTGTTGAAAATGGAAACAGATTTCAGCATTTAATTCTTCGTAAAAAATTTTTTTTTAATGAAATATCTGTTGATTTTAAATTGAAGGATAATCTTTTGATAAAAATACTTCAGTTGGCAGAAATCTATTAAACAGGGTAATTTATTTTGTTCATTTATTAGTATTGTGACTAATTTGTGCTTAGTGGACAAGCTATGCAGTGCATCATGACAAAATAAGAGTAATAAAAAATTGCCTGTTTTTCAGAAATTATATGTCGGCTGGTATCTATAGATGGTTTTAAAGCCTTTTTTAGTGAGCAATTATGTGTTTTTTCTCTTGAATTGTAATGTTATACATTAATTCATATAATGTTAATGTATAGTAAGCTAATGTTCATATATATTTATATTAATGACATTTATATAAAGTATTTTATAATATAATTACACGCTTAACATTTTTTTAATTTGATTAATATGTATTATTCAATTTTTACAATTATTTTGTAATATTTACATTTTATAAATGATATTTTGAGTTTTTTTGGTAGTCATGCTTCTATTTCTTTATTACAAAAAAGGTTCTAGACAAATGTTTGTTTAAAGTCAACATTGCCCATTTTAGTTTGGAATAGACATTTTTTTTAAAGAATTGAATTTAATGAATTTAAGAAAGTCAATATTCTACTTAATAAAATTACAATATTACATGAAGTTTTACTTTTGTTCATACATTAATTTTTCCTCCTTGATCATTTAAAAAGTATAGTGGATGATTAGGATGTGTTTTTTTAAAACTTGATATATTATTGTTAAAGCTCTTTATTTTATCTACTATGTTATTAAATTAATACAATATTTTTTATATTTTCCATCATAATATATTTTTATCATTTATAAAATTATGGAATTGATTATAAACCTACTATTTACAGATAATGAACAACTTGGTGATTTAAGTACTCTGATAAAGACATCTGTAAGTAAATATCTCCCTAATTTCGATTATACCCTTCATACTTCAATGGCTGAGAAGGGAATAGAAAATCTTTCTAAGCCTCCCAAAAAAAGATATATATATAAAGAACAATGGCACAGAAATAATGTGGATTTATCCAGAAGTGCTCATAAAGAAGAAACACCTGCTCCTAATTGTGGTGATCATCAGACTCGTGATGCTTGTTCTGCTTTATTAGAGCTTGCAGGGGATCTAGCAGAGGTAATTATAACTTCCATTTTTAAATTTTGTATTCATTTAGGAGCATGGTTTTTTGGTGTCTTAACTCTGCACATTTTAAAATTTTCTGCCAAATCTTATATATAGCAAGTGATTTGTCTGTTTTTCCTTAAATTTTTTCTTTGATTAAATTATTTTTATTTGTGGCACAGCTAACAAAGACGAGAAAAAAAACTACACAGGTGTGCAAAATTTATGTTATTGTTTCTTCGCAAGAAACCCACAAGAATACTTCTTAGAGGCATAAAATTCAAAACACAAAAACAGTATATTGTACTTAAAGGTGGAAGAAAGCCTATGCAAAAATAATATGCATGCAGTATGAAATAAAAAAACAAGTCTTAGTTGAAATAATAGTATTGGTACAAATACTTGTCTGCTGAAGAACAAACAGACCTTGCTTAGTAAGGAAAAGGCATCCGTTAACAACAATGATTGCTTGGCTCTGTTTCTCCATACTAAAGATTATTCCACAGTTGTTAAGGTGCACATTCTTTAGCAAGCATATATTTCAGTTATTAGGTGTTCTTAAGCAAATATAATCATGGCAATAGGCATCACCTTAAAGCAATTATTACATATTCTATAAGATTAAATCAGAGTATGCTAGCCAATCTTTTGCACTGATATCCTTACCTTTTAGAAGCCCCTGAATAGCTTAAGTCTGAGTTAGCCTGCCATTATTGTTCATAAAAACGAAATCTGCAACAATGGCTTTTAGAGCAGATTCATATAAGGGAGGGTAACTTCCTGACAATAGAAATTTTCAGTAATAATAGCCCCATTTAAAATTTGCACATCAGTCATATCATCATAATGGCTTCCCCAATGAGCACACTAGGACAATCATAAACTTCCCTGCTGTTAGTGGGGTGTTACTTCTCCCATTTTTGGCACTGAAACGATTCATTTGTGAAGGGGATATAGCTCCATTGATGAGGTTATTTTCCTTACACCAGTCAAATTGGTGCCATAAATTGTTGCAAATACTTCACAATAATTGTTATTGTTTTGTAGAAGGCTTTTTCCTTACACTCATTAGTTTAAAATTTTTCACATTTCTGACTTAAAACAAAAATGTCCTTTTAAATAACACCAATCCAAGAATACAACATTTATATTTCAAAATTTAGAATTTTTAGGCGTTTTAGGGTAAACTTACAATTACAACAAAATTTTAAAGAATATATAAGATAAGTTTTATTTTGTGAGATTTTTTAGTAATGATGAAAAATGAGAGAAAAATAAGTAAAATAAGATGAATTTGCATAAAATTCTACCAGGTAATAATTATGCAGAAATGGTGATGTACAATTATCGAAATCACTGTATACATCTCCAATTATTATCAATAATACTGATTTTGTACATCAGATATTTCGATGTTGGAAACTGGGAATTTTGATGTTACTTATGCCCATTTTACAGATAATCAATATCTTAAATTGGACTTTATTTAACATATGAATAATGAAATCGGATTTGTGATTTTAAACTTGTTAAACGATAAATTGATTTTTAAATCAATTTATCGTTGAGGTCTAGTGCACAGATCACTTTTTCTCTTTCATGTCTTCACTCAAGAGTACCTATCCTATTAAACATCCACACCAGCAAATGTTTTTTTCCTCAATTTATTGTTTATTTGATAGGATTGCCAAAAATGCATTTTATTTTAAGATAATGCTCCATAAAACAGTTATGGTTGTTGCCAGTTAGTGCAAATGTACAAACGTACTTTCAGATTGCAGTGATTATATATACAACTCTTCTTTATTCTGCCGTTAGTTCCATATGCTCTTATTCTGTCTGAATTACTAGCTTAGAAATGTCAAATATAGTCCTGCGAGACAAGTATCTTAAATTAATAAGCTAAGCTCTTTGGAGTATGATGGGGGAATAAAAAAAAGCTTATAATTCTTATATTCATGTAAACATATTATGGTTAAATTTAGAATATATTGCAGCATGTGGATTATTGGGCCTTGATATCTGAGTGACTAGTGCTCGGTGCCACAGGTTTAAGGATTGGGTCCTGGCAGTGCCATGGCTGTGCTTGTAGTGGGTCGGAATCCTCTTGCCGTAGGTCTAATATGGCTGCAAAGCATTAGGCGTAGGGCTGACAACCCCACCCTGTTAAATCAAAACATCTCACCTGAAAATCCGCCAGCAGGCAGATGGCCTTTTCCCACCATGGGGCTGTTGCACCGATGATGATGATATGGATTACTACTTATTTAATTTTTTTACAAAAAAATTACTTTTGAATTTACTTAGTAAGTCTATACTTTAAAAGCTTGTTAAGAATACAGCAAAAAATTTATATTCGTATTGAGTATATGTTTTTTGTCTTTTTAAAAAATTTTTTATTAGTATTATTAAATTAAGATTTAAAGAGAAAAGTATTTAAAGCAGAAGAATAAAAATAATAATCTTTTATATCTCCAGAATAAGTGTGGTATATGGTATAATAAATAGAGAAAGATAAATATTTGGCTAGTTAGCTTAGATAAACAAATATCTAAGTTGATAAAATCACTATTAGCAAAATTGATTTTGTATAAAAATATATATTGAACTTATCTTTGTTATCTATGGTCTTATATAAAATTATTTGATATATAATCTTGTTAAAAATTTTATTATTAATAAATTGAACACTGTCACTTTTTCTGAAAATTTTTAACTTTGTTTTCAGGCCCATGCTAAAAATGAAACTTCTAAGGAACATTGTATTACTTCAGAGAAATCAAAATTATTTATTCCATTTGTTGCAAAATCTTCTAATAATTTTTTTTCTCAGGCTGACCCATCAGATTTGTCTCTACAAAATTCTACCATGTCTAAATTACAAAAATCTGATAGCCAAGAATTAAATGTACGTAAGGTGTGTACACGTAGATGTGTGTCTGTAGAAAAATTGAGATGTGAGCCTGAAAACGTACAAGATCAACCCCTTGATTTATGTAAAAAAATAAATAAAAGTAATAATGATGAAAATAATATTGATGATTTTGTAGATGTAATCCTAAGTAATCATAAGAATAGAAGTTGCACAATTAAATATTTAGATAATATAGCTTATAGTAGAAGAATGAATAGTCCCTCTTCATCAGAATTTGATGATACTGCATACTCTTTGTCTGTTGCAATTGAAGCAGTTGTTGATAAAGCATATAGTACAGATAGCTCTAAGTCAGTTACTGAATTTCCAGAATCTGCCGAAAACAATGATTCTGTTGCAGATGGGGAAAAGAATTGTAGTGTTTACTTTAAATTTAACAATAATAAAAGTGATAGAAATCATGTAAAAAATTTACAATCTCAAGATGTGGCCAAAACAAATGAACAAAATTTTTTCAAATCTAAGAATGAAAAACATTTACTTAATTCTCTTCCTGTAAATCAAATAAATAGTTTATCTATGCCAATGCATCATTTAAATGTATCTCCAAAACTTCCCGAAGACAACCCAGATAGATATTCTCATAAACTTTCTTCTAAAATGTCTGGTGAAAGTATCTGTAATTATTTTATGAATGAACCACAGATTGAAGGCAGTTCTGGTGATAACCCAAATTCTGCTCTCCCCTCTCCTACAAGGAGCTCTCAAAGGGCTTGTAAGGGGAAACGATATGAAGCTCTTAAACCTGAACTGTTACAAACACAAAAAGAACGCAAACAAAATAACAGCAAGAGGATTGTGTCAACATTAGTTAAAGCTAAAGATGGACCAGTTTCTACAAATCCCAATTTTTTATCACCAAAAAAGAGAAGAAAAGAATTTTCAGATAAAAGCAAAGCACTTGCAGAAACTGATGCTTTAGATGCAAGGTAAAGTATTATTTTAGATTTACAATTTCTGCATTAAAAATGTATTATATGATACATACACTCCACTTTTTTAATCAATAATTTTCAGCATTTTTTTTTTTGTCAACTGTTTACATAATATATTAAATATTGCAGTGATTATATATCTATAAGGACTAGTTGTTTTTTTTTTTTTTTTTTTTTTGCAACTAATTTTTTAAGGAACCAATTTTAATCTCCTATATAATATTCAAAACCAACATGGGTGGCCAGACCAACCTTTACAAATGACTGATGAGATAAACCAAATTTTAAAAAGTTTCTCTTCAGTCTATGCCTTATTGGAATACAAAAATGATTTTTCGTAAGGATGTTTGGCTCAACCATACAAGTAGTATAAAATGAAAAGCTCATTTATATTTTAAAGATCCAAAACAACAAAGGTGGAGTAGGTTATTGGAGCACTGCACCTCCATCTACATAATTTTTATATGAAAAACACCTAGTTTTAAATGTTCTTAAACCTAAACAAACGGAGTTAACTCGAGAGAATCAGCAGAATCAGCAATTGCTGATTCACATTGCTGATAGTTCATTACGAAAAAAGCTTTTCAGGCAAAGCCATGTTTTGGAAGTTATGTTTAATATAAGAATTAAAGTAATTTGCTATAGTTGGATAAGAAAAACTCTGCTTTTAAATGGGGAAATATTTTCAGTTTTTATTTTATTGTATGTTGCTCAAAATAATATTACCAAACATAATTGTGTTGGTTTCAATATAGGGATGGAAAATCTGCACCAAATTGTGCCAAAATTCATTCCTTGCTACAAAAGCTGCAAATTTCGCATTTCACCACCAAAAATGAGATACTTCGTTTATTTTGATTTAATAACCCACCCAGGAAAATTAGTCAAATATGCATGATCTTATCTTTTATTCTTCCCTTAAGATCGTTATTAGATAGTGTAAGGATTAACCAGTTCTCTATTTTTATGACGTTTTCGCTGGTGATAGGATTTATTGGTTAGGTCTGCATTTGTCATAGGGGGAAAATGTTTTTAAGAAGATTCCAGTATATATCAGGGCACTATCTATTGTGTTTTTTTTTTGTGCTACACTTTATATTTTAAAAATTGGATACATATAAATATATAAATACATATAAATTTTAAAATTAAACACTACTTTTGTTTATAAAATAAAAATAACTTATAAGTCAACATATAAGCATTTTATTGTTATTCAATCGTATGTGATTTGTATACTTTTAAATTTGAAATGAATGTTATTTCTTACTTCTATTTATTTAAAATAATTCACATTTCAATTAAATAACATATTTAATGTAAAAATAGCATGCCAAAACAAAATTCAGAAAAAATTAGTATATTTTTTCTATTAAATAAATTAATAATCATTTTTATGTGAAATCCATTTAAAATTGATTCAATATTTCTATTAAAAATATTCATTGCTAAGAATTCCAAAATATTCGAAGTTACAAGAAGGATAGAGAAATTGTTAATCGTAAAAATACAAAATGTATGTATAAATACATCTGTAACTGAAATGTATCCACTTCAATGATGGATGAATTTATTAATATACATTAAATAAAGGATTATTTTATTATTACATTAAATAATTTTTAACATTCGATTCTAATTTTCTTGAAATTGATGTATCTGTCAATAAATTAGTTTCATATTAAATGAAGTGATTGAGTTAATTCAATTTTGATACAAATCATGTGGTTTTATTTCATATCAGTATCATCACTAAATAATATAAAACTAATTAGTGTATGCCTTAAACTCTGAAGAACTGTTAATGTAAAAATATACTGCTACAAAACCTCTGAAAGCTACTACAAAAATGCAATTTGCCCTGCTATGAAAATCATTTTTTGATTTTCCACCCCTGCAAGCATAAATGTGTAGGGCATGGAAGCTAAGACCTGACTGATTTTATAAAGCAATTTAATATATTTAAAAAACTATTGTAGCATTTTTACAGCATTTCTGTTCCCAGAGCGAAGGAATGCACATTCTTTAACAAGTGCATAATAACGACCTATCACTCAAAGTTATATATCAGTTAATAATTATTTAGTAGTATTTAAAAAAATTATATGCTTTTTTATACTTATACAAAAATATTGTGATATTCTTATACAATTTAACTATAATTATATATAATTTTTTTACAGGACTTTAGATTTAAATAAGCATTTAGCGTTTCTTCCAACATCGAATATTGAGGAACTTAACAAGAAAAGGAAAAGAGAATGAGAAGGTAGTTATATACATATGTAGGATGGCATTTTTACACACTTGTTTTGAGTAGAATGTTTCTGTTTGTTACTTGTTTGTTCTTGCTGTACACTTGTTTTGTGAACTAAGAAAGTTTTCATTCTTAATAATTTTATATTTTTCATTTTTTAAAATACATTTATTTTTTTCAGACATTATAATTTCTTAACTCTGTTCAAAATAGTGAGGCCTGTGAGTGTCAATTGCATCAGGAGACTAGGCATTTTACAAGCTTATGTTTTAAATAGAAATGTGCAGTAAAACCTTAGTGCTAGTATGCGCGTGTGCATGTTTTTAAAATGCTGTATATCAGTGGTTCTTAAAACTTTCTCGACCAACCCAAATTTTCTTAACTTGCTTATTTAACTTGGCTTTCAAATTTAAAACCTTTTTAAACTCTCATATTTAAATATATCAGCTATCCCACTATTCATGTGTAAAAGAATATAGATATTGAAGAATATTGATGTTTGGCTCATTTAATTCTTTTTAATGCTTTCTGCTCCAACAATAGCTTACTGAATATGGTTCTGCTTTTAACCTTTTATCCATATTTAGGAATAAATTTTCTGCAATAAATAAACACTTTTTTAAAGAAATAATTACAAATGATTATGAGAACTATCATCAGTTCGTTATATTTTTATAAAGCATACATTTTTAGTTTAGAAAGCTATTTTAACTGTTATCATATTTTCACATAACCCAATTTTTAAATGTCTATTTTGATCAACAAATTTAATAAACATACAATGAATATATATACATTGAAATGTGGAAAAATGTTTCCTTCATTAAAGAAATACAAAAACTATTCAACAATATATCGACGGTACCCTATATACGAGAGAGTCGCATTACATAATTGGTCAACAAATAAAAGTAAAAACTAATGCAACAACTGATTAAAAGCAATAACTTAATGCAACTCTCAGTACTCTGTTATGCACAGATCTGAATGGAATATTTAGTTTTTAAAAACTTCTGACTTAAACAAACTAAAAAGGCTAGATAACTTTCAGAAGTTATATAATCAGATATATTACTTTAGAGCTTTATAGAGAGATATATTGCACCTTCTAGGTTCTTAGAGCTGCATTTATATATTCTGGTGTTTGTTAATGGTGTGTAGACTTTAAAGATACTACTGTGGAAGATGCCACAAGACATAACTCAGAATTAGAACTTGCATAAGTATTGCACAAGATAATTTTGACTTCGTGGTTCTACATATATCTGACTGTCTGCAGTTATGGTGTCATCTGTACAGTACGATTTTAATTGAATGATTTATTCAAAACACATATTATTCTAGAATACAAATTGTTATTCATAGTAGGAAATTTAGAGAAATTAAATAGGGGCTATTTGCCTAAAATTTTTATTCACTTTCTGGGGGGAGAGGGGAGCTGTGAGGATTCAGTTTAAGAGCCACTGCTATATATTATTACAGTTATTATTTTTTATGTTAGTGAGATTTAAATATTGTTTTACTGATATTTATTCTAATTTTAAAATCAAACTTTTTTTTCGTTGAGCTTTTTTTGTCTTTTATTGAAATCTCTTATTGAAGTAAGTGTTGATACTTGTAATCATTATTATGAAGTGACTGTACCTGTATATCCTTTCACCATCATTTGTAGTTAATCACATAAATCCTAAGTGTAAGAACTATTCTGTTTATTGATAAGATTAAATTAATTGTTTAGTTGGTGATATTTTCATATATTAAAATTAATCTTATATTTAAAAATATAATTAGTATAAATCCTAATGCACAAAATCAAAAGGAAAATTAGATTAATTATGTATAATTACTTAAAATTAATATAATTAAAATTGCATTTATGAAAAACTGACATTGAATAATCTTGCTCATGCAATTTCAAAATTTAGAGCATTATTGTTCAAATACTATGAAAGTATAGACTTTTATATGTAATAATGCAATGTATAATAATTGCTACACAATTTTTCTTTTCAAATGTATTCATACTTCAAGTTTTGTAATATCTTGTTTGTCACTATTGTTTTATATAAATAGTAAGAAATAGTATTGAATAATTATTTTATTGACAATTGTGCAATAAAAAAACTTATAAAAATTAATTTAAAAGAATTTCAACAAATTTTAAAATTTTACTTATGAAGTATATCATTTTGTATAAATGGTTTAGTAAGTTTCGTAGATCTAAATGTAATTTTTTTTCTCATATTGATGATTAAAAAGTTTTAGGTTTCATGAAATATATTAAATTTTCTTTTTATAATGAAGTCAGATTATTTTTAAAAATAAAGTAATTTATTTTTATTATATACGATTTAAGAGATTTGTTAACTAGTTAATGTTAAAAAAAAAGAAAAATCCTACAAAGGGTTATATATTCAGTATTGTATGGATCTATTGAAAAAAGTTTTTTTTTAAGAATTAAGAGTATATAAGTTTGTGAATTTGATTGATACTTTATAAATGAAATGAAAAGAAGCAAGGGACACTTGAATTCTAGGAATTGCAGATTGACTAAATTTTGTACGATGTTTACAGATAAATTCTAACCATTAGTAATGGTTAAAATTGCAAATGAATAAGTGACAAATTTTTGGAAGTGTTTATTTTGTTATTAAATTTGCTAAGTATGTAATTTGTAGGGAATTTGAATATTTCATGTGGAAGAAATAATTTCTTGTTAAATCTAGTTGTTAAAATTGCAGTGAAATTGTTTGTTTGTGTTGATTTGGAATTTCTAAATTATTTCTGAATTTAAAAAAAAATGTATTGTAATTATAATATAATTAAATTTAAGATTTTCTCTTTTATTGTCTTGTGTAATAAACAGCATGGAAATTGTTTAAATGAGTTTATATGAATTAAAAATTAGCTTCATATTACTTACTCATTTTTATAAATATTAAAAAATATGTAGCAATATTAATTATTTGCATTCCATGCTGTATTTTACAGTTTGTGTATTGTGTGATGACTTTTTTTTTGTGTATGTTTTTTTTGTGTGTGTGTGTGTGTGTGAATTTCCTATTTTAATTCTTTCTTTTTGTAACATTTGTATTAAAATCAAAAACAGTATTATTTCATTCCTCTATATGTATTTCTGTGTGTTCATTGTTAAGCTATGATGGATTTATTTAGCATTTTTAAGGTCTTCAACATGTAAGTGATAAATCCTTCATTTTGAATTATCTTTTCTTAAGAATAGTTATATAGGAGTATCAAAGCTTTCATTTGAAAAAAAAAAAAAAAAAATTGCATTTAAATGCCTATTTTTGATATATTCTTTATTGGTATACTATAAAGAAATAATTTTTTTCCTTAAATATTAATTTTTCCTTAATTTTTTTTTCCTTCCTTACTAATTTTGTCATCAATTATATTTATTTTACTTAATTGATAAAAAAAATTATAATTATTTGGTATACTTTTGGGGATAATTTTAAATATAACTCAACAGTAAAATTTGATTTTAAATTGGCTATGTTTTATACATTTCATAAAGTTAAATATTAATTTGAGCATTACATTCATTTAATTGGTGATTATATTCATGTAATGAATTACTATAATTTTAAACTTAATAAGTGCCTTACATATGCAAAAGTTGCCTACTTTTGGTTTTACTGTACTTGAAATGAAGTTTATTATTACAAAAGTTTGAAATTAAATTTTTACAATTTTTTTAAAAGTTTAAAATAATTGAAATTCAAGAGAGAGTATTTTCTCTTGTGATGCTAATGCTAGTATAACTTGTTATTTTAAGTAATTGGATTTTTTTTTTTTTAATATAGGATGTATTGGAACTGTATGGTAAAAAGAGTTTTTGTTCTTAATTTCTATGATTCTATTCACAACATTTAATCAAATAAATGAACCCCAACTGTTGTACCCGACTAGCAAATAAATGTGGAAATAAACTAATATGATAAGCTTTAATAATTTCATCAGAAATGTCATGTTTTTTTGATTAGTTACTTTATGTAAAATTAAATTTATTAATTAAATTATATTTTTATATAGAAAATTAATTTTTAATTATATTTTTTTGTAAAAATTTTGTTACTGTTCACAAATTTTTAGATATTTATTAATAATTAAATTTGTTGCAATACATAAAATTTATATAAATAATTTTTTTCTTTAATAGTAAAAATACTGATTATTTGAATTTCAAAATTAATGTATATTTTTTAGCAAAAATATTTTGGATAATGAATTTTTATCAAAAATTTATGTTTTTATGATTGTAAACATTATGTATCAGGGCCTGATAGCCGAGTGGCTAGCGCTTTGGCACAAGTATCTGGTTCATGGGTGTTTGGGTGTCATGGGTGTTTATAGTGGTTCGGAATCCACTTTAAACCGTAGGTCCCGGTCCTAATAGGACCGTAGAGTGTTGCGGGGGCATTGTTACTCCGCGTCCGTAGCTTGTATTCAAGTTACACGCGCTCCCTGGGTAGTGCAAAGTGAGTAACATCAGTGCAGCCCTTATGGCATAAAAAGATCACGGTCTATTTGCCAGCTGCGTTAGAGAGAAAAAAACATTATGTATGAACAAAACAATAAGTTTGCAATTTATAACTTGATTGTGAACTATTTCAATGTTTTCTATTTGTTCAATGTTTCTATTTCACTTATATTCTTTAGTAAATGTTTGTTATGTATGTGTGTATTATGTATGTGTGTAACCTTACAATTATGTTAGGTTTTACTGTGTTTTTCTTATAATTAAAAAACATGTAAGTATTTAACATAAATGTAAAACTTTTATGTGAAATAAAAATAATAAAAGTGTATAAATTCACATAATTTGTTGGTTAATTTTTTCCATAAATCAGGGGTGGAAAATTTTTGAAAAAATTCATCCCTTGTTGCATTCTGCTACAAAACGGAAAATTTCGCATTCCTACACCCAAAATGAGATATTTTCTTTGATTTATTAACCCACCCAGAAAAATAGCCAAATATGAATGAGCCTATCTTCAGGCTATGCTTAAGATCTTTATTATAGGGGGGGGTAAGAATTAGCCAATAGGGTACGAGTTCTGCTTTTGTGACATTAGGATTTATTGGTTATGTCATCAACATTTGTTTTAGCTAGAAAAATATTTTAATTATTTGGTGGGCATATCGTGGCGTAATCTATTGTTCTTCATAGGAACAAATATGATAATATATTTGCGAACATATACTAAATGTTTCTACAATAACTTTCAAATAAATTATTAAACAAATTTTATTTTTTTACATTTTCAAATTATTGACCACCATGCATAATTTTTTTTTAATTTCTAAAAATTGCTGAGTTTTTCTCTACAACTAATGTGTTATTTGTGTCTTTTATTTATTATCCTGTTAAATATTTATATCTTTTTATTTATTATCTTGTCAAATTTTAAAATAATTTTATTTTTAATAATAATTCACAAATTGGCTGTAATCTGTCATTTGAAAGATTAAAGTAATTCTTTATTGCACAAACTAAATTTCGTAAGCGCATTCCCCCCCTCCCCCTCCCACAGATAAACGGCCACTTTGTTATATCTAGAAAAAATAAGGTTTGTTAAATAATCTTAAAAACATATTTATGAAATTTACCTTTACGTAATTATTGTTCATTCTCATTATGCATGGCATATTGGGTTTTTTGTGCTGCATATTGTATTTTTTAAAAATTGGATATATATAATTTTAGATTTTATTTTAAAACAAAAAACATTTCTTTTGTTTATACAAGTAGAATGTTTCATTTTAGTTTAGAAGTAAAATAACTGCATATTCATTGCATAATTATCAACAGCATTTACTCACAAGCTGAAAATAAGTACTGTCGACTGTGGTTTCAAAACTGAATATATTATTACATGTATGCCTCTAATTACGTCTCGTATTTCTTTCAAATTTCGATTGCTTCGTAGAAGTATATGTGCTTTTATTTACATGCACTGGTACCCGACTTTCGTAGTAGCTCTTTAAACTCGAGATCCTATAAGCAGCAAAAACTATTCTGATCTGCTTTCAGCAGTGTTCAGTTTTGTAGTCTCTTTTTCATTAATTTGTTAAAATTCTCAATTTTTTAACATATTTTGTTCTAGATCAGTAGGTTTTTTTTCTTTCAAATCTCGTAACAGCAGGGTGTATGATGATTATCCACTTGTAGAAAGCATTTATTCCATAATCTACTTAATATGAAAGTAAAAAGTATCCTAGATTGTCTGTAAAAAACGTAGAATAATAGTAAAATAAAGAGTGCTTTCCTATTTGAAAGGAACAGAATGTTGGCCAACATCTGCCCTTTTGGCACAAAAATTGGCGCTGTATCAACCCTTGACTTTTTTTTTTAGTCTGTCATCTACATAAGCTCAACCGACTCCGAGCTCGAGGTTAACCTATGGAAATTTTTCTTTTACTAACCACGCTGTACTTTTGCAGATATTCAAAAACTATAAATTGTCTCGATAAGACGGGTCAAAGTTTAATATTTCTCTTTTTTGCTTTATTTTTTGGAGGCTTTATAGCCGTAGCTGTAATTTGAAATATTTAAAAAAAAATTCTGAAATTCAACATTTGGGATTAAAACGCTTATTAAAATACTTCAAATTACTGTAAAGGTGTATTTTTCTCACGTGAAGAGACATAGCATTTCCGTTCCCAGGGGAAAAGAATGTATATTCTTTAACAAGTTCATAATAACAACCTATCACTCAAATCTGACAGCAGGTAAGCAGTGTCGGAATATTTATACTACATGCAATTAGTGTCTTTTCTGAGAACAACTTGTCACTGAAATCTGACAGCAGATCATCAGTGCCAGGGAAAGTGATACATCATGAAATTAGCGATTGTCTGTTCGACCTTCACAGGCCAAAACAATTACAGATGAGATATGGACTACGCCATGAGTTGCTGCATCGTGATTGGTGATAGATCATGGGCTGAGGAAGTGTACTTCAATGAGAAGTGAGGGAAACTGAGTTCCTTTTCACGGATTTTCCTAAAAGGAGGTTTTTTTGGAGAAGGAGGAGAGTGTTCTGCGACGAATCGACAAGAAGTTTTTTTTTTCTGTAAAGTGACTGAACAAGCCGGAGGTTCCTACTGTTTGCAAAGTGAGCCCTTTGTGGTTTCGTGTATTATGCCGTATTATAATTAAGATCTGTCGCAGACAGGGCGCATTAGATTCGTCGTACTCAAGAACTCTGAAAATCTCCGATCTTGGAGTGAATTGTACCTGTGAATCAAAATTTATACCTTTAATTTTTTTTTTTTTCCTGTAAATAATATACGTTACAAGCGTTATATATATAACGCTTGTTAATAAAAATTAAAGTGTTCCCATGAACCTGAAGAGGCACTCTTCCTGAAGCCGTTATAGGTCTAGTATAGGCCGAGATATTACAAAGGTTAGGAAAAATGCTCTTGGATAGATTTTTTTTTTCTTTGTTCTTTCAGAAGCAAAAGCGTTTAATATCCATTTCTCGATATCTATATCCATTTTTTAAATTTTAAACTCTCGAGCTTACATAGGAATGAGCTATTTAAGCCTTTCCACGGAGGAATACTTTGTTTTTTAATGAGTCAGGGGTTAGTTTCTCTCATAGAGCAGTGATGGGCGAATGATTCGAACTGTTTGGAATTTTTTTTAAATGATAAATATTCAAGGAAATTTCCATATCGTGGCACCATCTATTGTTCTTTAGAGGAACAAATAGAATAAATAATTTGTTGGTGAACATATACTGCTAAATGTTTTTACAACTATTTCAAATAAATGTATTGAATCTTAATTAATTAAAAATTTTCAAATTCTTTACTATACGTCGTAATTTTTCCATTTGCTTGCTAAATTTTTTAATTTCTAAAAAGTGTTGAATTTTTCTCTGCAACTAATATGTTTTATTTACCCGTTTCTATTGATTGTCTTTTTAAATATCCAAGTTTTAAAATAATTTTATTTTTTTTTAAATATTTACAAATTAGATGTAGTCTGATTTGAAGAATCGAAGTAATTCTTTATTTCCCTTTGTTATTATTACTGGAACTAAATTTCGTAAGCACTTTTTTTCCACAAAAAATCTTATTTTTATGTTATAACTGGAAATAATAAAATTCTGAAAAATAATACTTATTTAAATAATTTGATTAATAATAAATAGTTTAAATATCATTTATTTAAAAATATATTTATGATATTTATTCATTATTTACCTTAATGTAATTCCTTATGCATAACATATTGCATTTTTTTTTGTGCTATATTTTCTATTTTTTCAAAAACTAGGTACATATAATTTTAGATTTTTTAAACTAAATACAAATACTTATTGCTTATTAATTTGCTTATACAAAAACTACTAAACTTTTGCTTATGCAAATATTTATATTGGATTGGTGCATAATTATCAGGTGTTTTGAAATATTATCAGACTTTCTTGAACACTGTTTATTATGAAAAAGGAAACATAAAAATTCAACAGCAACATTTTTAAATGATTAATCCGGAGCTTAGTCACCATCTACAATAACTGTTTCCCATTTGCTTGGAAGACGGTCTGTTCCACGGGCAAAGAATTCATGGTTCTTGGAGGCAATCCATGCTTTGACATCCACCACTAAGTTATCGAAATCGTCATAAACTTTGTTCGCTTGCCAGTTTTTAGCGTCCGATTAATATGGTGGTCGGTAGGCGCTTCTGTGGGAGAATATGGCGGATGCCCTTCAGAAACGGCTCGTTTCGTTGAAGCAAATCGGTGGAAATTCGGCTTTATTGTTGTCGCTGAGTTCGTGGGGGAGCCAACCAGCCAATTTCCATACCTTTCCTAGCTTTTGGTTGAATGGTCCACATTAAAGTTGTCGCCAGCATTCGAAATCCGGTGGTTGAATCTTCTAAGCTTGTGTCGCCAGTTTTGAAACGGGCAAACGAATCCCTGCATCGACTTTCGCTGATTGTGCTCTCATCGAAAAGTTCGTTGAGATCGCGAAATGACACTCCTTTCTCTAAGTAGTACAATATGGCAAATATGAGTATGATTATTGATACGCATTTTTATAACCTAAAAATAGAAGGATATTTTCATTCATAAATTTATAAAATATTGTAAATTTTTATTAAAATATAGCAAGTCAAAGAAACGCCTGATAATTATGCACCAACCCAATAGTAAACATACAAGCATTTTTTTCTTACTCAATCGAAACTTTTATATTATTTGAATCTTTTATTTCTTATTACAACACATTTAAAATAATTCGTATTTCAATTAAAAAGCATATTTAATATCAAATAAATGGCAAAACAAAATTCCTTGAAAAATTTATTAAATTATTTCATACAAAAAAAAATATTATCATATTCTTGTATGAAATTCATTAAAAAATGATACAATATTTATATGCGAAAATTTAAGAATAAAGAAAAAAATACAAAAGGTACACTAAAAAAATACAAAATGTACTAATAAATACATCGAATTCAATAATGGATGTATTTATTAATATATTAAATGAAAAAAATTGTATTATCATGTCTTATTTTTTTGGAATGTTATCAAATAATTTGCAATTCTGATTTTTTAAAAAAAAAAATGTATTTTTCAATAAATTATCGTATTGAAATTTTTGATAAGACTGATAATTTTTGAAATTTTGATCAGTTGAAATTCTGATATCATACGAAACGATACAATTTAATTCAGGGAAATTATGCAACTTTATTTCATACAAATAATGCGATTTCTAAATAGTAAAAATAAATTAATATATGCCTTAAAATGTATATCATTTAATTATTTTCAAATTTGATTATTTCTGTAAAAAAAAAAAAAAAAAAATAATATTTAATAATCAAATTTACTGAATTTAGAAAAACTTGTTTTAAGAGATCAAAAATAATTTTTTCAAAACTTGATGTATATCGTCAATGTTCGTTATAAATTTCTTTTAAATGACTTCTACGAAATCGAAACAGTTATACCACCCTTAAATTAATGCACTGTAGTGAAAGGATCTAAAACAGAAAAATTGAGAATTTCGAAAAAAAGGTATCTAATGTTTTGCAAATTATTTCGAAATGCAGCAAAAATTCAGCGCGGTTCTGATATTTCTGTTTACAGCTGCGAAGAGAGTAATTATTATAGATTTTAAATTTCGTAATAATCAAGGCTTATTTTTTATTTTTTTTAACTGGTTTGATTTTTCTTGTAAGAAACATGTTCTATTTTCCTTTTTTGAAAATTGTTAATTTACATGGTAAAGTAAAACAAAGTTGCTTTTGTGCCCATTACAATTCCTTGAAAGTGTTTTCTAAAAACAAAATATAACTAAAAGTATTTGTTTGAGATTAATTATATTTGTTGATGCAGGATAACTTTATGTTATATATTTCTATGCTGTTTAACTTAGTAGTCTTAGACACTAAATTAAAAATTATTCATTCCACAAATATCCTTCGATGTTTCCATTTAGATAAAAACTTCAAAGGATATGCCATTTAATACTTTGGTCTTTAATATTTTAATGTTTCCCATGCTTTTTCCAAAAGAGTTTTAGATATCTTTCTATCAGCAATTCAGATATATTTATTAGTTAACATTTCGATAAAAATATAAGGTTTCAACAATTTAATATTTGAATTTCCCTGAGATATTAAAGTAGAAAATTATTTATTAGTCAATTTAATTTGACATAGAAAATTAGCGCCAAAGGCATCAAAATTTATTTTTTCTCCTTTCATTGATTGTGTAAAATTCAAACCTTTAAAGATAAATCATCTTTTAAGGATAATTATTTAACTCTTAATTTTATTTTATATGGAAAACAAATAATTTTAGAGGGATAATTCAGAAGCTCTTGAATGATGATTCAGATTGTTTATCAAAAGATTTGAATAATTTTTGAAGTCTCGAAAATATGCTCTATAATACAGAAATGTTCATGTGATTCCAACATAGTTTATTATAAATTTCTTTTCAATTTTTTTTTTTAATATATATTTGTTTCCGCCTATTCACGATCACCATTTACATCCAAATTTCACCAAAATTAGCAGGGATACTTCTCATACAAAGAATAGATTAACTGAAATTCTTTTTCGAAATTTGATCAACATTTATTAAGAGATTCCACTATTAGATTTTATACCAATCTGATGTCTTTTTGTGATTGGAGAATTATTCATGGTTGACATTATTTTTTACGTTGTTGTATTATTCATAGAAAGACTAACGTAAAATAAATAAAACATACTAACCGATGAATTGCTACCACCCAAATTTTGTTTAATAAATAAGAAAATATTTTCATTTTCATTTTACCAGTTAAAAAGTCTCTATTTAATTATAGACTTCTGTATCTCCGAAGAAGTTGTGAATATTGTGATCGGAAGTATATTATCAATTCCATTGGGTTAACGTAGTTCAATTCAAGGAAATCTCCACTGAATGTTTGACATTTGATAGCCATAGGGCAGGGATGGGCAAACTTTTTCGGTCGCGGGCCAAATATCGAAAAAAAAACTTTGGCGGGACAAGATAAATTTTTCTAATAATTTAAAAACAATATACAAGTATTACAATTTAAATATGTTAATGAGATGAATGAAATTGCGATTTCATTTTTAAAAGTTCCTTATATTGAGGTGCGAAGTGAGGTGTACTAATTCTATGGAACGAGGCTAAATGCTCATCTGTCAATCTACTTCTGAAATAATTCTTTCTAAGGTTCATAGTTGAAAATACTTGTTCACATATATAAGATGAAGCAAACACAGCACTGATTTTCTGGGTGTGAGATATCAAATTTGGAAAACTTACTTTCGATAATGATTTGTAAGACTCTAACTTGTTGGCGCCAATCTACAGTTATAAGTAACAAAGAAGTTCCGCTTTTAACATTTTACCAATTGAAAGCTGTCTGTGCTTGCTATTTCTGACGATTTATGTTTTGTAGAACAAAAATAGGGAAAGTAAAAAGACCTTTGAAAAAAAAAAATATATTTAATCAAAGTAGAAAAGGAGATGGATATATAATATATAAATATATATTTCTTTTAATTTGCCTCTGAACGGCAAATTAAAATTTTATCCGCAGGCCGGATAGAACCTTTTGGCGGGCCGTAGTTTGCCCATCTCTGCCATAGGGGGAAGTTGAAGAGGGAGAGCCTTTCTCAGCATGAAGTGTGGAGAAATTGCCTGTGCTGAAGAAGTTGTTTTCATTCCCAGGATACTTTTGATAACATCCGATACGTCGTGAAAATTCAAAAGACTACAATTTTCGATATGAGTTGCTTTTGCTATGTTTGTAAGTAAAACACAAGGCCAATCCCTTAAAATTGTAGTGTTGATTTGAGATCGAACTGCTTTAGTCAGGGTCAGTTATATGTGATAATGTCTACAGTTGGGAGTGAAAAAAATATTTTCGCACTTGCAAACGAAGGGAAAACAAGGGATGTTGTTTACTATCAGGCCCTAACTGATAAATAAATGTAACTTACATAATAATTTTGTAATATTTACTAATTAAAATGATGTTAATGAAATAAAATAAACGAAAGTAATGCCTCGTGAATTCAAATATTTTCGAATATATATATATATATATATATATAAAAACTCATATTTGTGAAAATTGCAACATCATGAAGGAATCGTCATAATTGAACGAAATTTAATACACAGTTGAGTGGTAGTGGTACAAATAAATGATTAAATGTTCAAAGCAAACAAACAACAACAAGAGATCGGAATCAGTACTTTGTGTAGCCACCACGCGCCGCAATAAGTGCTGCTACACGATGTGGCATGGAGTCAAACAAATTTTGAATGTCTGCCTGAGGAAGAGCATTCCATATTGTTTGTATGCGCACCCAAAGTTCGTCTGCAGAAGCAACAGGACGAGGATCACGAGCGAGACGCCGACCAACGAAATCCCACACATGTTCAATCGGCGACATATCCGGGGAATACACAGGCCAAGGAAGAAGCTGTACCTGCCGCGTTGCAAAGAAGGATTGAACAGTCCTAGCGATATGAGGGTGGGCATTGTCCTGTTGAAATACAGCGCCTGGCAAGCTTTGAAGAAAGGGAACAGCTTGGGGCTGCAGAATTCACTGATGTACCGGTTGCTGTTCAGATTGCCCACAATTCTTAGCAATTGAGATCGCCCATGATATGCTATGGCACCCCAGACCATAACTCCGGATGTTCGTCCACTGTGGCGTTCGATAATGCACTCCGGAAGGTGGCGTTCACCGGCATAGCGTCTGACACGAATGCGGCCATCATGGTACCACAAATTAAAGCGGGATTCGTCAGAAAACACGACATGCTACCAATCAGCACGCCAGTCTCTATGCTGAGCGCGCCCATTGTAGCCGCAGGCGGCGATGGTTTAGCGTGAGAGGGATCCTGTATAAAGGAGTCCTTGCGCGCAGTCTACCTTGCAGCAGACGTCTACGAATTGATGAAGCACACAATGAAACACCTGTAGCTATTGACCACTGTGCTGCCAATTGTCTAGAGGAAGCTGTACGATCCGTCATCGCCATGCGGACCAGGTGTCTATCATCGCGAGCTGACGTCACATTTCGGGGTCCACTCCCGGATTTCCGAGTTGTCCGACACTCGTCCGTCCACTGCTTCCAAAGACGCATCACTGTGCTGCTGTTACTCTGCACACGAGCAGCTACTGCACGATAAGACAATCCAGCTTCACAAAGGCCGATGATTCTCCCCGTTCAAACTCTGTAAGTTGTTCAAATCTGGCTCTCTTTCGTCAAAGAGACATGAGTAACGATTTAGCTAACGTTTACCACTAGCAGATAACCACCGATAACCATACACGCCTCGCTACAGCCGTCTATTTATTCGGATCTATCCGACGTTCAGAGGGCGCTGCTCAGCATAAGCATGCGCTACGGATTTGAAATTCTAATCATTTGCATATCATGCGCTAATTTGCATTTCCTGAAAATGTCAGCTCACTCGCGTAAGTCCTTCATGGTGTTGCAATTTTTACAAACATGAGTTTATTATTTAAATGAGTGCAATACACTAGCTAAATGAATAATAATACCTTATATTATCCTAATTTAAATTAAACACAGAAAAATGGCTATATTTGTTTGAAGAACAAAAACAAATAATAATCTTCAAATATACAAATTTTAAAAATTTATATACAGTTACCAGGGAGAATCATACCGTTTTAAAACACTTAAAAGAGAATGGAAATAAGTTAGTTCTTCGAAGTATTTTTCAAAACTCAGCTTCTTTGTGTTCAGCAAATATCGTAGGTGGAATTGTAACTGTCGTCCTCCAGTTGCTCACTTCCATGCTGTGGTGGTTACAATAATGCGTTATTATTCTATTCAGTCTCAACCAAAGACGGAATTGATACAACACTCCATGCAGAAACGATGAATTAATTCTTTAGGGAAAAAAATTCTTAGGAGAAATTTAGCCAAATCTGATCCTTGGGCCATTAAACAACCTCTACCAACAAAAGTTTAAAACACTTTCCACTTAACAATCTAAATACACTATTTGTGCTACTTCTGTCAATTTTTGACCTGCTCCTTACATATTCATTTCTAAATATACAACTACAACTACAGGAACTCGAAAGCCCAGACACCATTTCTACAAATCTGATCTTTGTGCCATTAAACAACCTCTACCACAACAACAACCTCTACCAACAAAAGTTTAAAACACTTTCCACTTAACAATCTAAATACACTATTTGTGCTACTTCTGACAATTTTTGACCTGCTCCATACATATTCATTTCTAAATATACAACTACAACTACAGGAACTCGAAAGCCCGGACACCATTTCTACAAGTAAATCAAATATCCCAAACCCTTTAAATATTTAAGGAAAAAAACACTTAGTAGAAGATTTAGTGAAATAAATTAAATACAAAAAAGATTGTTTGATTGGAAAAATAAACTTAAAACAAATAAAGAAATTTAAAAAGATTTTAAAGCATATAATACTTAATATGGAAATATTTAACAAGTCGGCTTCTACTCCAAAATATGAGTCATCATCAGAATCGTAATCATACCAGTGGAAATTCCTCTAATGATGAGGATATAGTGGAATACATGTAACAATTATTACATGAATAGCACCTTTTAAAGCTAATATAAAAACGAAATATTAAAAAAGGAAAAAAAATATTTTAATCCTAAAGACAAACACGATATTATTTAAATATTTACATGTCTTTTTCATTCATAAAAGCAAGAAAAAAAATTACGATTTTACTTAATCAATTAATCAAACGGGGTGTATTTCATGCTCCACTCATGTATTTCATTAGCAGTACATTGACAGGTTATGAAAGGAGGGATTTGCCTTTTGGGAATATATTAGAGGCCACGCACTTGAGTATCGTATGATGGAAAAGCTGGTTAAATACTTCCTGACTGAAACACGTGCATACATTATTACAATTTGCAATGGAGTCTTTTCCTTTCTGAAAGCAGTGACTGTAAAAGACGCTGCCAGTGGATGTAGTACTAAGCATACTGGTTTGATGGATCCAAACCAGTATGCTTAGTATGTATAGTATGAATATGTAAAGTTACGATTTTACTTAATCAATTAATCAAACGGGGTATATCTCATGCTCCACTCATGTATTTCATTAGCAGTACATTGACAGGTTATGAAAGGAGGGATTTGCCTTTTGGGAATATATTAGAGGCCACGCACTTGAGTATCGTATGATGGAAAAGCTGGTTAAATACTTCCTGACTGAGACACTTGCATACATTATTACAATTGCAATCGAGTCTTTTCCTTTCTGAAAGCAGTGACTGTAAAAGACGCTGCCAGTGGATGTAGTACTAAGCATACTGGTTTGATGGATCCAAACCAAATCCACCTGAATAACTTCCACTACATACTAGCCACATTTATGATCACTGGAGGTTAATAAGAGTTTTAGAGTGATTTTTGGTTACGATTATATTTTGATGATTGATTATTAAAAATATTTACTTTCCAGCGTTTTTTTTTTTTTTTTTTTTTTTTTTTCCCAAATTTAAGATATTTAGATAAATCTTTTGCTTTAAACACAAATATACATACAATAAAAACAATACATTTAGAGAAAACGAATCGTATGATTCTGAAAATAGAAAGGATATCTTCTTATAAATAGTTTTATATTCTATAAAATTTTTAAGTAAAATATATTTGTATATTTATTGATTCGATTATTTAATACTAGGCTAGGAGTTATGAATATAATTAATTATATAAAACTCAAGAATACAATACTGCATTAAATTATATAATACTGCATGGAGTTCTTAATTTATATTAAAAAAAATTAAGTTATATAAAGCTTTTAAAATGAATATACACTGTTACGCATTATGATACGTACTGGTGTAAGTGAAATTAATACAATTATTGATATTTAAATACCTCGATAATGAATTTTATTTATGTTTATTCGAAATTTTACCAAACAAATATTTACTGCCATTTTAGCAGGATGTATCAAAAATGAAATTTTGCTATCGTCATCAAGTGAATGGAAAATCTTTACCAGCTAAAAATAGTTTTGATACTTTGATAAGAACCACGTCGGAGTAATCTGTTTCTGTCATATACAAATCTAAAAATGAAAGGGACGGTGTTACTTTCTATTTTACATGTATGTGCAGATAATGTAATCAATGTATCAACAGCTTTCATTAATCCATATTAAGTTCTAGGTAAATAAATTTGAAAATAGAAATTCTTTACAAGAAATGTACTATCAATCTTTTTTTTAAGTATTCTCTTTTAAAATATGATGACACACTGAGATGGAGTTATCCGTGAATAAAAGTTTCATATACAAAAAAATAAAGGAATAGCTAAAGCACAACTCCCATTCGAATTTGATACCATCGACTTCAACTACCAATTCCTTGCATACGGATTTGTGCAAAGTAAGAACATTTGCCACCATTTAACGTAAGAGATGACTTTCGATTGGTTTAAAAGAAGCAAGGTGGTCAAATCGAAAGATCACTCGACTTCTGAGTCGGAGTAATATTCCCACGCAATGGCTAAAAATTATGAATGGCAAGTAGCTTATTGAATTACATATAAATTTCATCACGTATCAACTTTACAATTTTGTTTCATAGAAAAGTAATATCCTAACCCCCAAATAAAAACGACACACTGAATGGAGTTCTCTGGCAGTAAAAGGCATGATATGCAAATTCAAAAAACGGAATTAAAATTCGAATGATATTATATTTTAGTTATTAATTTTTTGGCCATCAAAACTTAACCATTTACATGTTAGATTGAATAATAGATATAGAATAATTTTGATTCGAAATTGATTCCGTCTACTGACTTTGACTATGCTAATTCCGCGCATACCGATTCATGCACAGTAAGAGTAACCCAATAGCACCTGAGAAGACGTACTATTGGGTTAAAAGGAGTAAGGTGGTCAAAACGATCGCCAGATTATGTTAGATCCAATATCAATTTAGTTCAATTAATCAGGTTGTTCTAGACATTTAGTCTGGATAATCTTAACATTTTAGTTAGAACGATACCTAATTCGATAGTTTCCAGAAAGATTTAAACAATTGGACTTAAAGAAAGGGCAGAATGTGACGATAAAACGATCATCAGAGAAACTCTCACATGATCATCAACTTATTATCAACCTCGCTTGTTATCAATGATCAGAGGCACCAATTGAACAGAGAATCCAGGCACGGTTTCAAAGTTTCAGTAGAAAACAAGTCAAAGCAAACGTTGTTCTTAAAAGCGGGCATCTTCAATTAGTCCTTCAGATTAGTACCATGACACCTGAAATTATTAGTGCCTCCTGAGGATTCCATGGAAGACAGCGGATAGAATAAACAATTCATCAGGCTAAATTTTCATTCGCCTCTGTGAATTGTGCAAAGGGTAGGTAACTTTGGTCACTACTTCGAGAGTCTGCTTTCAATCTTTCTTTGATCTAAATCAGGGGTGGGCAAACGTTTTCGGTAGCGGGCCAAAAATCGAAAAAAAAAAAAAGTTTGGTGGGGTAAGATAAATTTTTCTAAAATTTTAAAAACAATATATAAATATTACAATTTAAGTGTGTTAATGAGATGAAGGAAATTGCGATTTCATTTTTAAAAGTTCCTTATACTGAGGTTCGAAGTGAGATGTACTGATTCTAAGGAACATGGCTAACTGCTCATCTGTTAGTCTATTTTGAAATCATTCTTTCTAAGGTTCGTAGTTGAAAACACTTGTTCACATATACACCCAAGAGCCAAAACATTATGACCACCCCTACATTTTGCAATGAACTCGCCTGGATGACGTGGAAGGCACGTGATCAGGTGGAAGTGGTATTTAACTGGTATTAAGTGGTGGTATTAATCCATGCCAAGGCGGGTTGAAGCTGTGTTGCGCGCCAAAGGTGGGCCAACTCGTTATTGACAGGTGGCCATAATGTTTTGGCTCTTGAGTGTATAAGATGAAGCAAACATGCACTGATATTCTGAGCGTGAGATATTAAATTTGCGAAACTTACTTTTGATAATGATTTGTAAAACTCTAACTTTGGCATATTTAGAAACAACTGCTCGTGATGATTGTTAGATTGAAAACTGCAAATCTGACCTCACTGCTTCACAATTTAAGTTGAAAGGCATGGTAAAAATATCCAATTATGTTTGAATGGCACTGAAATCTTGAAATCTGCGTTCTAACTCAAAATGCAGTTTTTTTCAAGCCATCTTCATAATTTTTAAGCTTCTCTTCATTTACTGAGGGTATTGAATTTAACCTCGGAAAATGCGACAAGTCGTTCTTAGCTAGCTGCCCGGCAAACAGATTAAATTTTAATCGTCGATAAATTGATTTTCTCTTTGCATCTTGGCATTCAAGTTGCTCATATGACAAAGAAGATCTGTGAAAAATGCAAAGTTCGAAAGCCATTCTATATCTTCTAACATTTTGTACTCCGCAGAATACTGTTTCTCACGGAAGAATGACACAATGTCGTCTTTCAGGGGCCAAACTCGCTCGAAAACACATTCTGCACTAAGCCACCCTTTGTGTAATACAGTACATCAGAGTATTCAGATTGTGCGGAGTGAAGAAAATCTCAAAATTGCCTGTGAGTAAGCCCATGACATAGAATAGTATTTACAAGCTTCATGACTGCATCAAGCACGGGTTTCATATTTAATGCAGATTTACACATAGCATCTTGATGTATAACACAATGTAGAAAAACCCCATTGCTCCAGGAATAGTTTTGATTAAAGAGTCCAAGAAATCCAGTTTTTTTCCTGTCATATTTGGTGCTCCATGGGTCGCAATATAACATATATTTGTTATAAGCACTTTCAAAGTTAAATGTCTTTCCTGAAATTCACGAAAAATATCACATTCCGTTGTAGTTCCTTTTAAAGAACGCTTGCAGTTCTCATGAACACCTCTTATAAATAATACTAATTGAGTAAGTATCATTTATATCAGTTCTTTCACCCATAGTTATGGACCAAAATTGGCTTCGATTGTATCGATTTATCGATGGCTTCGATTGTAGAAGTCATCGTTTTTCGAGATAAACTTACAGTCTCAAAATTATTTTTCTTGTCTGGGCATAAAACATCACAAACTTGGAGCATGCATTGTTTAACAAACTCCCCATCACTGAGAGTTTTATTATTTTTAGCAATATTTTTTTTTCTTTCTAATGCAGCTGGCAAACAGACACCTTGGTGTTGGATGCCTTAAGGCAAGTGCTGCACAGACGTACTCACTTTGCATTACCCAAGGGGCGCGTGTAACTGGAAGATAAGCCACGGACGCGGAGTAACAATACCCCCGCAACGCTCTACGATCCTATTAGACCGGGACCTACTTTTTAAAGTGGATTCCGAACCACTACAAACAACCATGGCACCGCCGGGACTCGAACCCGAAACCTGTGGTACCGAGCGCCAGAGCGCTAGCCACTCCGCCATTCAGGTCCCATTTTTAGCAATATTGTATGCTACAATGTAACTTGCATGTACAGCTGCTTCTTGGATACAGTTTACTTTCTTGAAAAATTTTTGTCTGCCTGATAATTTTTTACAAAGACTTTCTGCATTTTCTTTTCTTTCATATTCAAACATTGCTTCGTAATTGGAATTCTTATGCTTAGATGTGAAATGACGAGAAATGTTATATTCTTTGAAGATTGCTACAGCTTCATTGCAGATGAGACACACTGGTTTCTCTTTTACAACTGTAAAAAAATATTTCCAGGTCATCATTCATTCATCAATTTTACGTTTTTTAGTAGCCATTTTGGGGTTGAAATATTTTACGAATAACCCAAAGAAGCACTAGCTACGCTGTACTAATAATTTCACCACTATTCACAGTGGCGCTATATGTCCGCAATCTTTTCATACGCAATCCATAATATTAGAACTCGCGCCAAAAGAAAAAGCCGCTGGCTGGAGCTTAAAATGCACAGTCTGCCCCATGTGAGGTCTAATTCACCTGTATTGGATTCCCATATGTCTGTTCCCCGAGAAAGAGATAACGATTGTTGGCGCCAATCTACAGCTATAACTAACAAAGAACTTCCGCTTTTAACACTTTACCGACTGAAAGTTGTCTGTGATTATTTCCGTCGATTTATGTTTTGTAGAACAAAAGTAAAAAGATCTTTGAAAAAAAAAATATATTTAATCAAAGTAGAAAAGGAGATGTATATATAATAAAATATATATTTCTTTTAATTTGCCTCGGACCGGATAAATTCTTCCGACGGGCCGTAGTTTGCCCGTCCCTGATCTAAATAAATGGCATTGCGCACCTTATGATTTCGTAAATACTCCAATTTTCACGTTTGAATGTTCCACTTGAACATTTGCTTGAAGCTTTTCTGACACTCAGACTGTGACCTTAGATCCCATAGTAATTCTTTTTTTCCTTAATGAGTAATACTATCTTTTATTTTGTCAAAACAATTGATAAATGCCCCATATTTCATGGTATTTTGTAGATATTTAGAAATTTCGAACATTTCATGTCAGATGAAGTATTAAAATTTTACACTATGTATCTGTTTTCAAGCATTAAGTATAGATGGCAGCACGAAAATTTATTTCACGATGTTAGGTTTTGGGGAAGTATCTCGAGTGTTTGAATTCATCATTATACAAGCTATATATAAAAAAAATTATACATGTTCTAATATATAGTTGTGAAAACTAAAAAGTAATAAAAAGTTTATTTCAATTATATTTTTCCCATTTAGAGCAGAATTCCATGCAATTTTCTATTTAATAGGTCTTCTCTAAGAACAATCTGACTTTAGATTTTCAAATTAATTCTAGTAGTATTGTAAATTCTTCTACAAAAATCTTAATGGCGCAATTATACATTTTACTTTAATAAATTTTGAAACAAAAATATATTAGAAATAGAATTTTCAAGTAATATTTGCATAGGCAAATTGCAAATTTTATTTTTTCAAAAAGGGAAATATACTTCTGAGGTGTGATTATACATTTTTTTAAGATTAAAAAAATCAGAAAATGCTTAACTATTATTTTGTATGAATTTTATTTTATAAATGGTAGCCATAAATAAAGTATAAGGGCTTAGAACCTAATTAAAGAAATCCTAGGTTGAAATTTGATTAAATTCTATTTTGACCATATGGCATTAATTAAAATTTTTTTCAGATTCTCATCACTAGGAACCAACATGGCCCTATTAGCTCCATTTTTGAACTGTAATTTGCATAAATAGTTAAATTTTACATGAATATTTGGTGTACAGTAGAACCTCTGTAAGTCGAACTTCAAGAGAGATGCCAAATAATTCGAGTTATAGAGTTTTCGACTTATGTGGATTTTGTAAGGAAATATTCGACTTGTACACTTTTAGATTCTTTCTAACTTATTTTGAGTTAGAGAGGTAAAATAAATAAAAATTCAAGTTACAGAGGTAATAAACATGTTTATTTGCAACTTAAAAGTTATATTATGTACTACAATAAAAAATCAAAATAATTCCGAAAGAACCTTAAAATTAAAAATATTATGTAATAAAAAAATCAGTTATTATAATTATTATTATTTATTTTTTTTTGCTTTAGACAATTCGAACTTTCTCTATCTATAGCATTATCTAAGCTATAAAGAGCAGAGCATTCTTTTTCTTCCGAGTTGCTATTTCATAGAATTGGTTATTCTCTTTACTATATATTCATACATTGTTTTCTAAGTAACAATGACGTGCAATCTCGGCAAACCCTTAAAGTCGGTAACTTATTTTTCTTCGAGCTATAGAGGTAATAAGTTTCAAATGATCGAGTTGTAAAGGTTGTAAAAAAGATTTTAAAATCAAACAGGGTCTAATTTTTTTTCGAGTTACGGAGGGAAAATATATACCAAAATGGCTTGTGGGGATTGACTAGTTATTTCGACTTATAAAGGGTTGAAATTTCGAGTAATGGAGGTTTTGGGGCTTGAAGGGAAGGGAACAAAAATATTTTTCGAGTTGTGGAGGTTTTCGACTTATCAAGGTTTGACTTAAAGAGATTCTATTGTACTATATTTTACATTTGAATTTAAATATCATTATATTTTATCCATTCTTATATAAAATAATTCAGCAATTATATCACTTGCTTGCTGATAATAATAAATTATGCAGAGTAACATATACATTAAAACATATTGTTAATGCAAATTTGCTGAATGCCTTAGATAAACCATTTGACTTGTGAATCCTTCTGATTTTTGATTGTGGAATCATATCAAGCTATTATTTTAAAGGGGAATGTGATTAGTTTAATTGTTTGGAAAGATCAAATTGAATTGACCTTTAAGACCTGGAGCATTTTTTTTTTTGGTGTATATTAAAATGTACATGTACTAAATAATATCAACTTAAAATGCATCGTAAAATGTTATTCTAACATTAAATTCTATATAAAATGTTAACTAACAGTATTTTTTTGTTAATTTTATTCCAGAAATAGAGTGTAAGTCCTCATTTTGTATTTTGGTATAAAAAAATATGAATTTTTTTTTAATTTTTTAAAAAAATTCGAAATTTATAAAATATTAACTACACGAAATTTGATTGAGTTTGGTGAAACAAATTTTTACATTTAGATTCTAAGAACCTCTATTTTGGTTATGGGGCATTATTTGTATAGATAACTCATTTCTTTAAATAGAATCTGTTGCGTCGAAACCCAGGTCCCCGTGCATAGGGAAAGTCAACGCCCTATGTCCAGAGAGGGAGTTGAACCACTTCAACTAAAGAGAAAGGTTGTGTGGCCAGTCCATCCTCGAGTATGATGGCTGCCTACATAAAAGAGTTCAATAAGTGTAACCCCAGAGAGAGGTTGTGTGGCCAGTTCATCCTCGAGTGTGATGGCTGCCTAAATAAAAGAGTTCAATAAGTGTAACCCCAGAGAGAGGTTGTGTGGTCAGTTCATCCTCGAGTGTGATGGCTGCCTAAATAAAAGAGTTCAATAAGTGTAACCCCAGAGAGAGGTTGTGTGGTCAGTTCATCCTCGAGTGTGATGGCTGCCTAAATAAAAGAGTTCAATAAGTGTAACCACAGAGAGAGGTTGTGTGGTCAGTTCATCCTCGAGTGTGATGGCTGCCTAAATAAAGGAGATTAATTTATACAGTCCACTTCGTGTTATTCGTGTGTGTGTCGATTATTATTTGAGTTTATTTGTGTGTGTGAGCGAGCTACCGAACAGAATCGTTTAATTAAATTTAAAAGTTATAAAAGCTGACTGAAATAAAAATATGCTTTTCTTAAAACAAACAAATTATTTAGTTAGAGTTTTGTTAATAGTTTATTTTTGTTTTAGGAATGATAAATCAGAACACTTTAAGATAAATGGATTTCAGTATTAAGAAATTCTGAAATTGCTTAGTTGATAAACAGTCTTATAAAGCATACAAAAGCCATGAAGAAATCCCAGAGGAATCAGCTCAGTCCCCAAATCTTTCAATATTCATTAAGACGGATAAAGTTTATACATCTATTAAGCAGATGGTTTGCACAGCAGATATTCTACTTTTTTATCTTATATTTTTTATTCATAATAATTTTCTTTACAGAATTCAATAGCATTTGGCAGTACTGATATTGTTTAAAAGTCGGTCATAATTAAAATGACATTCTGATAGCACTGAAACTTTCCGAGAGGATGTTTTTGAGATTATCTATCAAACTACACATATGGATTTAGTTTTCAAAGTTATTTATGAAAATGAATTCCTTCTAAAATTTCATTTGCTTTGGTTCTATTCATAAAATTACTTTTTAAGATTCTCAAAACTATAGATATAGCTTTCAGATATATCTATGCGAATAAAAACCTCCTAGAATTTTGTTTATTTTTTTCATCAATAAAAACAAAAATACATTTTTAAGCCTTTAATTTAAACGATTCAATATTCCAAGATTATTTCTAGAAAGTCAAGACATTATCTTGGGCGTCAGCTAATACAACTAATTTATGTAAACAAATTGATAATTTCAACTGAAAAAGGAACAAAAAAACATTTTATGATTTTAATACAGAAGGACTTATGAAAGAAATGGAAATGTGAAAGTTTTCGAAAACGAAGAAATTTGACTACTGTGCAGACTATGATATGCATATACACTGAAGTGACAAAAGTCATGGGATACCTCTTAATATCGTGTCGGCCCTCCTTTCGCCCGGCGAAGTGCAGCAACTCGACGTGGCATGGACTCAACAAATCGTTGGAAGTCTTCTGCAGGAATATTCAGCCATGCTGTCTCGATAGACGTCCATAATTGTGAAAGCGTTGATGGTGCAGGATTTTGGGCACGAGCAAACCTCTCGATGATGTCCCATAAATGCTCGATGGGATTCATGTCGGGCGATCTAGGTGGCCAGATCATTCGTTGGAATTGTCCAGAATGTTCTTCAAACCAATCGCGAACAGTTGTGGCCCGGTGACATGGCGCATTGTCATCCATAAAAATCCCATCGTTGTTTGGGTACATGAAGTCCATGAATGGCTGCAAGTGATCCCCAAGTAGCTGAACATAAGCATTTCCAGTCAATGTTCGGTCCAGTCGCACCAGAGGACCAAGTCCATGCCATGAAAAAACAGCCCACACCATTACGGAGCCACCACCAGCTTGAACAGTGCCTTGCTGACAGTTTGGGTCCATGGCTTCGTGGGGTCTGCGCCACACTCGAACCCTACCATCAGCTCTTACCAACTGAAATCGTGACTCATCGGACCAGGCCACGGTTTTCATTCATCTAGGGACCAACCGATATGCTCACGTGCCCACGAGAGTCGCTGCAAGCGATGTCGTTCTGTCAGTAAAGGCACTCGAGTCGGTCTTCTGCTGGAATAGTCCAAGAAAGCCAAATTTCTCCGCACAGTTCTAACAGACAAGTCCCTTGTACGTCCCACATTGATTTCGGCGGTTATTTGACGCAGTGTTGCTTGTCTGTTAGAATTTACGACTCTTTGCAGACGTCGCCGGTCTCAGTCGTTAAGTGCAGGCGGTCGACCACTGCGCTGTCCATGGTGGGATGTTATGCCTGAAATTTCATACTCTCGGCACACTCTTGACACAGTGGATCTGGGAATGTTGAATTCCCTAACGATTTCCGAAATGGCATGACCCATGCGTCTAGCTCCAACTAACATTCCGCGTTCAAAGTCTGTTAATTCCCGTCGTGCGGTCATCATCACGTCAAAACCTCTTCACATGAATAACTTGAACAGAAATGAAAGCTCTGCGAAAGCACTGCGCATTTATACCTGTTCTACGCGATGCTACTGCCATCTGAAAATTTGCACATTGCTATCCCATGACTTTTGTCACTTCAGTGTATATAAAGAGCACAACCCATGACCACGAAAATCAAAGGAGTAAATTAGAAACACTTGCCATTTTGCACAACGAAATCCTCTACCGGTATTTGCTACATGCAAATCATATAACAAAATCATGTATTCGCAATACAATAACTCTGAAGTGGCCCACAGCCTATGTCTGTCTGTCTATCCCTCTATCTATCCGTCTATCCATCTGTCTATCCCTCTATCTATCCATCTATCCATCTGTCTGTCTGTATATCCATTTGTCTATCTGTCTGTCCGTCTATCCATTTGTCTATCTGTCTATCTGTTTATCCATTTGTCTATCCGTCTGTCTGTCTATCTATCCGTCTGTCTGTCTGTCTGTCTGTCTATCTATCTATCTATCTATCTATTTATCTATCTATCTGTCTATCTATCTATCTATCTGTCTGTCTATCTCTCTATCTTTCTATATATACATACAAACAAGCTCGGAAGCCATTGCAGTCCGTGCATTGTGTAGTCGAAAGTCAAGTGGAATCAGGAGATCAATGAATAATCTTGTAATATAAATAATTGATATCCTTTATTGCATCATTAGAATTTATAAAATTGGGATCCAGTCAGGGAATTAAACGGGAGAAGAGAGCAATACGTCTGAAGATCGCAAAAGTTGTTGGGCATCTACTAATTAGTCGAACAGTCGGCAAAACATATGATTAACAGTGCTTAGACTAGCAGTTTGCAGAACTTGAAAAATGAATCTACGAAAAGAAATGTTATCAACGGTTATAGTTAAAGCAAAAAGTGGCAGTTAAATAAATAAATAAAAAAAAAAATGAGATTTAGTGATAATAGGTTTAATGCGACAACTGAATTTTGAATGTAGGGGATCAGAAAAATCAAAGGGTGTGAAAGGGATGATGTTACACTCACACAGAAATATATATAAACCAATAAAGAAAAATCAATTTTATTAACACAATATCAGTGTCACAGCAATGACCAAACAAAAAATATATGGTGTTATGTAAGTATTAGGTAGAGGTTTAGTCCTGCAGAGGGGCCCAAAATCAATATTTTTTTTTGTCAAAGAATGTATGTTCATAAATGCTGTGTTCAAAATCTACCACCTAATGTAAGGATTACAAAATAAAATGTAAAACTGGCAAATTGAAATGAGCCAAACTTTTTAATAGGCACAGGCTGCCCGTGTGTGAGGAAGATTACATTTGTATATAACTTTATCTGCACAAAACACAGGCAATTTTAATGGCACAGGCGTTTATATATAAATACTATATATATATAATATATATATATATATATATATATACAGTGACCCTATTCAGACCTCTCTAGAACCCGTTCTGCCTATTGGAATTTGATGAAACTTGGTATATACGCTATATGGACGATGGGGAAAAAATTTCTGCAATAAAAATAGTTTGCATTTTGACCACCAGATGGCACTATTCAAAAATTTCTTATTCAAATTAGTCAAACCTATAAAATTCATTCTGCATGTCTTTGTCATCGTTAATCATGCCTTTACAGAAGAAAGATCGTGCTTTACTGATAAAACTGCTTTATCAGAACGGCCACAATAGCTTACGACGATATACACTGCGTGAATATCGTTGTTTAAAGGGGTTGCGAAAAGGGCTCATGCCGAAGAATGGTTTGAAGAAGATGATTATAAAATTTGAAATGACTTGAGACTTGGGTGAGCTGCCAGAAAGAGGGCGGAAACCGGTTGCGAAAGAACTTATCGAAGAAGTCGCTACTGCTGTGGTTGAAAGAGCCTCCAGTTACAGCTATTCGTCAGCCAGTGTCAGGTGAGTTGGCGATTCCGTGGTCGACAGTACGAAAAATTCTGTGATCCATTTTAAAGTGATATCCGTATAAGATCCACGTGGTGCAAATGCTGCAAACTCAAGACCAACAAACACACTATTAATTTGCTTGCTGATTTTTGGCGAGAATGGAACCTCGTCAAATTCTGTGGTCAGATGAAGGCAACTTTTCTTTAGAGGGCTCTGTAAATAATCAAAATTTTTGCATATAGCGTGCTTCACCACCTAATGTCCTACACCAACCATCAATGCATTCTAATTATGTGACTGCATGGTGTGAATTTACTGCTGAATTATCCTTGAATTTTTTCTTTGAAATTCTCACTCCTCGAGGTCCTAAAATGTCCTCTGTCACGAGTGCACGGTACAGTGAACTCCTTCGACAGCAGGTCCTTTTTGCTTTACAGGAACGGCAATGTTTGTAGACCACTGTCTTCATGTAAAATGGGGCAACTCCTACATTGCGCACCAAGTCAAAGAACTGCTTAGTGGTAACTTTGGCGAGAATCGTGTAATATCCAGAGCTTTTCCGGACGCCTGTCCTCCTCGTTCCCCCAACTTAAATCCCTGTGATTTCTGGTAGTGGGGTGTTTATGGAGGAGGAATTAGGACTTTACCTGAGTTGAAATTCAGCATTACACGACATGTTGCTGAAATCCCTCGAGAATTTCTTCACGCTACCATTGAACACGTTATTATATGCTTTCAACACGTAATTGATTTCAATGGAGCACACATTGAGCACATTCTGTACTTGAATGAATTTTAATGATTCTAACAGATTTTTTTTGTCCTTTAAGCGCCATATTTCCCCCTGTTGATCAAAATGTGAACTATTTTTTTATTACAAAAATCTTTTCCCCATGGTCCATTGTAAATGGGAAAAAAAGAGAATTGATAATTTATTAGTGAATAATGTAACCGATAAAACAAAGCTATATAAAATAACATTTGTGTCATGAAAGCTTTCATGTGTAACTAAGTCATTTTATAATTATAAAACTAAACACCAGATAATTAAAATCATGATCAGGATTGAGCATTAGAGATAAAAAGAAATATAGTGAACTTTATAAGGATAGCAATATCCAAAAGACAAATACGATACAAGCAGATCATATTATATATAAAAATTCGGTAAAAAACAAATCCAAAAAATCAGAAAAAATTTCTAAAAAATCTTAATGTAAACTTTTTGAGAAATACACACTCACCCTCTTATTTCTGGCCGCTACTATTACTACTACACCACACCACATCACATCACATCGCATCACTCTGCCTAGAGCTGATTTGCCCTTATACAGTTTAGTTTGCTCTTTCAACACTGCTATAACTAGACAAATGACGGTTTGGTTTGTCGCTCTACGGTCATCTTGCACACACGAGGGTTAAACATACCTGGACCTACAGATTAAAGGGAACTCCGAACAACTAACAAACATCCATGCCACCGCCAGGATTCGAACCTGAATCCTGTGAAACCAAAGGCCAGAGCGCTAGCCACTTGGTCACCAGGCTGGCACGATTGAGAAGTGAAGAAGTCTGACTGGCTTCCGTGACGCTCTTACAGTCATTTGAGACCGGGATCTACGGCTTAATGTAGATTTCAAACTACTACAAACATCCATGGCACTGCCGGGACTCAAACCCGAAACCTGTGGCACCGAACGCTAGACACTTGGACATTCAGGCCCTATTTCTGGCCGCTAGGTGCCTAGATCCAAACAACACCTCCTTGATATACAAGGCCTAGCTGTTGAAGTGAAAAATATCTGTGACATCACTTACATGTGGCCAATGAGCGGGGTAAGAGGAAAGAGGTTATTTCAGCCATTTTATACGACAATGTTGTTGAGAGTGTGTTTACATTTGTTACGGTATTTTTCATCTTTAAAGTTCAGTCTTATTTACATGCCACTTCGAATATTGCTTTAAAGGTTTTTCACTCATTCTATTAGAGTTCATATGTTTTAGTTCAGCTTTGCTACTATAACAAGAATGTTCAAGGTTCCATGTTTCACTTTGGAAAGGATTCCTTGTTAAAAGATTTACGGATACGAGCCATTCCAAGAGAGGATTTTATTCTTACAAAGTATTCTAGAGTATATGTGCATAATTGATATCACGTAATAAATTTAGTTTGAGGTATTTCTTGGAAATATATATATTTAGTTCTATTTTAAATTCTATATCTCCCCACAGAGATAGCTTTTTTACGTAATTCAGGATATATAGTAATTCTTCATACTAGAACTTTAAGAATTTTTTGTTCATTTTTTAATACGAATTCCTCCCTTTCCTCCAATTTAATAATCATTAAAATATTTTTAGGATTCATAAAAACAAAAATACATTTTCTAAAGTTAATTGAAGATAAAATAGTTACAATGATGAATGATGAAATTCATATAAGGTATTATTTAGGTTATAAAGTAGATTAAATTCTTGGAATGTCATACAATAACAGTCTGTCATACAGTCTTGCTTCTTCTGCTTACATATTCATAATTCAGAGTCTCTTTTTAGAAAAGTGGTGACCATAACGCCAGTACTTGTACTGTATCATAAATAAAATTTTTATTAGTCTCAATGACATTGTATTTAAGGGCATTGTATTAAGGACATTGTTTCTAACGACCGTGAATTCGACGAGATTTTAGGATTTTTTTAAAATGAAAACAATGAACGATGCTATTCAAACTTTATAGATACATTAAATCACTTTAATAACACACAAAAAAATAATAATTAAAAACAAATTTTAAGTAGTTAAGGAGAGGTGCTGAAATTGCCCTCCTCATAAATAGGGACCTGGGTGGGGGGTCAAGTTTTGGCTCTTTCACTTATCTCTAAACAAGAACCGAAAACATTTTTTTGACAATTTTTTTTGAAACAATTGACAAAATGGCGCGTTGTTAAAATTTACATACAGAAAACAGACTGTTTTTTCATTATTTTTTGTATGTAAAAAATAAGAAGTATTCAACGTAAAACAGCTTTTTTAAGTTCCAGTGATAGATACTGATTGGAGACGAATCTGCGGAGTACTTTTTTTTTTTTTTTCATCACACCGTGCAGAAAAAGTACTTTCGAAATAAATGAGTTTGAAGTTTAAGGTAAGCATATTCTCAATAAAAGCGGATATAAATATGTACTTTCAATTAATCTGCAATATCAGCTTCATACAATATCCCTTCTGTTCTTTCATATTCTTCTGCTTCTTCGGAATTAGGTTTTTTCCAAGCTGTTCTGGCCTCTTTGGAGTCACTGGTGCTCTGACGTTCGACTGTATAGACTCGTCGCGCGTCCCGTTTTCGGCAAGCTGCTCCGTTTGTGGACGGATTTTAATGTCCCTTACATCCATGATTTTTAAGACAGCTGTGAAGCCTTCATTGAATGTACAAGAAGCACAATATGTTGTGACATCGACGATTTTTTTCCGGCAAATTGATGCTTTGGCGCAAGTTGCCATACACAAGAATTGAAACTTTCGTTATTGTTTTGAGTGTTACTGCCCAGACATCTTTCTAATAGATCATCGGCAGTTAAATCCTCGTAAATCGGCTTCAATATTTCTTGTGCTTCATCATCTAGAGCAGATGGATGCTCGAAGGTTTCCAAAGTACCTTTAGCTTCACATTTACACCATTTACACCAAGATTCAGGGCCTACCGGACAATATGAGTGCTGTGGATTTTCATACATCGAGACTTTGTGATAAAATCCCGCCCATATTATATTTAGGGGAATAAAGAAGACCCGAACAGCTGCATTCCTATGAACAATAAATCTATTTATAGGGCCGCCCGCCCTTTTACCTGCTTCTGCGCTGACCTGCTAAATGGGCTGTGTATCGACAATATCATTACAAAAATTTAACAATATATTCTTAAAGGATTATATTTAGGAAATATCGAAAAAAAAAATTCGATTTTTTGAAAATTCCAGACCACCGGGTCCCTTTAAAGTAATAGATGTAGTTAGTGACAAAAATTTATGTGGTGAATGAGAATAGATTTAGTATTTTTTAAATGAAATAAAGTTATTATGATTAGTTATTTGTAAATGTTTTGCTTACACTAGTTTAAGTAAATTTCTAAGTACAAAAAAAAAAAAAAAAAACCCCGAAACAATTTAAATTTGTAAATTGAAATATCTTTAAAAAAATATTAAAAACTTTTATTATTTCAGCAAAATTAAGAATTTTTATTTAAAATTTTCTTAAATCTACAGTTGGTAAATCTAAGTTTGAAATTTTTTAAAATAGGAATTAAATTACAAAATAAATAAATTAAACACTAAATAAATTCAATAACAGATAATTTGTGAAAAGAAGAATTTAAGATGACAGGAAACAAATTATTTTAAAATTAGTTATAAAATAGCACTAAAATCAGTTTCAATATTAAATAGTATTCAAATCTGTCTGTCTTTCCCTCTGAACGCTTTTCTATATGTGCGTGAGATTAAAAACCAACAACCAAGTCTTGTATCTATGAGGTGTTGATCCAAGTTAAAATATATCTAGCGGCGTAATCCGATATCGTGGAGAAACAGATTTAGAATCGACAAGGAAAGAAATTAAAAATGTTTTTAGTTGCTAAAAGATTCGGCTTTGGCAAATGGAACTAATTCAAAAAAGTTCATAAATGACATTATTTCTATATTTTGCTACTAATATTGAAATTCTATTGCATCTATTGACTTTAAATTGGAATTCTCGTTTGTCGAAAATATTGATTTGTAGGAGGTTATTTATATTAATAACGACATCAAGAAAATCTGCTTCAACTTTTTTTTTAATGTCAAATGTATTGGATAAATGTCATGTGAGGTTGTATGAATAGTTAAATACAATTAGGTTGTCTACTTAGTACCTAAAAGCATTTTTGTGATATAGACAATATATGCACTGTTTTGAAAAAGGAGGGGAAAAAAACCAGAAGCACTTCTCAAAATTAAAATGATTAACTCAAAATTTCTCATGTATATTTCTTTATACCAAATACACAAAAAATTAAATTTTCATTGCCAACGAGTGTTAATTTTGACCACTGTGCGCTTTTCTACTGCTCAACTAGCATAATATAAAACAGGTAACAAGTGCGAACTAAGAAAAAAAAAGGTAGACCCACTCTGATATGACAACAGCAGATGAAGGAGGATTTTATGTGATGTGGATTTTCGAGACTTGAAGAGACTCAGTGCCAAGCACAAGACAAAAGGGCCTGGAGAAGTAGGCTGGATACTTTATGTGCCAGAAGACACGAAGAACTTAAGTAATAATTCAGTTTCCTGGAGACATAATTAATAATGCTTTTACGATGCAGTCAAAGACCTTATAATCGAGGGAGAGATTTTGAACGTAGTGCATATTCAATATGCGTAGAGATTGATCAACTGTCATTAGCAATAAGCAGCCACCTACAGCGTACAGACACTTTTTACAAAAGGTCCTATCAAAAATGATTATTGCAAAGAATTCATCGGCGGAACGAAGGCTCTGGAAATCTAAGATCCACGAATGCGATGCAAGAACAGATGATTGTGTGACAGGCCTGCACTGCTCCAACAGTATGATTGCCTGCCGTCCATCGTACAGCAGCCTCATCTACAACATCCATGATAAGTTCTTCTATTTCACAATACTGAGTTGAGCTGGTATGATAGTCAGTTGTCATGTCAGGTAACGAATAGTGTTCAGCGAAGAATCCTGTTTGGCCCTTGAAACAGATGACCATCGGATACGTATCCAGCAGTTACAATCAGACTTGTTTTACAGAGAAACATAACTACTCCTTTGATGTGACTTGCCTCTAGTTATCCACCATACAACTTTAACTGCTTAACTATACTTTGATGGCATCTTGCGATCCTGTTATATTTCAGTTGCGTAGTGTTATACTTCATGATATGCCACCACTGAGAAATTTTACAGAAAGATAATGCTACGTACATACCATTCGGCTCTTTTACATCTTGTTGTTGATACTCTTTTATAGCCAATATGTTTGACAAAATCTTCACCAATTGAACATGTTGGGACATATAACACCAGATTCAGGGACCCTAAACTATCACAGATCTGAAGCAGCGATTGAAGAATGGCTGACAGAATGCATCGTGGAGGATTTTTAGGAATCTTTAACGATCCTTGCATACACTATGCAGTTTTAATCATTTCTTTACCTGTGTTTGGATATTCCAGAAAAATAATTCATTTACCTAGTTTGAATTCGTTCATTTTTATTTTCTTTTAAAAGAGTTTATATACATTAGTACAAATATTCGCCAATAGAAAACTACGAGAACGAGCTTTTTTTTTAACCTTTTCTTTGTATTCACTATTCTAAGCAATGGCCTATGAATTCTTGGATTTTTTGATCACTTTATATTGGTAACACTACTTCTGTGGGTCAACAGTGTTTCTTGTTGCCACAGTGACTTGAAGCCATCTTAGAAAAGCCCTAGGCATGAAATTTGGGTAGTCACCAATCTCCTCTTGTCTTCTTTTCCAACCCATCAACTGACTATGATTATCTTCTGATCTATCGTACACATTCAGTGGCGTAAATATAGAAAATTTCTATATGGAAAGATCTTCAAACTATGCCTCCTATTTTTAAATCGACTAAACTCCATAACTAAAAACTAAAACTGGAAAATAAACTTCAGAGTGGAAGGAAATAATGATTTTCTAGAGGGATTTTTTAAACAATTTTTTAATGGGGATTTAGTGACGAATATCTCGCGGCCAAACTCCGGCAAATCCCGAATGCATTTTACGAAACAGGATAATTAGAACGCGGTCCTTCTATCTCGTCAGCGGGTGGTTTAACACAAACTGAAAATAATTAAAGCGAACCTTGGCCGAAAGTATCTGTTAGCGTTCTACGGGATTAAAGGCGCAAGTCGGACATTTGCAAATTTAAACCCCACGTCGTGATAGGCGGCTTTAACAGGCGTTAAGGGGTGACGGCGTTATCGGGCTGCAAGAGGAATCAGCAGTGGCAGCCAGGATCATCAAATATATCACGGAGGGCGACAACTGGACCTTATCTTTGTGTTCCATACAGCCGCCTGTGCGCTCTGGGGGTTGCTCACAAACGACCCCAAAAAGGTCCCGGCCTTTTTAGTCGCCTCGGGAGTCGAGTCGCTTAAAATTTAATCAGAAAAATGCAAAGTACCGGACGGAGAAAATGATTAGCGGTAATTTATTAAGGAAGACTTTGATTTTTAGGGGGAGGGCGGATTCTCGAAGCATGAAATTGGCGTTGCGAGAGATGCCCCCCCCCCTTTTTTTTTCTTGTCTTTTCTGTCTTGGTACTTCTTTTGCTGCTTCTTGTTTTACTCTCGATTTAATTTCATTGGGAATAATATGGAAAGATAATCTCCTTTTTTTCCCTTCCAATTATATCGGGTGTTTCGGATGGAGACTTTAGACGGGTAGAAAGTGGTTTGCCTAAGTTGAAGGGAGTAATTAATAAAGGTTTTTTTTTTCCCCTCTGTTTTCAGAAAATGGCTGTTTTGGAAGTGATGGAGCGATGTTAAGTTTGACATGGTAAAAACAAACAAACTATTTTTAACTATCATTAATTTCGATATTGTTATTCATTAGGGTAGTTATAATTTTATTGGGAATAGTATAGAAAGGTATAATTTTATTTCTTTCCTTACATGAGCAGTTCGGTTGAAACCTTAAATAAATCTTTTTATATAAATACTTTATATAATATTATATCAACTTTATCTATAACACTTTTATTTACATTTCCTTTTATTTTATCTAAATTTTTCTGCTGTATGATTGCACAAATTTACTTGTTGCATAAGTTCATGTTTTGGCAAATCCTCATCTTCATATTTGTATTTTTGGTTTTCATAAATTTAGAAAATATTACAATAAAAAATTTTATTTAGTCATTTTTTAATTTTAACTAAACAATAGATTGAAATATAAATTATTTTGTTCACATTTTTAACACAAATGCTTTTTTGATGATTGATTTGAGGCCATAAAATATAATTTAGTGCATACATTGGCTTGATTTTTTTGAAACGCATTTAAATATTTTAACTCAGAATGCTTAGTTAATAGAACTTGCACTTTATATAACCACTTCATACTAATTATATATAACTTTTATATACATTTCTTTTTTAAAAAATTTCTTTGTAGTTTACTTCCGCAAATTTTTAATTTAAATCTGGTATAAAGTGATTATTTACATGGTTAAAAAAATTATTGGACCCAGTTAAAACGAATGATTAATAAAGATTTTCTTTTCTGAAAATAGTCGTTTTCAGAAGTGATTAATAAATGTTTAGATTTGATATCACAAAAACCTATATTAGAAAAATAAGCATCATTGGAGTTTTTTTCACATTCACTAAAATTATTAATTTATTAATTATTTCATTGCAAATAATTTAGGAAGATATATATTTCTTAAAAAAATTATATTGAGTATTTCCGCTAGAAACTTTATACTGGTATAAAACGGTTTGGCCACTAGTTGTACTAAATGAAATTTTTTTATAACTTTATAAATAATTTTCTTTTCTGAAAATGGTTGTGTTAGAATTTACAGATGAATGTAATAGAAATGAACCTATATGTTCTTCTTCTTTCTGTCTTTGCTCTTATTTTCTTTTTTATAATTCTCTTTTTTATTTTCTTGATTTATATCGATATAATTATTGCGAAATTCTTAAAAATATAAATCAGAAAGATTGGCAGCATACAAATACATCTGCGAAACATTTAGTTTATATATATATACACTATGTGGAAGAAAGTGACGGGACACGACGCTATAACGACATAAACCCATATTTATTAAAATTAATAGGAGATAGGGCCTCCTTTGACTGCGATCACAGCTGCAACCTTTCTGGCCATGCTTTCCACTAAATTAGCCATAGTGGCAAGAGGAATTTCCTTCCAAATGTTTAACAGGAAGTTCCATAGTTCAGGCTTGCTTTTGGGGAGTGGGGTGCAGGCCATCAACCGACGGTCCAATTCGTCCCAGAGATGTACAATTGGGTTAAGATCAGGGCTCTGCTCCGGCCACTCCATGCGTTTAACGTTGTTGTTCACATACCAATCAAGAGTCCTCCTTGCAACATGACATGTTGCGTTGTCGTCTTGATACCAGCAATCATCCATACCGTACGTTGCCCACAAGGTAGGAAGGACATGATTGTCGAGAATATGACAATATCTATCGGCATTCATCGCACCATCAACCTTCACCAGTGGGCCAGTCCCATACCAGGAGAAACAGGCCCATACCATCAATCCTCCTCCACCAAACTTTACAGTTGGGACGACACACTCGGGCGAAAGGCGTTCTCCTGGTAAACGCCATACCCAAACACGTCCATCGGAACGGAAAAGGATAAATCGTGACTCGTCACTCCAAAGGACGCGTTTCCAGTCATCCAGAGTCCAAGTACGGTGGTCTTTGGCCCATCGAAGGAGCGCTTTCTTGTTGGTTTTCATAATCACAGGCTTATGGGCGCCGAACGTCCAGTGTAACCTAACTTATGGGCCTCGATATGAAGAGTCTTGGTCGAAACGGCCACACCTGTGGCTTGTCTAAACTCATTAGCGATGTTATCCATGGATGTTTGACGGTTACTTCGAATCTCCCTGCCGAGCACCCGCCGGTCCCTGCTGGTGAGAACTGTAGGTCGTCCACTTCGGGGTTTGTTCTGAAAGTGTCCCTCAGTCTTGTAGCGACACACAATACGTGCTACAGTTGATTTTGAGCAGTTACGGAGACGGGATATCTCCCTAATTGACACCTTGGCAAGATGTAATCCAACCAACACACCTTTCTCGAACTCAGACAACTCTTCCCGTGGCGGCATCTTGACAAAAAACATGTCTAGTCGGCTCCTCACAGTATTTATAGGATATGGCTGGCACGTGACACCTATTATTGCGCATGTGTTAGCTGTATTGTCGACTTTTCTACTTTTCGAGGGGTGTCCCGCCACTTTCTTCCAGATAGTGTATATATATAACGTAAAAAAAAAAAAAAAAAAAAAAAAAAAAATAGAATCACAAATGTGATTTTTCTATCATTTATTTTAAAATGTGCAACTAAATAAGTGTACTACATTGAAATATTACAATATGCTTAAAAAGATCAAGCGAGTGCAAGAGCTAAATTAGGTTTCATGGTATCAAATTTAGTTATCAAAAAATCATTTGTATAAAAAAATATGCGAGATGAAAGAATAATTTGTATTTCAATGCATTGGTTAGTTAAAATGTAAAAATAAATAAATAAAATGTTTTAATATAATACTTGTTAAGCCCATGAAAAGGGAAAATACAAATATAAAGATTAATTCATAGGGTATGATGAAACAAATAAATTTGCAGTAATAAAGTTGTGCAAGAGTGCTACTAAAAGTTAAAAAAAAAAAGAAAAGCAAGTAAAAGAGAAAAATAAATACCTAAAGTGAACAGAAATACGGAACAGCAATTTATTGCTGTTTTGTTTAATTTAGTAAGTACGTTATATGAAGATATAAAAAAGGCGTTTAAAACTATAAAATTATTATAAACCAATAAAAAACTCATACATAAAAGCATGTTTTAGTACATCAAATCATAGAATTATTGAAACAATTTGTTAGTCAATTATATTTAAAACGAATAAAAATAGAGTTAATTAGTTTTTGATAAACCAATTACAATCTATTTGAATCTTAATAATGAATATAAATTCAAAATCTATAAATCCACGAACATAAAATTACAATGAATATAAAAAAACATCAAATAAATTAATAATTTGTAAATTTTATTTTAAAATTTAAATTAAAAGATTTAAAATATTAAATCCATGAAAGTTAATAGTTGTCGAAAAGTTTTATTTATAACTTATTCTTGAATTATATATAACAAAAATTTTTAATTTTTAATAATTTTTTGAGCTTTTTAATTTAATTATTTGAGTTTAAAAAATATCAATAGAGAATAAAAATATTTCAGTGCTTAAAATTTACATTCTTTATTTTTAAGGTAACAACAAAACAAAACAACAGACAACATCAACAACAAGCAACAAAAAGGGGAACAGAACAAGGATTTTACTAAAAAAAAATTAATATATTAACTAAAATGTAGTTCCACTATTCTTCTGAATACTGAATTCTGATGCTTTTAGCTTTTTATTATATCGAACAAGTGCATTACGATTAAGTTCGGGCATAAAGAATAAAATAAACACGCCATGATTGTAAATGGATGTTACGGTTTTTCCCGTGCCATAAAAAAACTAGAGATAAAAATTGGAATCTTCAAAAATTTAATAACCGTTTAGCTCCCATTTCATTTTAATTGAAAGTGGTTCTCTTTTAAATGGATCAGATAATAAATTTGCAAAAGAGCTGAACGGAAGTGAGATAGTCCGAATTTTTGAAAGAGCGTTATTGCAAAGAGATTAAAATATCTTAGGAGAGAATTCGTATTAAAAGATAATGGACTGGCAGAAAGGGCGAAAGACTTTTCAAGGTAAAAGGGATTATTGTGAATCGAAAAATAAGAAGTTTTCAAATATTTCATAATTATCACTTTCAGTTATTGTTGGCAAGATAAATGAACATGCACGGGAATTTAAGTCGATTTGTTAGAGTTTTTTAATTTTCTTTTCTTATTCTGTTAAAATGATAGTTTTTATTTGCCTTTCAGTTTAATCTGTCCATAATTTATACATGATTTGTTTTATTTCATTTTTTTAAGTTGACTAATATAAAAAATGGGCCTGATAGCCGAGTGGCCAGCGCTCTTGCTGTCGGTGTTACAGGTTTCGGGTGAGAAACCCGGATGGATGTTTGGATGTTTGTAGTGGTTCGGAAACCACTCTAAACCGTAGGTCCCGATCTAATATGGCTGGCGTAGGGCTGACAACTCTACCCATAAAAGAAAACGTCTACTGTCCCTGCCAGAAGGCCTTAACCCACATGGGGCTATCGCGCCAATAAAGAAGAAGAATATAAAGAACATGTGTATTACTTATATAAATTAGAAATAATATATATATATATACATATATATTGTACTGCCGATCCTCGGACATACGCATGATAGCTGTTAGTGCAGTATCGTTCGAGGAATTTCGAACAAGACTCCCCTAATTCGGAAATACAACTTCCCAAATTGTTCATCTTTCATTTTCAGTTCTTCCCTGAGCATGGAGTCATGAAGTCATCTTGCAAGAATTTAGGGATTTTTTCTCTTCTTGTGAAGAAGTAAATTGCTTGAATTAATATCTCTATCAATGAAAAATGTTTAATTTTGTTACATTGCTCATATACCTTGTGTTGTTCATTGTTGAACTTTTTTTGTGTTACTAGGAAGTTTTCTAGTATTATTTTTTCTGTAAAAAGCAATTTACTTGAAAAAATACAATGACTTTGACAAAAATGCTAAGCTAAAACACGAATTATTGAGATATTTCATGAGGTAACTTTTAATTACTGTTGGTGAAAAAATGAATTACTCTTAAGGGGTGACTTTCTTCTCTTCTGCTGGTGCAAAATTAAATTGTAGGATCACTGTTTGTCTTATATTTCCACTCAATGAGCACACGAATGACAAATCCTTTATTTTTATTCATTGTTTAAATAAAACTAATGTAAAAAACATATTTATTATTTAATCAAATTGGCAGGACTTTATGTATTATTTTTCTATTTTAATTGCTTAATGGAAAAAAAATAACTTCGGCAATGTAATTTTTATAAACCCAAAGTAATGTGACACAAATTAAACAGATAACACACATTTTTACACTTTTTTTTTTTAAATGTGAAATTTTAAACCATTGGAAATAAATAAAATCTGTTATTTTATTAGTTTGAATGTTCCGACTTAGTTGTAATAATATATAATAATATTCTGAACCGGATATATGTTTACTGTAACAAGAGAAACCTAACTATTTCATAAATATATAGCATTTCTTTATATCTCCTAAATGTTTTTGAGTATCGTCTAACTAAACTTATTTAATATGATGTTTTATTTAAGTATCAGAGAGCAATATAAAGTATTAAGCAGTAAAAGTATTTAAGTATCCGAGTGCTTTATTTTTATTCATTGTTTAAATAAAACTACTGCAAAGAACATATTTATTATTTAATCAAATTGGGAAGGCTTTATGTATTATTTTTCTATTTTAATTGCTTAATGGAAAACATAATAACTTTGGCAATGAATAATAAGCATGAAATAAATGTGACACAAATTAAACAGAGAACATATATTTTTAAATTTTTCTATATTTTTGCATTTTCCTTTTTTTTTAAATGTGAAATTTTAAACAATTGGAATCAAATAAAATCTGTTATTTTATGAACTTTTACCTGTTCATTTTCATAGTTTATTGTAATAATATATAATAATATTGTGACACGCTTATTGTAATAATAGAATTCGAATTATTTCATAAATACATAATATTTCTTTATATGTCGTACATTTTTTTTCAATATCGTCAAAATAAATTTGCTTAATAGGATGCTTTAAGTATCAGAGAGCAGACTTTCAGACCACCCCTTTAATTGAAAGTTATTTAGCAACGGCTCATTTTATGACTCTTTGAAATTTTTAATTATCTTCAAAGTAGAAAAATTTTAAAAATTATTTCAGAAAAAAATTATTCTAGTTTAAATGTATCACTTTACTTTTATCTCCGCGTACTTTTAATTTTATTTTCGGTACAACAAGGAGTATTTTTGTTCAATTTCAGTGTTGCGTTGAATAAATTTCATTATTTGTACATGTGTAAATTATTTCGAGTTGTTTTTTTAGTTAACTGTAAATATATAAAAAATTTTAATGGAATTTAAATTTTATGGGACAAAATTAACAGAAAGAGTCCTTTCTTTAACATTTTGAGTTAACATTTTTTAAGATTAAAAATTTCACTAACCATCCGTCGTTAAATTTATCAATGTTATTTTTGTTTTATTTTCTTCAAAACAGTTCAGTAAATTTGAAACTGAATTTTATTTTCTAATATATTCACATGTTAGAATAGAATGAGTATATTCTGTAACTTTAAATTAGTGAATGTCAATAGTAATAGTGTGCTATCAACCACATTTTTCATTGTTTTAAAAGTAATTTTTAGCTTTTATCTTGTAACATTTCAATCCAAATATTTTCTTTTCGACCGTATATTCTTTTGATTATCTAAAGTTAAAATAAAAGTTAAGTGCAGTACCTCCCTTTGATGTTGACATCAAAAACACTCTTTACAATTTTAGAAGAACGTAAAGAAGAGAACGAATTCTTGAAATTCGCTAAAGATGTTCTGTAAAATTTAATTTCTTAAAGAAAGAAATCGTTCTTCTCTAGTTAATTCCATACGTCACATACATATAATTTTCTTGTGTGTGAGATATATGTATATAAACAATCATAATATCTTAAATAGTTAGTTATTATTCATTGTTAAAATTCTTTCCTTACATTGATTTGTTTTATATTTTTATTTTTTAAAAATACTATAAGTATACAAAACAATATATATCTATACATTAAGCAATATTATGTTTATAAAATAAACTTTACTTATCATCGAAGCTATCCTGAGCTCAAATAGTTGTCAAAATTGGAATAATATAGTTTGAGATATGGATCATTAATTTTATTTGTTTAAAGACAATTATTGGATAGAAGTAAGGAAAAATATATTTAATTAAGAATTAGAAGACAAATTCGAGTAATTTAGAAGTACATTTTTTTTTATTTAAACAAAATATTGATAAATACGAATTTCACGTGTCACAATCACTTAACCCTGTGGTCGGTAAACCGCGGCTCGCCAGCCACTTGAGTGCAGCTTTGCCACGAATCAATTTCGACTACATGAGGGCAAATGAGGTGCGGCAAAGATGCACGCAATTAAGGTGGCATCTAGAAGAGAGTACGAGCAAAGCGAGTCGATCTCGTTCTGAGCGTCTCCTCTAACCGTGAGAAACAAACCACGTTATCTTTGGATATGAGTGACAATTGATCGAAAATAGCGTCTGCAAGAAATACCTTTGATGTGTGGAAAAAACCGATCTGGTCGGCGTGGTCCTAAGACAGTTGACTCACACCGATGTTTCTGTCCACGCTGAAACAAACCTGTTTATAATTGGTTTGCGAGACTGACTCGTTTGTTCTCGTACTGGGCCCAGCTTAACGTGCGAGTTAAGTGAGAGCTAGCCATTCTCTACTTGTCCGTCAGTGTGTATATTGCTCAGTATCAGGCGCGCCGACCTCATGCGAGTAAACAAGAATACCTATTCGGGGCTTTAAATTACTTCTACCACTGTTTACTACTACTTTCAACCAGTTGCAGACCCGGAAGGTATTTTTGACATCAACTTAACAAGTCATGCTGCTGCTTTTATTAAAACGAAACATGTTTTTAGGTGCCTATTTGAAATGGTTACGAAGTACTTTTCTTCTTCAAGAAAACCATGAATTTACTAGTAAAACTATATGTACCGAATCGTTGGCATTCATGCAAACTCAAATGCGTTGCGCATAGTAAGACATTAAATTTGGAGAGACTCTTTATAACTAAACATGCGTCATTTGGTAATAAATTTTGGTGATGCGAGTAAGAAAGCTGTTGGGAAATTTCAAAATAATCAAGAAAAATCAAGTATTTATTTAGATGTATTTATTTATTATGTATTTATTTAATGAGTGCAATCTACCAACATTGTTAATATTGCAAGCTTTATTGTTAGTCAAGAGTTTGCTAAGAGAGCCAAACCATACACAGATAGTGAATATATTAACTGTTTTATAAATGCATCCGAAGAGCTATTCTGGGATTTTATGAACATGGCAGAAATTCTTAAGAAAATTAAATTTACCACTGTCTGCTAAAACAGCAAAAGACAGAACAGGGAAAATGTCTTCCAATATAACCAATCAGCATAGCGAAGATCTTAAATTGGTTTCAGCATTTCAATAGCTGTTGTTGTTACCACTTTTTGTTTCATTTATTTAGTCTACGGATCCTAAAGAAGTACTTTTAGGATTATTGTTACTGAAAGATCAAACATGTGGCGAGGATATTGCAAATGTTGTTATTGAATGAATGAAGAAACATTATATTATCCTCGATAAAATTATTTCAATCTCAACAGATGGGACAACAAGTATGACAGGAGTGAGAAAAGGTTTTGTTTCTATTTTGAAGGGAAAAAATTAATCACGTGCTACCAGTTTACCATTGAATTATTCATCAAAAAGCGCTTTGGGCGCTGACATTTCCAGAAGAAATTTGCAATATTATTCAATTCGTGATCAAGATTGTCAACACAATAGTAGTTAAAACATTTTGGCATCGCCAATTTAAAGAATTCTCAGTTGAAATGGAGAGTGAATACGTATATCTTCTTCTGCATAATAAAGTACGTAGGTTTTCAAGAGGAACATTTTTAAAACGTTTCACTTCCTTTTTATTAGAAATTAAAACATTTCTGCTTGAGAAGGATGTTGATTTTTCTGAAGTAACGGACGACCAATGGATCCAAAAATTTTATTTCATGGTAGATATTACGTCTCATCTAAAAAAATCTTAATCGTAAACTACAGGGGAAAGGGCAACACATGTTTTGATGTTGGATGAAATCATTTCATTCGAAAACAAAATATCCCTTTTTGTTCAAAATTTTGAAAGTGAAACATTAATTCATTTTACAAGCCTACTGGAACATCGACAAGAAAATAATTCGGTAACTGACATTTACTATTTCAAAACAACTTTTTTAAATACCGGGAAAGCTTTTCTACGAAGATTTCCGGAATCCAGAAGCATCATAGCGACGTTAGCCTTTGTTAAAAAACCTTTCAGTTATGAAGTAACATAATTGAATTTTACTGCCTTTAATATTGACATCGGTGATTTTGAAATGCAATTACTGGAGTTAAAAAAATAAAGAATTATAGAACTCCAAATTTGAACGCCTTAATGCTAACATGGAAACATTGGAGAAAAATAAATGCAATTTTAGTTCACAATAAATATTGTCTGCTTTGAAAAGCTTAGAGAAGAAGTAAGACTTGATAATTTTCAACATCCGAAATAGATATTACTGGCTCATATGATCATTTGTCTCTACTTATTCATGCGAGCAATCTTTTTCGCGAAAGAACCATATCAAAAGTAAATTGAGGAATGATCTTATTGATGAAAATCTGGAATCCTGTTTGATATTAAAAATGGCGGCATAAAAATTTAATGTTTTTATCGAAAGTTTCCAATAAATGCTTATAAATAATAATGCTTGTAAAATACGTTCACAACAAATGCTTGTTTTATCATATTTTTATTTTAATGTAAAAAATATAATTTTTTGTCAATAAATAAGATCATTATTATTATTATATAATGTTACTAGTTAGCTTAAATCTATTTCTAAAAACATGATTCTTAAGGAATTCTAAAGGATTTTAATCATTAAAGGATCATCATGATTCTAAAGGAATCTTAATCATTGTACTGCTGATCTTTTGATTAATGAGTTTACCTATCATTAACTTAATCAATCACAGAAATTATATTATCTTCGCTATATAGCTATTACCTATTGTTTCTAAATTGTGTAGAATAAGATAAGGTGAACGAACTTATCCTGATAGGAAATAAGTTTGTAATTAAATAAATAAATAACGAACTAATTATCTGGAAGTAAATAGATAGCAATTATCAAGATCTATTGTAATTAAAGAGAATAGAGAAGTGTAAAGCAATCATGTGTAGACATTTCAATGGTTTTAGCTCTGTCTTATCTCAACTATAAGAACTTCTTTTCAATATTGAATTTTCTTTAGTTAGATATATATAAAAGGACAAATACTTTTAGCTTTACGTCCGATTCACACGATTTAGCCGTGTATCCTTAGATGTTTATTTCAAATGATTTTGTCAACTGATAGTTAAAATTAAATTAACTTTGGTTTTTAACAATATTATTTAAAAAACTAAAGTTAATTAATAATTTCGAAATTTTCCATAAATTATTTTATATTAAGTATGAAAATAATTAAATTGTCATAGCCCGAGTATTAACTTTGGCCATATGAAAACCGTCTTCTACGCAAAGAAGAATCCTATAAATCTGTAACAATTGTAGGCGATTTATCTTAGTTCCATATCCAAGTATCAGTTCGCTGCGAACACACCTCATAAGGTTGTTACGATGTTGTCGAAGTCCTTATAGCTAAAAGGAAATTGTTGATAGGAATCCAGTTGTCGGGCTGCATGAAGTTTACTAATTGCCATTATAGTGAATAATAATACCAGAATAATATATGATAATCGAACTTTTTGAAATTTTTTTATAATATCATTTCCTCCGTAGACACATAGTGTGTGTGTTAGAAATACATTCTGACATAAATTAAGTCTTGGCTTGGATAGATTTAAGACAATTAATTTCTAAGCACACCTACTGAATTTGGTTCTTTAATTCCTTTGAATACGCTTAAACGAATTTTTACCTTTCTTAACGAAATGTATAAATTCATTCATCTAAAGAATTATAAACGTTGATTAAAATGTAATTAAGATAATAAATATTTTATTGACTATGAAAATTTGACTACCAAAAGAGAAAGGCGTATATTAATTTTGAGTTATTTCAAATCATGAAAAGAAAGAATAAAAAAAGAAATAAAGAAGTGCACGTATAGATATTTAAATAAATTATGCATTTCACATCCAAACGCGAATTTGTAAGATATCAAACAGTAAATTTACACCATATTTGTAATATGATACAAAATTCCAGTTTATTCAATGAAAGATGAGATAAGTATTTCTAAAACTCACTTCATCGAAACAAGTGGTTTTTTTTTTGTTCCTAGTAACTTTATTTTTTTGGTATCAATCGTCAAATTGGAAAAAAACCTGAATTACCGCAAAATTGCATCAGCGATACTGAGAAACATCGCAGATACGATACAGAACAGGGAAATATCGGAAAATCGACCGAAGGAAAAAAAAAGCGGTGCTTAAAAATATCGATGCATTTATTGTTTTCTCTCATCTCATCATGGCCGCTCGATTGAGCCTTTTTAATTACTTCAAGTATTTTTTGTAACGAATTTTTTTCATCGATACTTTTACCCTGGCCAAGTTAAATGGTAAAGATATGGTTATCCAGTAATTATCCCAGTGAATAACTCCCTAAATATAATTATGAGTAGACATATTTATTTGAATGGCATGCTTTTGGGGGAAATGATTTTTTTTTTGTATTCTATTCGTTTATTCCTTTCTCGACTTTTAAAAATATTTAAATGCAAACTTTTTGCTATGCAGGCATTTTATGTTTAAAAAAGTGAGGCCTGAATGGTCGAGTGGCTAGCGCTCTGGCGCTCGGTACCACGGGTTCGAGTCCCGGCGGTGTCATGGATGTTTGTAGTGGTTCGGAATCCATTTTAAACCGTAGGTGTCGGTCTAACAGGATCGTAGAGCATTGCGGAGGTTTTGTTACTCCCCGTCCGTAGCTTATCTTCAAGCTGCATGCACCTCCTGGGTAGTGCTAAGTGAGTAATGTCGGTGCAGCGCTTCCCTTAAGGCATCCAAGACAATTGTATACGTGTTTGCCAGCTGCATTAGAGCAAAAAAATTTTTTTTTAAATTCCTTTTACAGAGTTTCTATTTAATACGAATAAGAAATGGGGAAAATTTCTTAACAATATAGCATCCTAAGCTGTTTCCTTTAACATGATACAAAAATTGGGGAAAAATTCCCACTTTAACAAAACATTTCTGCGGCAAATTTTGAAAATTAGGGAAATTCTAGTACAGGAACGGAAATAATGAGGAGGAAATAAGAGTAACATTAGTTTTTACAATATTTTTCTTTTGTAATCTGTTAGATATATGTTCAGAATTTTAGATATTACTTCTTCACTGGCGCAACAGCCCCATGGTGGGCCAAGGCCGTCTGTCTACTGGCAGATTTCGAGGCAGAAGATGTTTCCTTTTTATAGGGTAGGAATTTCAGCCCTATGCTCATCAGCTATATTGGATTGGGACCTACAGTTTAAAGTGGATTTCGAGCCACCACAACAATCCATGACACCGCCGGGACTCCAACCTGAAACCTGTGGCCGAGCGCCACTCACTCGGCCGTTAGGTCCTTTTAGATCTTACTAGAATTTTAAATTGATTATTTCGTAGAGTATTGAATATATACGAATAATTTCATCCCTTTCCGGTTTTTATGCTCTTTTTTTTATCCAGAATAACGAATTTGATATACATTAAAATAATTTAGCGTTAAATTATTTTAATGCATATCAAATTCGTTATTCCAGATTAAAACATTTTACACTCACAAACAAAAAAAAAACATTTACACATATTACATGTTAAAAAAAACATTTAAATATTTTACACTCAAAATATAAAAAAAAAAAAAAAAAAAAAAAAAAAATCGAGAGAAGTTTAGTGAGCATGCAAACTTATTACAAAGGCATTCCTTCACCATATATTACTTGTGAAATGCGACATTTGTTTAAAAAATATCCTTAGAAGAAAAAAGAAAACAAGTAATTGGAACAGAAAAATTCTAATGACTGATCTTCAAAAAATTATAATTCTAGAATAGTAGGGAACAAAAGGCATCCAAATCTAATCGTTGTTACCATAGCCTTCAATCGCAATAAATCTGATACAATTGTTTCAGAAATAGGAGATCAAATTAATTTTATAAAAACGTTGTAGAAAAAATAGGCGGAATGAAGAGGAATTTAACAATATTGATGAAGTAGACAGTACCCTCTGATGATAACTGACAACATAATATCGACACTAGAATTTTAAAATTTTACTGTGATACACATATTCACTGGAATATAGGGCTAGATGATGTTGAAATTTCTAAAAACCATATATCGTCTATCTAATATTGCGTTATTAAAATTTATGTATTTTATATAGTTTGAAAATTTTGCTTATGGAACATGTTTTTGAATTTTAAACAACGAAATGGAAGTTTCTGAGAGCTCCCAGCCACCAAAATTCTTTAAAAATAGTTTATTTTCTAGTATGAATTATGCTCGTTTTAGTTCACTTGGCTTTTTATTTTGTTGTCTTCAACACAAAATTATTTCATTTCTGAAAAAAATATTCTTCTTTTCCCCATTTGATTATGCATATGTCATTGCAAAATATCTTCATTTAGTGCAAAATATGATAATTAGATGCATTTGTTTAGTTTTCCCCTGATGTTTAGTTTTACAAAACAATTTTTCTTGTAAAAAAAATAAGCACAATGTATATTAGTCAATAGATAATCAATTTTGATTACATGAAAAATGTTGGAAATGGGGAAATAATTATTAGTGAGTTAATTACAAAAGAAACGACGGGGAGGTGAATTAAGGTTATCTATATTTAAAGCGGTTGCCCTGATACTTTAAAAGTTAGCAGATTGAAAATGTTATGGAGTATACTTCTTCAATGAAAAAAATCAATACACAAAAATAAACCCCTACATAATATTATAGAATGATTAACTATATATGCAAACTTACTAAGTAGAAAGATCACCATGATTGGGATGACAATATATAAGAACAAATTTCTATAATAGAAAAACATTTATATTTATGCAAAACTAGATAATTTTTCTTCAGAAGAATATATAAAGATTAAAAAAAAAAAAAAAAAAAAAAAAAAATCAAAATTGGAGGAAATTAGATTTAAAATTAAACGTTCGAACCTTAATTATGAATTAAATCATTAGAGCTATTACTTTTATATTTTTTTAGGTAATATTACAGTTTTAATTTATAAGGAATTCTGCAAGATAAGTTTTATTTTATGTGAAAATTCTTAATAATAAAAATAATAATCAACTTACCAAACAATATCTCATAGTCCTTCAATAAGTAGTAAAGAGAAAAGTGCATTAAAATACATAAGATAATAATTATGCAGAAGTGCTAATGAATAAATATCGAATATTGGATATCACCCGATACATCTAACAATATCTTCGAAGCTGTTATACCGATTTCGAACTTCAGCTATTCCGATGATGAATCGTTGTTGATTTCGATGTCGAATTTCTTTTCCCTTTTGAACAAGTCGGATTCACCTTTCATCTCTGAAGCAGTTATACCAATTTTGTAAATCTGTATTTCGATGTTGACATCGGAAATTTGATGTTGAGCATCGAAATCACATTAACATAGATATCTAAAATTGCAATTTTTTTAACTTTAAAATGAAGTTAAGTTAATGAAATCGGATATGTGATTTTGGACTTAAATCGATATTTCTATATTTATCGAAAGGGACTAATATAATATATAATAATGACAATAATTATAAATAATATATATAACGGGTTTGTTAGCTCTTTTTGATTTTCCAACCATTCACTTTGTGTACTAATCCTTAATAACCTTGTATTCTCATAGAAATCTTCTTGCCTTTCTATAATTAATCGCATCTTTACCATTTGTATATATAAACGCTCTGCAATCAGAAGACAAAACACAAATACCAATCAAAACACTTTTAAAGATTTACTTTTTATTTCCTTCACTGTAACTGCTTGACGCCTTATGACCTTCGGACATAATGTTTTTGCTCTTCAGTCACCCTCAGTAGCTGCATCCCAACTCTTTATTCCTTTAAAATGTTAATGAAATGAGTTAAAAAGACCCATGACTTTCCAATTATCTGCGAAACCCACTCAGTACATTCTGCATTAGCTTTCGAGGTTGCAGCTTTTATATAAAGAGATAGAGAGAGGAAGAGAGTACATGAAATCTACCGACAAATTTGAAGGTTGATAGTACGCATGAAGAGGAACACCAAATTGCAGTCGAACAAGGAGTCAAAAAGAAAATAAAATCGTGAAAATCTGGATCCGATATCTTGGGTCATTATTCTTGGTGGTAATGTGTAGACCACGTACTCGTTGGCCTAATGTTTCATTGATGCAACATTTGCTCGGCATCCTCCAGAACATCGATCCCAGATACTCTACTCCATTTTTCTCTACGTGCGTACCCACCTCGATGCAACGTATCCCGCAAGATAGATTGAACGTGGAGATGACATTGCTTAGCTTCCACACTCGCCGGTTATTAACCCCTTGAACTTCTTTTCCAAGAGTTACTTGAAATCACTTGTTTATGAGACACCAGTAGAGAAACCGGAAGATCTGATAGCGAGGATCGTTACCGGTGCCGCAGTATTCCAGGAAACACTCGAAACTTTCGAAAGCGTCCGCTAAGAATTTCTGCGTCGATGTGCCTTATACAATGTCTTTCGAGGGCGTCACTTTAAACAATTATTGTAAAAAGTTTGTTTGATATGTTCATTACAAGCTGTGTCGTATCTATGCAGTCCAATAAATATTTTCTGCACTTATTTCTTTGTTTTATTTTCAACACCGTCACACTTCACTTTGGAGACGCATTAACGTAATTTTCACCCAATTAGCATCATTTGATGCTACGATTTGATGCGTACTACTAACCTTACAAATTTGTCGGTGGAGTTCATATAACCCTGTATCTATCTATCTCCATATATAATAAAACCTACACATATGCAGTGTTGTTAATATTTATCTATTTCTTACAGTATATTCGTTAAGTCAAGCACAGTTCCTTTATCCCAACTTTTAAAATAGAATTGTTTAATTTAGCTACTGAGAATCAATTAACGAATATAATAGAATAGACTTTGAAATTATCTTTGAAGACACGAACTACTGTCGGAATAATTTAAATCTTTAAATCTAGATACAAGCTACTGTACAAATTATAGATAAAATATACTTACGTACAAACTAAAAAAACAGTAAAAAGGAGTTGGCAATCAATGAATAAATATCTAGAGCTCCAGAGAAAGCCAACTGAGCATCGACATGGTATGAGAAAGAGGATAATTCTAAATCTAAAGCGACTCTTATATTCAAATTTGATTCCATTTACTTATGTATACCAAAGCTGCATATGTGAGTTGACGCAAAGGAGGAGATACGTTATCAATTGACAAAAAACCTCTAGTTAGGCTAAAGGAAGCAGGGTGGTCAAATCGGAGAATTACTCAATACTCGATTATGCAAGTAGAAATATTTGTACTTGTGTTCTTAGAGGGACATTTATACTTATACAGAATGACATAATGCAGAGAATAGAGACTGAACGCATGTATTTAAAGTGATGCTGTGAACACACAGCTACACGGTATTTGCTCACAACGTGGTATGTAAACTTTTTTGAGGTGATGCCTTGCTCGTTTGACTTGGAATATTACTGAATGGAATCTTCAACATCTAATCTCGTTTCGTAATGAGCCTCGATGAATAACGATGTGCCTGGAAAATTCCAGTACAACAGTCCTTTATTGTCATCCACCATATAGTCCGAAACCCGGGCTATTTCATTTGATAGCTAGACTCCTTTGATTATCATCCGTAACATCCTTACAGTAAGGCGGTACGTTGATGATATTCAGGCCCCTTTGTTTTGCCATCATTTCGCGGAACACATAAAAATCGTTTCCATTTATTGTCTGCATGACTGTCAGACATTTCATTTTCTAGCTAGATCATTAGATCTCTCTTCAATAAACCACGTTTAGGATTTGATGAGCAGAGGTTTTCGGCTGTTGCTGAGTGTTTGTTGATTTAATTCAAAAACTGGAGACATTTTGGAAAAGTTAGATAGTTCTGCAAGGTGCATCTGCTATTAGGTACATCTATTTATGTGTAGATGTATCTCTTGAAGAAGAACTTTATTTTCTCTGAGATTTTAATTGTTTCTTTTTACGTGCATACATCTTTCTTCTGTTGCGTATATATCTGACTTCTGTCTGTTAATTCTTTCTGCGTACACCATTTTTCTTCTTTTATTGTCTGAGAGCATAAAAACGCATTGTCTATGCATTTTGATTAATGGTCTTGTGCCAAACTTTTCTCAAATTGTATATAGCTAAATGGCAAATAAATTTATGATTTTTCCTTTCCCTTTGACCTATAACAGAAAATCAAGTGAAACGTAGTAGGTTCCCATGACTGTTGCATATTACAATTGAACAATAATATATAATACCTCAAAATAGTTTAAGCATAATTTATGCATAGACACATTTATACAAATTGGTTGTTTTAAAATTTTATTAAGGAAGTCTTTGAAAATAAATATGAAGAATGAGCTGCTGCCATTTTTTTCAAATTTTTTTGTAATTAAAAATCTCAGTCGATCGGTTCTCTTTTGATCTTTGCTAAAAATCAATGATTTGTTACTGAATAATGAACTATTTATTTACTTTTAATTCTTACAAACAAAGGTCATTCCATTAAAAACATTTACCATAAAATTTATTAGAAAACTTACTTATGTTAAGGCTAAATTTAAGATTACATCAAGATATATGCAGTGAATCATGCCTGCTGCTGTTTCTGATTTAAAAGCATTGGAGTTAAGCGATAATTACCCCCACAAAATCAACTTCTGAAGTACAAATTATACATAGACATATTTATAGGAATGGCGTGAAGTCTATGCTTCTTGATGGATGATCGCACACGTTCCTTGTAGAGAACTATGATGAATGAGCTGGCGTAAATCCTTGTTCAAGTTCCTTATGGCTAAAAAAATGATAAAAAATAAATCGATCAACTTTCTTCATCTCCTTTGATCAATGGTAACAATGGGTTGCGAGAGACGCAGCCGGTTTCCAAAGATTTTCCCACAAGTGGTAGCACACGTAAGTTACAGAGTCAGCATACGTTTTCATTTGAGGGCAATTTCAACTGACTCATACGAATCTTTTTTTTTTAAAATGGAAGCCACTGAAAAATGTTTATTTAGTTATTTTTTTATTCGTGTTAGTTATTTATTTTATCCGGCTGAATGAGTAGGAAGTAAACTTAAGAGCCTTGGGGGATGTTCTTAAGGCTCGTTTTGGAGATAATTTGTTTTGAGCGAGCTGCATTTTTAGGGTCTTTTAAATAAATGATTTGATAAAAAATTCATATTTGTTCGCTCATCTTTCACCCCTGTTGTACTTTGGGCTTTTTTATGGGTTCCCATGTGCTGTATATTGATTATTAAAACTTTTCACCCTCCCCTCGCATTTCTCTATCAAAGCTTTCCTGTTGCTACAGCGCTTCATCGATTTAAGTGGCTAGTCAGCCTTTTTTATGAGCTTGTTTCATTTTTGTTAGAGGCATTTTTTTTTCGTACTTAATTTATTGTTTCATAACGGAATTGGGGTTTTAAATGTACTAATTTTCTGTTTTCAGGGAAATTTCCTGGAATAAGCTATTTGGGATGCAACATTTGTGTGCGCGGATTAATGATATTATTAAAACTTATGGGAAAAATTTGAGTGAACAAGAGGTTCGATGTTTGTTCTTAATCTTAACTTTTTAAGTTAAATAGGATGTCGTTAAAATTTTTTTTGTTAGAAAATTAAACTTTATTTTGTGTATTACTTATAATTTAAAAATTTTGTTTTCGTTAAAACTGTTTTTATGTACTTAATTTACTGTTTCATATTAATTTCGTATTAAATGTACGATTTTAAATATAGTAATCTTCTGTTGTAAGGAAAATTCGGGGGAATAAACATGTTACGATGCAATATATATGATGGATAAATGGTATTATAATAATTGTGAGAAAAATTGGAGTCCTTGGAGCAATAAATCCTTGAGAAATTGTTCTTGATATACGAAAGTAGATATTGTAGATTCTTTTTAATGTTAACTTTTTAGATAGATAGTGTTATCGTCTAGATTTTATCTTGGTAAAAAAAATTTATGGTTTTATTTAAAGTATATTTGCTTGTTGAGAATAATTTATTTTCTTAACTACCTTTTACGTTCTTTATTTATTTTTGGAATGAATTTAATGCTTTAAAAATGTATTAATTTTATGTCTTGAGAGGAATTTCATGATATAAGATATTTAGGATAAAGCATTTGTGAGATTCAATTAATGGTATTATTCGAGTTTATACACTGTGTGAAAAAAGTAGAAGGACAGTCATATTTTTGTACAATATGCTTTTATTTTACTGCTTTTGACCTGATTTTTATAGAGAGTTGTTTTGTTAGAGTTTTAATTTACGTTAAGTGTAAGTTAAATGAGATTTTTTTACTTACTACTATTTTAACTTAGGAATGCAATACTTAATAACTTTGGGTGTGTGAAAAAAGTAGAAGGACACGTCCAAAAAATCTATTTAGAAGCTGTTGGAAAGTTTATAGGTAAGTGTTTTTTTTCTCTTTTAATTCCTTTTTAACAAGAATAAAATATTTAGCTAGAAATTCATAGTTTTTGTTGGTTTTAGGATGCCCAGAGGAATACCCTTAAGTAAGTTTCAGAAGGGCCAAATAGTTGCCTATAAAAATGAAGGCAAAGGCGTGAGAGGGATTGCACGGCAGCTACGAATCAATCCTAATACTGTTTTGAACTTCATAAAAAACCCTGAAAGTGACAGAAGAAAAAAGAAGACAGGAAGACCAAAAAAACTCACTCAACGTGCTTAACGAAAAATCATTCGTGAACTCAAAAAGACTGGTGGAAGTGTCGGCAAGGCGCAATTTCAATCAGGAATTACACATGTAACCAAAAGAACTGTCTATAACTACATAAAACGCTCAAAAAAGTTCGTCTTCAAAAAACGGATGCACCATCCGAAGTGGAATGAAGGACACATGAAGAACCGACTGCAGTGGGCTAAAGACCACATGTCCTGGAGCTAAGAATGGACCTCAGTTACATTTTCCGATGGGAAAAAATTCAATTTGGATGGTCCAAATGATTATCAGTACTATTAGCACTGGTATGGTTTAATGGTATGGTTAGCAGTTAGCTATGGAGGCAGGACAAGTTTAGTCTTTCTAAATGGTAGACAGAACCATACAGACTACATCCAGACTCTAAACTCAAATCTTCTCCCGTATGGCTCTGAGTTAGGAGGAGATGACTGGATTTTTCAGCAAGATGGAACATCAATTCACACTGCAAATGGTGTTAAAGATTGGTTTGCAGCAAACAATGTTCGACTTTTACATTGGCCTGCTAAAAGTCCTGATCTCAACATTGTAGAGAACATATGGGCAATGATTTTACGTCGTGTTTACGAGGAAGGGAAAGCAGTTTGAATCTGTAGCTGAGCTGCAGAAATCATTAAACTTTGTATGGGACAATTTTTGCCAAACAAAAATTCAATCTTTATACAGTTCGATGCCAAATAGGATCTTCGAAGTAATTCGAGCCAACGGGAAAAGAATTCCATATTAATTTATATAGTACACCTCTTTTTTAGAAGTGTCCTTCTACTTTTTCCACTGATCATGCGATCGTCAAAACCAATTTTTTTATTAAGTATACTTTTTTTTTAATTGTGTACTTTTTTGTTTTGTGTAGATACAGGTATCTGCATGTAAAAACGTTGTGAATAAATTAATTGTTTAAAAAATGCGTCATTATTCATTTATCAAAAATAATCTAATATCCTTCTACTTTTTTCACGCAGTGTAATAAAAATAAAATTGTGCTAAGTAAGATAATCTATGTTAATATTAACATTAACATTAACTTTGTAAGTCAAGAAATCGTACCGATTTTTTTTGTGAAACAAAAGTAAACTTTATTACGAGTTGCAATTGTCAGAAATTTATAATTTAAATATCTATAAATTAATGGCCTCTTTTTTACTTGTTAAGTAAAGTATATATGTAACCATTGTTACATGAGAACAGAAAAGTTGATGCTTTTCAATTTTATTTGTATAAAATATAAATGAGATTGATGAAACTCATAAAATTATTAAAAATTACAAATATTAAGAGACAATTTTTTTGAAAATCTAGAAAACTCATTAATATCAAGAATAATAAAAATATAACGAACATATTCCACCTAAAAATAAAGAATCAAGCAATCTTCAGTTGAAAGGATTGGAATTTTTTAAGCTATATTTTATTTCGTTCTTAATCATCTTATTTAGTATAACGTGATGAAATCCTTTTTCCTAGAAATAAACACAAAACTTTTCTGATCTAGTTTACTGAAATCATATACGGTTGTTTTTCGGAGTAGGATTACAAGGAATTATGAATGGTCTAAGTTTGTCTTTTGGATGCTAATTAAGCGAAGTTTTCTGAAGAAGCAACGAACTGAGAAACTGCAGTGAAAACTCGAAAAAACGCAGCTAGCAATGCTTTTCGAACTTATCAGCATTTTGCTTGATGGTAAAAACAATGCAATTGTGCATGAGTTTTACAAATATTCAGTAAGCGGAAAATTTAGAATCTCGCAAAAATACTTTGAAAATTTTGTAAAAATGAAAATGGGAAACGTGGTCGCAGATTTATTCAGATTTGTTTGAACGCTTTAAAAGAAGCATGATGTGTTTATGCAAGACCACGTGTTTAAAATAGCAAATGATAGTTCTGTTTTATCAAATAAGAATTTTCAAGAAAGAAATGTTTTATTTGGCGAAATAAAAGGGAAAATAATATATATTTGCTTTGAATAACTAAAAGAATACGAAATGAAGAAAAAAATTTCGAAACAATTATAAAAATTGCTTTGGTATATTGTCTCATATTAGCCCTATTAAAATTAATGTAGTGAAATTTTTTCCATTTTGTCATCAGACTAGATATCTTTAGCTGAATTTTAATTTTTCCTTTGAGTGTAAGTGACATAGAACCTTTTATAATATCATGATCTTATCTATTACTATAAAAGTGATAATTGAAATAGCATCATGGTCTTATCTAGTATATTAAAATTTCTATTTCTCAACATGTTAGTTTCTTTGGTTTTATCTTAAACTTATTTTCTTGAATTGCATGAATAAACACGTTTTTTGTTTTTGAAACAGTATTTCATTAGTATACATTTGTTTAAAAAATAAATGATATTTTCGTCTGAAGAGTTTTCAATATTGAAAACAAATAAAGAAGTTTCTATTTTGTAGTGGAGTAAGTGGAGTGAAGTTTCCATTAGGATTGGAGAGTGGAGTCAAGTAATCCATAGTGGAGTTTTCCATTTAAAAAACGGGTTCCCTTGTAAAAGAGGTAAAGCAGATTTATACAATTAAAATTATTATTAAAAACTATTAAAAATATTATGTTTTATAACTGAGTTCTAATTACACTATTTATTTCAAAATTGAGATCTAACAGAACGTGAATAGTCACGAACACATATAAAGTTCTCTAAATTCTGTTTCTTTAGATCTTAATAAATAAAAATGTAAATTTTTTTTTGATTAAATTCATTTAAGATTAACAATTTTAAACCAGAAAGTAAAATCTTTCTTATTACATGTAAAAAAAGAAGAACGTTAATTACATACATATAATTTATAATAAAAAGATTGTCATAGGATGAACATGCCGTTCTCTACCATTAACAATTAAGTTAAAAAATCAGATTTAAAGTTTAAAAAGGCTAATGGAAAATTTCGGCAGGCAAAAATGTTAAAAAAAAGTGCACTATAGATCATGACTGTCAAGGAAGAAACTATAGTCAAACTTTTATAATAAATGTCTCTGTTAGTAATAATAAGAACAGATTTGCTTAGTTATTTTTTTTTCGCCATTTTCTTCTATAAGTCCATGATAATTATTCATATTCTTAGAATGGAAAAAATATAAAATCAATTTTTTGACTATTATTAAACTAAAACTATTTATTGCACATAATATTCGCCCGGTTTAAATGAAAAAAAAAAAAAAAAAAAAAAGGGAAATATTATATTTCTAAACATTTTTGGAATTTAATGTATGGCATTTTGTGGCTAATTATTTTCAGGGAGACAAAAGAAATATTTAACGATTCGTTAAATGCTTTTAAATGATAAGAATTTGTCTAAGAGATGTATGTAAATATATCTGGAGTGGCCGGAAAGTTAATTTATAGGCTATTTAAACTGCCGGTGTCGAACTTCAGCTAATTCTGTTTAAAGTTTCAGTGCCTACATTGTATGCCAGAAAATTAAGTCTGTAGACCAGAAAACATCTCTACATGATTTGAAGGGGTAGTATTATAATAGATGGTGTGATTCTCTATATGTTATTCCGGCAATATTTGTAGCAAATTAAAATATGGGTTTTCCCTAGATACCTAAGATTGCAAATAGCAGAACGTCAGTCAATTAGATGTCTGATTTCCTGTCTACTGAGGCTTCTTATTGGTTGGAGTTCTGTTACATGCGATCTTAATATGTGGTGGAAAATCAGCTTTACGATGGCCCGTGGAATAATGTTGATAATGTGGGGATCTCATTTAATGTACTCAATAAACTTCGCATATAAAGGGCCAAAAGTGAAAAAGGGTAATCATTACTTAGTTTATCTGCAGTGGAAAAAGTATCTAAAAATTTCAACTCTCTATTTACGTTGTCAGAAATCTTCTTTTCTTTTTCTTCCTTTCTTCAATGTTTTCACTGGAAATAAGAAATTTTAGTTCACGGAACTTCATAAAACAGTGTATTCATTGATATATTTATTTCCAGCGATTGAAAAAATGAGAACATTCCATCTCAAATAGGAATTCCTCGCAGTAATATCCATTCCACGGATGCCAAGACATCTTAACATCTTCCCAAATACTTCCAACTCCAGGAGAGAGCTATTTTAATTTTCTTAAAAATCAATAAAGTTTTGATAAATTTTATGCATTGCACTTTTAAATTGCTTGCATAACATAGAGATTTAATGAATATTTTTTTATAAAACTTTATTATGCCATGTATTAGTTTATTTATAGTATTATACTTATCGATTACAGATGTTTCAGTATTTATGTTAAAGTAATTTAAACTAATACATATATTGATACTGAGACTTCTAGATTTCTCTTAAGATTCAGCATAAATACATTAATGATGTTAATTAGTTATTGTTAGAATCAATCTTTTAGGGTTTTTTTCTTAACTATCCTACAATTCTAATTGAGTCTGTTGTGTTATGTTTCATGCAAATATTGTTTGTTGTTTCAATTTCTTTCCCCCCCCCAAAAAAAAAAGAACATAATGGTAAGTTTTGTTAAAAAAGACATTTAAAGGACACATTGTTTTCCTATTTATAAATCTTACTGAATCTTTTTATTAATTTCTTAACACATAAGCTTAAAAAAGAAAAAAAATCAAAATTACAGTTTTCTTCCAAAAAACAACATTTATCAAAACTCTAATGCCTTGTTAAAAGAAACGAAACAATTTTAGAAAAGATGACATGTCACATGTACAGCTGCATATATAATTATGTAATCTCTGAATTCACTGCACTGAAGGGTAAGCAAATCTATGTATCTCATATTTATTATAGGTTTCATATAATTAATATAGATCATTGAAAATGTTTTGGCCAAATTTCGCGGTTCTAGTATTTGTCCTATAGTTTTTTTCTAATACGGCAAATACTTAGACAATTGTGTTTTATGCCACAAACACTGACATTACTCACTTAGCACTACCCAGGGGGTGCGTCTATCTTGAAAATAAGCTACGGAGGCGGAGTAACAACACCCCTCGCAATGCTCTACGATCGTATTAGATCGGTATCTACGGTTTAAAGTGCATTCCGAACCACTACAAACATCCATGGCTCCGCCGGGATTCGAACCCGAAACCTGTGGTACCGAGAGCCAGAGCTCCAGCCACTCTGCCATCAGGCCCCATTTGTCCTACAGTAAATGTCTGGAAATTTCCAGAAATTCATCAAATTATTCAAAAACATCAACACAATTATATCACCAAATTCACGAAAGTCATTCAATTTACCATCAAAGTTGTTGGTAGGTTGCGAAATATATTTGATGTTTTGGTATTCTGCGTAGTTCAGTATATAATTCTCATATTACGAAACAAGACCCTATTTCACAATAAATCAAATTCCTTTAAATTACAAATAATTATAAAAAAATTAATAATCATCTAAAATAATAACATTGTATTCATTAAATAACGATGAAACTACCAGTTAATTAAAATTAAACAATTATTTACATATTTACATAACATTTTGTAACCGTTTGAAAAATAAACCAAACTTCAAAAAATGTAATTAACTTAAACAAAGCTCATGATATTTATGCATCATTTATACACGTATAAAGGGGTTGTAAAAAATTATATTAAGACAGAAAAAAATACTCGTTCACTGCAGCGAATTATATCTACAAACACAGATACGCGAGAGCAGCTCCTATTTTTTTTTATTTTTTATTTTTTATTTATTTTTTATTTTTTGCTCCTCTGAAGTGACTGATGTTTTTATCTTGTCGTGTCATCTTTATGTTTGTTTTTTCACGCCTGAAAGCATCATTTTTGTGCGATTAATAAAAGAAAGCTCTTGCTGATACAAAACTGTTGCCGCCCGCAGATGAGAGTGAGAAAGAGAGGGCGATTAATCATCTCTTCAAATTTGTCAAAAGTTTTTCTTGTTTCACCATTTACAAAGCGCCTTGCCGAAGCACCCTATCGGTGCTTAATTTTTCTAACAATTTTCTTATCAAGTATTAAGGATTTAAATATTCTTTTCGACAGCAAATAGACACATCTCTCGGTACTAATAAGTTAATACTGCAAAAAAAGCAAACATGGGTTTGATGAGAAGGCGAATGTCATAATGTTTAATTTCTCGCCAAATTGTTTGAAAAGAAAATGCCTTCATCACGATAACTACGGGGTAAAAATTGTTTTTCATTTTGCGTGTATTAACAAACTGTAGTCTTAAGAGTGCTGGTTATTGAGTTAGTTAGATTCCTCATCAGAAGAGATATTAAAAGTGTAGAAGAGTGGATGTAACAATTTTGAAATAAAAATATATTTATTCATTCTTTTTAAATAAATGAAATTGAGCATATAAAGTATTAAATGAATATAATAACTTTGAAATAAGAATTTATTTTTCCATTGTTTTTAAATAAATGAAAGAGGACATTCTGTGAAGAATGAAGATAATAATTTTAAAATAAGAATATATTTATTCGTTGTTTTTAAATAAATGAAAGAGAACATTAGTGAATAAATCCGTGAAGAATGGCCATAGTAATTTTGAAATAAGAATATATTTATACATTGTTTTTAAATAAATGAAAGTGAAAATTTAGTGAATAAAGTATTGAAGAATGGATATAATAACTTTGAAATAAAAATTTATTTATCCATTGTTTTTAAATAAATGAAAGAGGACATTCTGGGAAGAATGACGATAATAATTTTAAAATAAGAATATATTTATTTGTTGTTTTTAATTAAAAGAAAGGAACATTGAGTGAATATTATATTGAGGAATGGCCATAATAATTTCGAAAAAAGAATATATTTATCCATTATTTTTAAATAAATGAAAGAGAACATTGAGTGAATCAAGTATTGAAGAATGAATATAACAACTTTGAAATAAGAATTTACTTATCCATTGCTTTTAAATAAATGAAAGAGAATATTCTGTGAAGAATGAAGATAATAATTTTAAAATAAGAATATATTTATTCGTTGTTTTTAAATAAATGAAAGAGAACATTAGTGAATAAATCCGTGAAGAATGGCCATAATAATTTCGAAAAAAGAATTCATTTATCCATTGTTTTTAAATAAATGAAAGGGAAAATTCTGTGAAGAATGAAGATAATAATTTTAAACTAATATATTTATTCGCTGTTTTTAAATAAATGAAAGTGAACATTGAATGAATAAAGTATTAAAAAATGGCCATAATAATTTCGAAAAAAGAATATATTTATCCATTATTTTCAAATAAATGAAAGAGAATATTCTATGAATAAACTCGTGAAGAATGAACATAATAAGTTTGAAATAAGAATATATTTATACATTTTTTAAAATAAATTAAAGTGAAAATCTAGTGAATAAAGTATTGAAGAATGGACATAATAATTTTGAAATAAAAATATATTTAATTATTGTTTATATATGAGCTAACTAGTTGAAATTAATAAAAAGTAAGAAGAAGATGTCATGTAAGAAGTGTGGCTATTCAAAAACGTTTCAACTTTCAAGAATGCAGTCAAATGGCCATATTTAATGTTGTTACCACGGTAATATTGAAATTATGAAGGGATTGCAATACTGAAAATAAAGAGATAAGTTTTAAAAATATTATCCAGAGAAATTAAATTGAGGGTGAACTTCTTAAAATTTCCGTAATTTAGATCTTTGTTGTAAAGAAACATTAAATATATTATGAACAACATTGTTGAAATCCGATTTTAAATAAAAAAAGCTAACAGATTTTATCAGTAATTATGTATGGAAGGGATTTTGTAATACTTTTAATAGAGATATTTTTGTTTTAAATGGAAATTTGCTATAGATTTTATGAAAAAAATATCTGAGAATATTAAATCTGTTTTTACTCAACCAACTCATATAAATTGCTTGAAATGACTGTCGAAGTTAATATACGTTAGTCATCCTATCTGAAATTGGAATTTTTAGCTAATAAACAACATGGTATCTTTATGTAATTTTCAGTTAAAAATTACAATGTATTACATTAGCATCTATACATGATAATTTTTTTCAAAAATGCAATGCATAAGGCAAGCATTAAATAAACTATACAAAAGCACAGAACATCTAAAAGCATAATTAAATTATCGATTGCAATGAAAGTTGAGGCAAATCTCAGAATATTTATCTTCACTAAGAGCTACCTAACAATGCCTTCTCCTGCAGTAAATAATTGATTTTTGATTAACATAGCAGGACATGACCAAAATGAAAATCTTATAAATAGTGCTGAGTAATCATCTCCACTAAAAAGTCTTTTCCATGACTTTCTAACTCTCTTTTGCATGAAATTTTGAAACAGAAGATAAAGGAAAAGAAGTTTCACATTTTGTGATACATTTCTCCATGTATTCTGCTTTGATATATTGTGAAATCAAAGCTTTTATTTATTTTCATTTTTAATGACAGAAAGGTCACCTTATATTTTATATAGATGGAACTATTTTATTTATCGTTTATGTTAGTTAATGGGATATCTGTCTTCTGCAAAAGTCTGCAAGAGACGGACTGTATTGCAAAACTACTTCTGCAATTTGATCCGAAGTGTTTGTCGATATATATATATATATATATTTATATAAGTATAGATATCTATATAGATATTGTCAATAATTTGAGTAGGAAAAGGAGAATCCATTACAATTAAATTCCAAAAGCATTTTTCCGTCATTTTTTTTAAAAACTTGTAACATGTGTACATTTATATCTTGTTAAAAACAAGGTAGTGAATATTTTTAGCTTTATTCAATAAGTAAATATTATAGAAAGTATCGAAAGATACTTTAAAATTTACTTCATTTTATATATATCAGTATGGAAAATTTAAATGTAATGCTATTAACTATAATAAATTATTTATAGAATTTACAGTACATTTTTGCAGCACTATGCTTTTTGGTGGCAAAAAGTTACAGTTTAATTACAGTTTAATTAACAAAGTTGATTAAATTTGAGCCAATATAATTTTACAAATATAGAATATTTCTTCAATTATGAGTAATTTGTAAACATGACGCAATGATTATATCTTTTATATTTTGAGAAATTCTTAAAGCGGTAGTATTTCTTTTTTGTAAATTAAATAGACGTTATTTTGTTGGCATTGTTTGGAAATTTTAATTATTCCGCGTGTATTTCTTTCGAGAAAAATTAGTGGAAATATTTACTAGAAATATAAAAATTCATTTTTAAATACACCATATTATACTAGCTATAATATTTAAGACAACTTTTATCCAAATATTTAATTCAATTAATTTTAAAACCATGAAATAGAGAAAATATTAAATCTATTTCCGGAGGACTTCTTCTATGATTTACTAAGAAAATATTGCTAAAATACCAAATTTAATGATTGAACAATTAAAGGAGAAATATTAAGATTTTAAATATTTCCCTTTTAATCGCAGAAAACATTTTTAATTAAGGAAATATCCACCATTTTTAATTTAAGAAAAAGAATAAAAATTCGATCTTACAAAATCTGTAAAAGAAGTTTTTCAATCTTAAAAAATATTTGAGTGAAGTTTCATTAAAGCATGTTTGTAGCAATTAAAACCAGAGATCAGTAAAAAAAATGAATTTCGAACTTTTGAGTTCAATGTTTGAATGGTATCTCACTTTGCTTACTTTTAAAATAGATTATGCGAATTCCATTTTAACTTCTATTTGTTAACATATTTTCTTTCCTTGCTTTGAGCTATTTCGTGTAAAGAATTTAGAAATTGCACAAAAAATAAATTTTGAGATGCAAGATTTTATACTTCATAAATTTTAGTGTGCAATTAATATTAAAAAAGAATTTTATAAATAATATTTATTTTCTACATTATATTTTATTATCAATTTCTGGTGAGTAAAATCATATTTTAGTATATGTATTAAATGTTAAATTATTTAAAATATATTTCATTTTGGTATATATAAATAGTATATGCTAGAATATATAATAACATATTTTAGCATATATTAGAAGTTGTAATTTAGTATAAAATTACTACTTATATTACATTAATATAATTAATATAAATTCATTGATCATTACTACAAAATTCTTAATAATTAATCATCAACATAATTTCTACTTACATTTCATTATTTTTAATGAATACAATTCACAATTAAAAATAACATTTATAATGAAAGTTAAATTAACTTTAGCTTTTCAAATCCGTAATTTTTTACCAATAGGGCTATTTATTAATACTTTTATAAAAATCGTCAATATTATAACAATAGTTTCACAGATATAATTTCTATATTTAAACACAAAAATCATTAAACCCACTGTTTGATCCAAATAAAAACAACTGCAATTACGAGTAAGTCATATTGATCATGCCATAGGTTCAAAATATAACTTTGCAGTAAATCAATTATAAAGCTATTTTTACAATATAGGAACTGTTAACTTATATAAACGAGAAATATTTGAAACGGTGAAGACCCAATGTATTCTTACTTAGCTATTTACAATTTAAGAATTGAGTTTAATTTTATAAGCATAAATATTCTTTTAGAAGCTTATTAACAAATATGAAAACAATTTTGAAAACGGTGTTTGAAAATTTAATCTATGAAATATTATTAATATTAATTTGTGTTTTTGTTAACTTTTTTTAAATTCGTGTTGGTTAATCGCTTGCAACAACTGATGTTATTAAAAAGCCCTCCCATAACATTTTTTTTTTCAGTGATACTAAGCAAATATAAATACACGTGAAATCATTCAGTGTGCTGATCCCATTTTAAGCCACTTCCAGATTTGAGTATTTGGTGGAATTTTCAACTGTTCCAGGGCGTTGCAGTTTGAACTTGAAAAACAAATCCCTTTATCTCCCTCTTAAGAAGAATTTATAACCTTGTTGCTTAATGAATATATTTATTTTAAATCAATCTGAAATTATATCACTATGATTTATTTTTGCTTAAAAAGCGTTACTTTTTTGCAATGTTAACAAAATTTTCTAACCTTGCAATGTTTCCTTCTCCCTTAAGATATATAAGATGTGTCAAGCAGTCAGTATTAGAGCTAAATGTAATGGTTTGATGGATGAATAGTTTTGATCGAACTTATCTCTTTGTTAATAGAAATTTGGGCATTTCCTTCAGAACTCTCAATAATGCAATAATTCATATCCCTCCAAACACTCCCTGTGTTAAATTCTGATGTTGCCATCTGAAAAAAAGGTGTTGCTCGCACTTTATTTGTGAAGTCACTTTCTTCCCCTACAAACTCGTACTTGCAACTGATGTTCATAAAAAATCTAGTTGATTTACCAAAATCCCTATTTAATAAATTACTAACATAAAAAAGACTTATTCTGCGATGATTAATTTTATTTGTTGCAATCTGGAAACTTAAAAAAAATTTTTTTTTTCAAAATTGCATCAGATGTGAACAATGTGTAGATTTTTCAAAATTGGTGTAGTTATTGTTGTAATTTTTTATAAGACTCACAAATAATCAAAACTCGTTTTAAAATTAAATAAATTTTTTCAGGATTATTTCTTACATTTATGAAATTTAATACATGTAAGTGAAGCATTTTTTAAACAAATTATAATTTGTTCTAATTTTGTAGCTTTAAATTCCTTTGCAAAAACTATACAAAACAACCATCAAACACTTGATTAAAACACCTTAAAATAGCTCCACGATAATCTAAATTATTTAAACAAAAGATTTGAAACAAAGGAAACATTGTATAAAAATTAACGGTTCAATAAAAGCTGACAATTTATCCCTTTTCTTGAAAGGAAAGCAGTTTTGAAACCTGACGCCATAAATCGTCCCCTCTTTATTTCTAAGACAAAACGGTGCGTAAAGGTCTAAAAACTGGAACGAGCATTTCTTAATGAGCCGCTATTGGAGGGCCGTCTTCTCCATATTAATCAATGGGTCGCCAACAGCCCACGCCTTCCAATTCATCCTTCTATGATTCGGTATCCGATTAATCACGCTCTTCGGCTACCTCACGACCTGATTACACAATCGATACTTTCAGCACACACAATCGTTAGACTCACTTGACGTGTTCAAGTGACTCATTTTATTGCTTAAAATGGGGAATCTTCTAGTGGGTGTAGCATGGTCTCGTTTGAGGCGATGTTAAATCAGTTGATTTGCTAAAGTTTTTTTTAAGAGAAAAGGACACTTAAAAATATTGTACATAATAATTCAGGAGTTGTTTGTATTGAAATTGACTATCAATTCGAAAAATTAAGCTTTGTCATTTAATTTTTAGATTTGCGATAGGTTATAATTTTAGATCATTACTAAGTGATGATTGGATAAGTTTAACATAGAATAACATAGAATAACATTTATAATCTTTATCAATTAAAATACCTTTCTTAACTGATCCATAAAACTATTAAATTTTTTTTATCATTTTATAATAGGAATATCACTTCAGTGGATTATCATGGTTTTGCTGGATCGCAGGAATGTAATGTCTTCTAATATAACATTAGGAGGAACTTGCTTTTTTTGCTTTTCATATCGGAAAAAATTTGAAATGCTTTTACAAGAAACTCTTGAAATCTGTAGAGGTTCTCTATGTGCGTTTATTACAGTCGCTATTGAATCTAGTGACTGAAAAGTACACCACAGTGGAAATCAAATTTTTGTCCTCTTGCACTCTAGCTAATGCACACTACCGTTGGACACCTAGAGAAGTTTAAGGAGAAAAAACTACATATCTATTAACAAACGTTTATATAGTGTGTAAACCAACAGGGATTCACTCGGTGAATTTTAAATATGTGAATCAGTAAACAAGGAATGATGTTTTGTATTAGCTGACATAAAATATTTGATACATGTAAGTTTGTAGATCCAAAGCAAAAGGTATTTATATATCTAAAGTTTGTTTTTTTAATGTTTAAATAATTTTCATGGCAAGCTTATTTCCTAAATTCTTCAAGCTCAATACTTCCTAAAGTAGTAGATCAGACTAGAAATTATGTTTCCTTTTCTTAATATGTATTATGCGTCACCATATTTAGTTATTTTTATTTAGGATACATATTTTTCTCGTAAATACTTTTCTCGTTGATGAAAGAGGATCATAAATAGCATTACATGGAATTCTGCACATGTGGTAGGTTATCGAAATCTTTATTACTTTTTGTCATTTCTACAATCTAAGGGATGAAAACATCTGTGATTAGTTTTGATGTTATAGTCAAGTGATCTATAGCATGGGGAAACAAAAAATAAAAATTAAGTAAAAAAATTAAATTAAGTAATATATATATATATATATAAATTAAATAGTTTAAAACCCATTAGTGGTAAAAATTTATGTACTTCCGAAACGTTAAAAATACTTGTAAAAAAAATTTAAACGTCTGAAACAAATGAATTATCTCTTCATTTTTGCCAATTTTTAGAATTGAAATAAAATTCTATTTATAGGCTAAAAAAATCTCCATATCGGATTAAGGAAAACATTTTGATATTGAAATTATCTATTTCAGAAATTCGCCTCAAAGACATGTAATTGCGACTAGTATGAAAATGCCATTTCTTGCAAGTAAGATAATTTGTCACCAATAGATTGTTCAATCTGAGAGCTAGTACAATGAAGATGAAAATTGCATACTGAAAGCATAATTTTAAGTCTTGTATAATTACGATTTTAATTATAATTTTTTTTACGACTTTGATTTGTACGATTTATGAAGTCTATAGAGGTTTGTAAGAGATTACACTATCTTTTGAATAGTATTTTGTTTAATTTTTGTTAACTCTTAATTAGGGATTAAATACTTTCTTTATGCAGTTATTATGAGTTATAAATTGTTATTATTATTATTTTTTTTCAATTTGAGATTTTTTTTTTCTTTGGGATTCCTTTGATTTTTTGAAGGGAACAATGAGAAAATATCAATTCTTTAAACTTAAATGGTCCTAAAATTCAGAAAGGAACTATTCAGAAGATAGATAAAATGTTTCAATTGATTAAATATAACAAGAATTGATACAGTACAAAATTCGTTTAATGTTTGCAAGACAATTAAATTTGATAACCTAGCGTATTTCCATTATAGTTGATAGTTATTTCATTATCAATTTTTACAAGAACAATAAATAAGTCCTCTTACAATTAAATGGATTAGCTGAAATATTTAAATTTCATTTAATTAATGCAGATTTATAAAATACAAAATGTGCGTTATTCATTTTAAAACATTGACTTTCTGGCTTTAAACATATTTTAATAACTGGATGGAAATAATTGAGCACTCAATTAATGAAAATAAGTAAAAAAATATCTTTAGAGTAAACACTAGGGAATATGTTGCAAAAAAGAAAAATGGTGACTGTTGAGAGGGGATTAGTTATTGGAGATTTATTAGGATGTTACAGTAGTGATTTTCTTATTCTTTAACGAAAAAAACCTGTAACAAATATTAAGAATTGAATATAAAGTACCCTAAATCTGAAACATTATTGTTTTATTATAAAATAACAAACGCGATAAAGAAATCACTTCGGGGAGGGCTTTGGCTCTTTTTCAATTTACAGTATCTGACATTCAAAAGGGTGAAAACTTGAATTTAATTTATGAAATGTTTACAGTTCCTGTCTTGAAAAAAGTCGACTCAGTGGAGATAGAGATCGTGTGTCTCAAATAGACAGTCTAACTTCTTGGTTATATTTTTCGGTTTTTCTCAATTATGACACACTAATTATAGCCCTCCCCAAGTCCAGTAATCAAAACCTTCTTGTGGATGCAATATAGCACGCCTCTCGTGGTGCTGGCTTCTTAAGTAAAGCCAAACACAATGTATACAGTAATACAAACTTAATTTAATGTATAACTTGTTTGTATACTGTAAGCTACAATTCCCGTGAATGAGGGGCGATTAAAAGTCTAAGTGTCTGGCTCAAGCGATGAAAAAGACTTTTTAAGAAATAGAAGACACTTTTAAATTTAGATTAATCATAAAATAAAATCATTTGGGAAATCACAAACTGTCAATATGAATTTGAAAAAATAATTCTGGATAAATAATTAACAATCTAAAATACTTTTTCGAGATGTTTCATGAACTTTAAAAATAGTTTCAATTTAATCAACTCCATGAAATAGACTACGAAATAATTGAATAAAAAGGCTTCTTATGTTTGAAACAATGTAGTAAACACTTCAAGAAACATTTCTGATTGAAATTGTGTTGGATTGATGGAAATTTTTTAATAATTTAATTATAAGTTTTTTTATCGGGAAAAAGTTTATTGAAAAACATTCTTTGTTGAATTGTAATAAAGAATTTACGACTATCCTCCATCGATAAGATTAGAAACAATGGAATTACAGAAGTATTTCTTTTGAGGAATTTTCATACAGTCTGAAATTGCAGCTTTTATGAATGTCTCCCGAAAACCGTCCTCTTCCACATTAACTGCTCGAAAAAATCAATGTGGTATATTATGAAAATAAGAAGTTGCTATGATATCACCATTAAAGAATGCGATGACCTGATTTAATTCAATTGGTCAACCCCAGCTTTTGCATTAAATGTAAATTAATTCGTTCTGCTTTCGCTTATAAAATCTTCTGGAATTTATTCGTCTCTGTGTTTAATTACAGACGGAGACATTAAGGAAGATTATTTCTTGACAAAGATGAATAAAGTGATCTTTTTATTCAATTAGCTGCATTGTCGACTTAATCTTTTCAGACATTAAATATAGTTCTCCCTTAAATTTTGCTATATGCAGAATTAAAATGAAAGGAATAGGAATGAAATTTTACTTGGACATTTTATTTTGGCTCAACTTTATTTAAATTATTATTAGTCAGAAGTTATTGTGATATCTGGAATAAGAGAATAATATAAAATAACATCACATTGCGGCCCAACGTGCGCAACAGCAATGCATATTACAACTAATTTTGCAATGTGTTGTTATTGTAATGTTAATTACTGTAAATATCATTATTACTCATAGTAAAAGTTGTTTATGATTTTGTTTTAAAATGGACAATTCTTCTGTTTTATGCAAAAACGTCTATTTGAGAATATTTGATACTTGGAGACAGAAACTGGATGTAGCAGTTTTAATGAAGTGATATACTTTTTTTACTTTAGTAAATTTAATAAAGAAAAATATCAGCAAAGAGGCTGAAGAAACAAGAAAAGTTTCAGGACTATAATCAACATAAATAACAGAAAATTGAAAATTTCATTAAGGAAAGCCCAATACAATCCCTAATGCCATTTTAATATCACAACTGAAAAGTATTTTTAATAACGAAATAAAGTTTAAATATAAAATACATTGAAAAGCATAAAAAAAAGAGAAGGAAACCTTTTTCTTTCTTTTGAAAGATCATAACATAATCACCAACATAATACATTTCTTAGTGCAATACAAATAAGATGTAATTCGTTTTTCTGTCGCTTTAATCAGTAATCGAGTAATTTGGTTTTTCATGTACAATAAATTACATTATTCATAATAGAGTAAAAACTAATAATAATTTGAATAATAATGGCAATGAATAAATTTTGATCAAAAATAAAATATCCATCAAAATTTATCATAACTAGCTTTCGAAAATTTTTAATTAAAAAAAAATGCAAAAAGATGAATAAAAATGTAAAAATGTAAAAAAAAATATATTTTCAGTCTATAAAATAACGCAATATTAAAAACGAATAACAAAGATATTAAGGAAGAAAAATAACATAAAACTTCAAAATTTACTATTTTAATCAAGTAAATTTCTAAAAACAAAGGTTAAAACAACTCTTTATCTCCTTTACTTACAAATTATTTAGTAATGAAAAGTAAACCAGGTGATTTTTGGACTTAAGATGCTTATTTTATTTTATTGCTAATTTGCTATCGAAAATTATAGTTATATTTAATTAAAAACTGTTAGAATTAATCTGTGAGTTTTTTAGCCTGTACCGGATAAAAATATAATAAATTTCAAGAAAAGAATTTATCTTTGACTTCTGAAAACTAATTAGTTTTACATATAATTAATTTAATTCAATTTTGTGAATATTAAGAATTTGTTGATGAAAGCAGACGATTATAAATGCAAAAAGTTCGAAAGAGTAATTAATATGGAAAATTACAGTTTTTGTTTAATTAAAAATAATTTACAAGAAAATTTTCATGATTTTTAGCTGCTCACCAGATAAACAATAATGGATTCAAAGAAAAATTGGACCTCTAAGTATTATAGTTATAACTTAACTGTTATACTTAACTATATATTGGTCCATGGTATCTCTTATGAAATACTATCGACCACACATAGTCACACATAATAAATAGCTGTATAGCTGAAATATCCCTAATTTGTTGAAAATTACAGTAAACCTAGCAATCTTTGTGAGAAATTTGGTTAATCTTTTAGTAGTTACTATTGCCTACTACCGTGGAACGACTAGTTATTTCGAAAAGCATTTACTATTCTTAACGGCGGAATATTTCTTCAGTAATAGTAATTCAATTCAGTCCAAGAGACTGTGTAATGAATTTGGCAATTATTGTGTTTGGAATTTTGTATATGACTGAGTCATTGTTGAGTATTTTAATTGTTTTAACATACTGGAAGCTATAATTCAATAGAAATGTGATGCTTAGAAAAAAAAAACCTGTAATTTTTTATTAATGTAAGAAATATGTGCTACATATTTAAGAATCAAATGTTAAATAGTATTGAGAAAAAGTTTGAAACAGAATCACAGATTTGTGCATAAGTTTATATCAGTCGATATTCTCATAAATTTTAAAAGAAAACTTCATTCAGACATTTTTATATAATCGTAAAGATATTTTTTACTAATATCTTGTATAATCATCATTTTTATTAATATTTTAATTAAAAAACGCTGAAGATTTGTCTTCAGCGTTCTTCAATAGATTTTTTGAAAAAGCTGTAATATTTCTAATAAGTGTGTTTAATGTTTAGTATTTATTTATTTATAAAGTAGCCACGATCAAACAAATGTTTTCTAAATTAAAAAGAAAAAAAAATATGGCGAATCGAATTAAATTATTCCAAATTATAAATAAATTATTCCGGAAATTTATGGAAAAACTTAGATTAGATGACATATTCTTTATACGTATCAATAAATCTGAAGAATTTATGTCTTAGCTAAACACAAAAGATTTAACTCTTTCTTTTAATATTTTAGTAGGATTATACAGGTTATTGAAGACCATTTGCCGTACTTTTAATAATAATGGTAAAAATAGTAATATATAATTTTTCACTTGCTAATAAATATAATAGATTTTTCTGTTATTATTAGTACTTATTATTTGTACATAAAGCTATTAATATAATTTATTACTGTTAAATGTCCAATTTATTCACATTTCTTGATTTACCTACAACATTCGCCAAGCTCTAAAAAATCTATGACAATAATGCTTACAAGAAAGATAATAAAGTTTGAATCCTAGCAAAGGACAACCCAAATCTTTGTGAAAACGCACCGTAAAAAAAGAAGGTATCATCACACATCACTAAAAATATCTGCATTTTGCGGTCGAATAACTCCTCTGAAACCAGCAGATTCCAAAGCAGTAAGAACTTGAAGCAGCAGATCCAATTCTTTTATGCTTTCTCAAAAATGCTTTCTTCAAACACCTTTATGTCCCATTTTCTTTGTCTGCTAGGTGAAATGTTCTCTCTTGCATGGGTTTATAAGCAACAATGGAAGCACAGCGTTTACGGAAGAATTCTTTTGTTTCTATGGTGTAGGAAGATTAAGTTCCCCTGAAAACGACGTAAAAAGCACGTATTGTCTCAAAAGGATGGCTGGGTGTTGAAGTTGGATGTACTACAGACTTCATGAGAATCTTTTGGGGAGAAATGATGGAATTATAATTTTTTACTGGGTGTTTTAACATTCATCTTGGAGTTCCAGTGTGTAATTTAGTGTTATGTCTTGTTAGTATTTGCAATGTACTATACTGATAACTAAATTTTGAAGTACTGTTTTACAAATCTCTAATAAGAACTTATATGAACTATTAATAGAGAATTTTTTCGTATAAATGAATCAGCTAGTTTATTGTTTGCACAAAAGTGTAAAGATTTCGAATACTTTTGATGTTCTGTGATACAAAATTACACAGGCTTGCCTTGGAAAATTGTCTTTAGCAATTTTAATTATAATTTTCTTTAGCAATTTTAATTATAATTTTTTTTAAGTTGGAATAAATTGTAAGATCAAATTAATTAAAAAATTTTTAATATATGTAACAAAAAATTTTAAATCAAAAATATAAAAACCTTTTAGTTTTCAATTGGTTTACATTTAGATTGTTTTTGTGAATTTATTTAATTATCTTCTTCGTAGGATGAATGAAAACAGTTGTGGATGCCAGTTAAATGGCGTGTAAAAATGTGTATTAAGTATTATTTTTATGTTATCTTATATAATTCTAAATTTTAATTGTATCATTGAAAAGACCTATTTGTATTGGTTTTCTTGCAACACATATATTAGTTATACTTTTCTATTTTCAGATATGAATTAAGGCAAATATAATTAATATCGCAGATGCATGATTGCATTATTTTAATCACGCATACAATTTTACATATTTTGTATATTGCCTGTATATATGAAATGAATTGCAGATAAAAACTGTTTTTATGTATCCGATATTGATTTAAATTTTCATTACATATTTATTTAAATTAATTAAGTTTAATTTTCTGTATAAATAATAACATAAAATATATTATCACAACTTCATATTTGATTTTGTATAATCTATGTGATAAGTAACTAGTTTACCTCATTTTATTTTTGAAATCCATAATTAATTTCGAAAACACAATATTTTTAAAATATAAAGTTATAAGTGAATCTCAAAAAATAATAAATTTTTTTAGTGTGTTTTGTAAATACATTAAAGGTTATTAAATCCACTCTTAAAGATATTTTTCTACATTTTTGTTTTTTTAAACTACGCCATCGTACGTTTGCTTTACTACGTACCATACCTCATCCCCATATCCAGGCCTATGTAGCCTCCTATCAGTTAAAAAAATGAGCGTGCTAAAAATAATGTAAAATATTTAAGTGGGAAAAATTTCAAATAAGGAATTACAGGAATGATTTCAATCTTAAAATAGATAAAAATATGGCATAATACTATTCAACTAACTTAAGCTTAAGTGAATCGAAAGAATGCATTACAGAAAGAACAAACAATTCTAAAATGATACAAAAATAGAGTATGACTTGATATACGAATTTCGTTAAGTCTTTAGAATATAAAATAACAAAATGTTCTTATTAAAGTGAAGGAATGGTCACAGAGGATTCAGGCTATGTTTCAGGGTTAATGGTTTCTTAGGATGATAAATTTATTGCATAAAATTTATTAAATTGATGATTTCCATTTAGTTCAGGTATTGTAAATTATACTTCTGTGCCACTGAATGCAAAGTTTTCTAGAGGGAATTTTAATATGCCATAATTCTGTTAGAGAATAAGTGGAAGCATAATAGAATGGTTCTGTTTACAATCTTACAATGATAAAGAAATTGAATTCTTTATCTAATTTTTGCTAATATCTCAAAACCTCAACTAAATGATATTTGTTAATTTATTTCCGAATCCCAAAGAAGCTTAAATTTTCCCTGATGATATCACAAGAATACTCCTTTGGCTGTTATAGATCTCTTTATTAATAAGCTTCATTAATATAAATGTGCATATAGGGGATTGTGTAAATCATATCGTTTGCAAAGATTACTATTTTTAACTCTGTATTAACTTATTTTAGAAATTAAAATTTTTCATTTCTAAGAAAATTCAATTTTTTTTTGTCTTTCTTAACTTTTCTGATTTTAAGTGTTGAAAAAGTAATTGAATTAAAGAAAGTAGTTATTTTCTTGTAGATTACTACAATTTTCTTTCTAATACAGTCACTTATCCTGAAGTTAATACAGACTTTAACATCTGCATTATGGTATATTCGATATATTCTTATAGTATATTCGGCAAGGATTGCTACACTACAACTTCAACAGAGAAAATAAAAAAGAGGGAAAAAAGTAAACCATCTTAAGATCTCTCAGAGTTAATTACATATCCTTTGATTGTCATATTATAGAAAGCACGGAAGACAATTACCGCCCAACAACTGACCATGAGAGATATTCCATCACAGTCATCATCGAATCCTCCCAGTTTTCAAAGCGGTAAATTTAGTTCGAAACATTAGAGGGAATAGATAATTTAGAAAATCAAAAATTTTTAATAGCTAAATTAAGAATCGTTTTTATAAAAGCATTTATTATGATAAATGTATAAACTTTTATACTTATAACCTTGAATAAAAGTTACACAAATTTACTTTTTAAATGAATAAGAACAAAAAAGGCCTTTTTTATTATTTCACCTGGATGTATTAAAACAACGTCTTTTAAATGTTGGACATACAATATCACAAATATGAATTAATAAACAATGTATCAGTTTGGATTAACGCGTCCCACTATTAAAAAATTGAACATCAGTTCATATTTTTTGCGGAATTTATGGGTGATGAAAATATAAAAATAACATGGAAAATTTTGTATAGCGAAAATTTCGTTAAACTGCGATATAAAAGAGTGCACTTTTTTGCACATATATAGTTTTTTTATTGTGTTCTGAGTTATATTATTTATGTTAAAGAAAAAAATAAAATAACCAGTATTTACTGCGTTTCACAAATTTAATCAAACAAAAGATATCAGAATTGATTACAATTCAACTTAGAATTAATATATTGTAAATGCGACTATTCTTATTTTCCTGCTCGAGTTTGTATTAAAAAGTAAAAATTAAAATAAAAAAGAAAGTTAATTTTTCGTATGTAATAATTTCCTATCTTCGTAAATGGGGGCCCACTTTTACAATCTTTTATGAAGCTTGAAACCAAAGGAAACTTGATTTTTTGAATGGGAAAAACTAAAATTTGTGCATATTTTGCTCTCATTTGCTCAGAACAGTGTTCACTAAATGGTGCGTTTTCAAAAATGTAAGATAAAGTTTCAATAACTGCTACATGCGTAGTAAATACGGCTTGCTGTCAAAAAGTTGAGATGTAAGTGAAATGAAAATGTGTCCGAATGGGTTAATTGAACTCATTAACTGAATTAATTTTCATTACTGAAGTTATATCACAAGATAGGTACGTATCTGGAAGTGAAAAAAAGGCACGGGAAAGTTCGTATCTTGAAAAGTTCATAGTTATATGTACCATTAAGTATGTAAAAGGACCTGATGGTTAACCTTTTGAAAATCTGATCCAGGGCAGCTCAATTCGATATGCAACAAGAGAATCAAATAGAAAGTTCTTGTGTTTAAGCCGTGAATGAATACGATACATCAGTAAGCCAGAAAACATTCCATTATGTTCGAGGACTATAGCGTTAACACTACTTCAATAAGATCTTGGGAAAAATTCATTCTCAATTGATATCACATCACTGATCAGCGTTTACCAACCAAGGTGGTAGCGATTTTGTAAAGTAGTCAACAAGTTTTGTTGGCATAAGATTCAATGTTTAGAAGCCCAAATACCCTCGTATTAAAAAAAATAACGGTTCGCAAGAAGGTACTTGAATCTTTAAATCGAAAATTTTTGGCATCTTTAGATCAAATAGCAAGATGTAAAAGTTTATATCTAGTTCCACCTTTCAATCGAGCTACGACTCCAATCTGTATTTTGAGGAGATAATTTTGTAAATTAATCAGCAAGCTCCGCTGATTTATGGAACAATCTTTAAAAGATTAAATTTCCTAGCATTAAAAAATAATGATTCGCAAGTCAATGTAGATGAATACGTGAATAGTTAAATGGGGAAAATTTCCTATCTGGAAAGCAAATAGGGCCATGGAAAAGTTCGTATATAGCTAGCACCGTTTTTAAGTCGAGATATGACTGTGCTTTAATGCAGAAATTTCCATGAACTGTTCATTAAGAAACCTTGTAGTTAAGCCTTTCTAAAATTAAACATTTTCCATTAACATATTTGATATAATTCACAGGCATTCTACCCGGAATTCCATTTAGGGCTCATATTTCAATGCATCTTGATGAAATGCGATTCTCAGCTGCGTGCTTAAAATAGCGGATCTGTTAAACACAACTTATCATTAAGATTAAATAAGAAATTCTTTACTGATTAGATTTCTGTGGTGTCATAAGTATATTAATTTCAGATTTCACTTTTCCTTTTGCTTTCCCTGCAAGAGTGCATATTTCATAAATGTTGCTACTCTGTTCAAATTCGGAGAAACGAAAGATAGTTGAGAGTGTGATTAATTATTTCAAAGGCGATTAATAACACAGAGTTACCAAATGGATAATTGCACTGAAGGGAGGGATTCAATAAGGTTTGGGGTGAGATTTTCTTGATTCGTACTGGAAAAGTTGCTTGTAAAAAATCTTGCTATTAACGTATTCTGGATGGGATATTTTTACTTTTTACAGATATATATATATACACATATATATTAAGGATGATATTATAAAAAACATTTTCTCGATTTATGAGTTGCTAGCTATTACAGAAACGATTCACAGAAATAATGAAATTTCTGCTTAAGATATTTTGAGGTATGCTCTCAAGAATAATATGTAAAACAACAGTTAAATTCTAATAGTTACTGTTACAGTGATATGAATTTAAAAATTTCAAATGACAACATCTACATTTTTTTTGAAATGTGATTTTCACCGAGAAAATACATAAATAGGGTTGGAATTGTACCTATAGCACGAAAATTGCCAGCGCTAGACAGACTAAGAGGAAAAGTAAAATTCAACAAAGAAATAACAGAAAGCAAAATATTTCATTGTGTTTTACAAATTTTCCATGAGACCTCCTTCACACACGAGGACGCTTTGGATGCGGCAAATGGTGTATGGCACCATAGCAATAGGAATTTGCAGTACCATGGCAAGTGGAGTCTGTTGAAGTGACTTCTGATGACATCCTTCAAGTCAGATGCAGTTTGTGAATTAAAGGCATATTAGTACTTTAGATTTCAAGTATCCCCACAACCAGAAATCCACTGGAGTAAGATCGGGATGGGGGTACCTTGGCGTCCACGGAAACGTGAAAGGGTCAACAAACAGGTCTTTGTCAACAAACTGTTGTGTTAAAAAACATTTGATAGAAGACCTCATAAATGGGGGGCGCCATCTTCCAGACGTCAGATAGAGCGTTTCGCTGCACGGATATCTGAAATCTAAAGTGTATGCATTTAATACGCAAACTTCATCTGATTTGAAAGATGTCATTAGACGCCAGGTTCAACAGATTCCTCTGTCATGGTACGTGTTTCAGTGCTGCACACCATCTGTCTCATGCAAAGTAGAAAATAGTAGAAAATTTGTAGAAAAAATTAAATAAATTAATGTAAAATTTAAGTAGAAAATTTGTTAAACACATTAAAATGCTTTCTTTTCTGTTGCTTTTTTGCCCTTATTGGTTTCTTTCACTTTTCTTCTTAGTCTGTCTAGTGCCAGTTCGTGTTGCATGTATTGTTCTAACGTTATTTATGGCTTTTAACTACAGAGATCACATTCCAATAAAAAAAAAAGTAGGTGGTGCTATTTGAAATTTTTGAAAATTGGTCACTGTAACCGTAACGAGTTTTTGTTTGTTTTCATATGATTCTTGACTGCATATCTCAAAATATCTTAAATCCAAATTTTATTCAGCGTCTGCGTATTGTATGATAGCTAAGAAATAATATAACTAGAAAGTTTTTTATAATCCCCCTGTATATACACTACTGGTCATTAAAATTGCTACACCAAGAAGGCGACATGCTACAGACGTGAAATTGAAACGACAGGAAGGAAACTCCTAACGCTTCCTCTACAACGGATTGCAATTGACCCATCTCTAAACGACCGATGGCCTCTCCAGGTTGTCGATTAAGCTAAGCCATCTTGATAAGACATCGTAGTCGCTGTTACACTATCTGGAAGAAAGTGACGGGACACCCCTCGAAAAGTAGCGCAATAATAGGTATCACGTGTCAGCCATATCCTATAAATACTCTGGGGAGTCGACTAGAGTTGTTTTTTGTCTAGATGCCGCCACGGGAAGAGTTGTCTGAGTTCGAGAAAGGTGTGTTGGTTGGATTGCATCTTGCCAAGGTGTCAATTAGGGAGATATCCCTTCTCCATAACTGCTCAAAATCAACTGTAGCACGTGTTGTGTGTCGCTACAAGACTGAGGGACACTGTCAGAACAAACCCCGAAGTAGACGACGTACAATTCTCACCAGCAGGGACCGGCGGGTGGTAGGCAGGGAGATTCGAAGCAACCGTCAAACATCCATGGATAACATCGCTAATGAGTTTAGACAAGCCACAGATGTGGCCGTTTCGAATAAGACTCTTCGTATCGAGGCCCATAAGTTAGGTTACACTGGACGTTCGGCGGCCCATAAGCCTTTGATTACGAAAACCAACAAGAAAAGCGCGCCTTCGATGGGCCAAAGACCACCGTACTTGGACTCTGGATGACTGGAAACGCGTCCTTTGGAGTGACGAGTCGCGATTTAAACTTTTCCGTTCCGATGGACTTGTTTGGGTATGGCGTTTACAAGGAGAACGCCTTTTGCCCGAGTGTGTCGTCCCAACTGTAAAGTTTGGTGGAGGAGGATTGATGGTATGGGCCTGTTTCTCCTGGTATGGGGCTGGCCCACTGGTGAAGGTTGATGGTGCGATGAATGCCGATAGATACTGTGATACTCTCGACAATCATGTCCTTCCTACCTTGTGGGCAACGTACGGTATGGATGATTGCTGGTATCAAGACGACAACGCAACATGTCATGTTGCAAGGAGGACTCTTGATTGGTATGTGAACAACAACGTTAAACGCATGGAGTGGCCGGCGCAGAGCCCTGATCTTAACCCAATTGAACATCTCTGGGACGAATTGGACCGTCGGTTGAGGGCCTGCACCCCACTCCCCAAAAGCAAGCCTGAACTATGGAACTTCCTGTTAAACATTTGGAAGGAAATTCCTCTTGCCACTGTGGCTAATTTAGTGGAAAGCATGCCCAGAAGGGTTGCAGCTGTGATTGCAGTCAAAGGAGGCCCTACCTCCTATTAATTTTAATAAATATGGGTTTATGTCGTTATAGTGTCGTGTCCCGTCACTTTCTTCCACATAGTGTATAAAATATTTAACGCTTGTCAATTGTTTTTAATCTCCTAATACAGAAAGACAGCCTTTCACTCTTATAAACAGCCTTAACAGCCTAATACAGCCTTTCACTCCTTATAAAAAACGCATAGTTTTCGGCAACACTTTCAAAATTTTCCTTTTTAATATTTTCTATTTAATTTTTGTAAAAGAAGTTGTCGATTATGTAGTTATTTCGTACTGAACTCACAATAACTCCTAAATGTTTGATCCAAATTGTTTGAGCAGTGTAGTGTACGTACTGAGTTTCATTAAATTTACATTTATTAATAGATATTAAAATACTTTAATTTTAAAATATTTGTTAAAAGATATTTAAATTAACAAATATTTATGTTTAAACTTCAAACACCTTGTGTAAAATTATGGCTACCTTTTATGTTTTATAAATTTAATTAATAAATTTAAATATTTATTGATTTCTAGTTTTTTTAGAGAAATATGTTTAAGATATTTATAACAAAATGTTTGCCTAAGGCACTTATTTTTATTAAACTGGTATAAGTATGCATAAATTTGGTTAAGTGAAATTTATTTGAAGGGTTCCACCGTTATGAATATTAAAAAAATATTCACTAATATTGACAATAAGCCAATTATAAAATCAACTAATTAATAAAAATCCTATTTAAAATTGATATTGAGAAATAAAAATAAATATTTTTGAAGCATAGAGAGAAAACAATACATGATTTTGAAACATGCTTTAATTAAGAAAACTTGTTAAAAATGAAGATCAACAAGTTTTTAAAAAACGGCTTAGCTTCTCTTCAAAGAAAATTCAAAGTAATTGAAAAGAAAAGGGAATGTAGAATTTTTGATCACAAAGTTAACAATCAGTACATTAAAGCAGTAATCACAGAAGCAGAGAATGAAGCTATTTAATTTTTTCTCTTTCAATTAAGGAAATATTAAGCCTACAGCAAGATTTAAAAAATGAAGAGAATATTTAAAAGAAAAAATGTCTGAAGCGATTAAATTTAGGAGGATAGCAGCATTGAATTGCATTAAAATCTTAAGAGAAAGTGTTTTTTGTTCAAGTATAAAGAGATTATACAGAAATCAAAGGATATATAATTCTGGCCAAAGAAACCGAGCAAAACATGCTTTTATTTTCAATGATTAAAGAAACGTTCTTTCAGCAATTTATAAAATTAAAATTAAATTTTATTTTTTATATTTTATATTCTTCTATTTTCGAGATGCAATTTTAAATTGAGATATTGTTTAATGTTATACAATAAATCAAATAAATGCGAACTGGAATTAGTATTTTAATAAAATGAATATGTATGAATGAACAATTAATCTTATCACTATTATTTAATAGTATAATGTTACTATTACAGTAAATGAAATAACACATTATACATACCTTAATTAAAGTTGAAGTGCACAAATAATTTATATTTTGTGTAATTTATAATTATTTACCCTATTAATATACCATAAGCACAATATAATTAACTTGTATAGTACTCGTCATTAGGAGTTGGAGTTGTGAATAATTTGGAAAAGTGACGCTAAATCATAAATTGCACCCATTGCATTGAGTACAGGTGCGCTTTTAGTAGTACCAGTCTCATTCAATCTGGAAACCCACAGACTGGAGTAGAATTATTTCAGCGATCCAGTTTCGAATTGAACCTCGGTGACAAGCAGTCGCAGGTCTCGGTCCAGGGCAGCGGGGAGATACTAATTTGACTATTTCCTTCGCAACTAAAGACTAAACATCCGACTAAAGAGAGTTATAGTCTGGGATGCTGTTTTATTCAGTAACCGGACCTCATTGATTTCAATTCATGACAAACTATCAGCATGGTGTTTTACGATATTATACGCCATACTTTCACGTCATCATGGGGTTATATTTTAACTGGATTATGGCACATTTGTGCTTGGCAATCTAGCTACACATGCAATCATGTTTGGGATCTGATGTGATTCAACACAACATCCCTAAAATTCGGTTATCCTCATCAGAACAGGTCTGGGATATGGTGAGTTCCAACTGAACATCCCCAAAGTTCGAACATTCCATTCGTTCCATTCCAATTAGCATAGGTTTGAGTTCTGCTGAGTAGGCACCACCGATCATTGCAGGATTTCGCTGAACTAACTGAATAATTTTGAAAGAATTTTGCAAAATAATCTCACAGCAGACATCCGACAATTCTGTGAATCAATTACAAGCTGTATAACAGCTTGAAAAAGGACTTAAAGTGGTAAAAGTAAAAGTAAAAGTAACCGCCATAATCTGCATCCAGATTTGAGTATGCCAGCCACTCGCGATACTCGAAAGCTCTCTAAGCCGGTATTTTTCAGTGTGGATGCGAGAACGTTTGCGAACTTTGGGGAAAGAAAATATCCGCTCCAGATCGAACCAGTTTTTAAAAAAAATAATTTAAGAATTTTCGAAACACGACTGGGAGATCACTGGTAAGAGTTTGGAGGTTAGTTTTTCGAGGTCACATTTAATTGGTCTGAAAGAGTCTATATGAGCAATGGTCGTGGCTCAAGTATAGACTAGATTTATTGATTGGCTGTATTCTGAATAAAATGTTTATTCCTGTGAATTTTTAATGTTTTCTTATCTATGCATTTACATAACATCTATCTAGTTTCATTTCATTTAGGTAAGTCTTTCTTGGTGAATTGTTACTTTTTTTTGTTTTAGAATATATTTTTTGAATATTTATTGTTTCTTAATTTTTTCTTGCCGTATGGATTGCCATCAGTATAAAATAAATAAATTTTAGTGAAACAAAATAATACTTTCTGGGAGAATTTTCATGGTTATTTGCGTTTCGTATTGTTGAGAACCAGCATAACTCCAACCAAGCAGCCAGATTTTCAATTTGAGACACTGCCTTTACATGTTGTTACACATTTCATTCTAATAGACTCGCCATCCGAAAGAATCTAGTTCTTACACACTCGAGTTTCTAACGTCTACTTCGACTTCGACGTAAGTTGGATTATATTTCATAAATGAAAAAATATTTTTTATTGACTTTTTATTATTTTTGATTACAAAAAAAAAAAAGACGTCATACCCTATGGTCTCTAAATACCAATAAATAATTTAAGATTCCAAATCTTTCAGCCTTCCTGAAGGTAACGCTGTCCAAAGATGAATTGAGAGGGCAAAGCTTAACGTACTGAGCTGGAATTACTCGAGGCGTAAATAGAAGCTCAACCGGATAAAACCTTTACTCTCTATTAATGAGAAATTTGAATAAGGGTCGAGTGATGAGAAAATAAAAATTCTCCTTCCTGGCCTACTTACTGAGTAAATTAATCCACCCGGGCTTGGATATTTGTTTGTTTCACGACCACCGAATCAAAATGCTAATGTTGAATACATTTTAATTTCCTTTTCGATCTAATTGCTTTTCTATTAGAGGTGTCATTAAGTATTTAATCTCTTCATCTGACGGTGGATATCTCCCTCTTCCAGACTTTCTAATAAGGTGTGCCAACTTCTCTCTCATCAAGTTGCCTCTCTTAATGGTTCCCAGTCATCTACGTGCTAGTTTAAATGGATTTGTGGAAAATAGGTCATTTAAAAAGGGGATCGTTTCTATTAGAATTGCAGTTGGATAATTTGAATCATTTTGCTGACTGTATGAATAGATTTTGCATAGTTAATTTGGCAGGTGAGTTTGGGTAAAAATGCGAATGTTTGAAATGCTTGGAAGGGATCCAAATTCTTTTTTACAATGTATCAGAACAGTATTTATTTAATAAAATGTATCAGTAAAGCATTGAAATTTGTGACTGGAATGTGATGAAAGATTTTTAATGGAAAGTGCAGTGTAATGAAACTTTTCTTCGACTTTCTGAATTAGTGTATCTCACAGGCTGGCCTGAAATGGCTTCAGAGAAATTTTATTTTTCAGTTACATAATATATGAAATTTAAATCTGCAGTAATAAATTTATTATCTTTTGATAGATTTCTGATCTATTTGAACAAATTTTTCTTAGTTAATCTACTCCAAACAAATTTGAATAAAAATGCGAATGTTTAGAGTGATTGGAATGAATCCAAAATCTTTTAATAATGTCAAAAAGATATCACTAGGGTAAATTATGTTAGTAAAGCAATGGAATTTGTGGCTGAAACTTTAATTAGTTGAAAAATTTTAATAAATATTTAAATATTTTATCTATCTGAATCAATGGTCCTTATTATCAACAAGTTTAGGTTTTTCGTAAGATTTATTTAGGATCTATATAGGTTTTGTTTTCTAATTTTTTATAACTGAAGCTCAAATTAATCAGCTAGTGTTTCACAAAATATTCCACGAGTCTTACAAAGTGTAAGTTTAAAACAAAAGTTGCTAAGAAATAATAACATCGAGAAGTACATAAAAAGAAGAATTAATAAAAAAAAGTTATTAGCACAAAATAAACACAAAACAGATATATTATTTAAAAAATACATAGACATAACATAATCACAAAAAAGGCCAAATGTTTCACGACAAGGTAAGACAGGACAGGAGACAAACTTTTAAAGCTCTCTTTAACAAGGCAGTTTGCCGTTGAAGTTTCATATAATGGTGAAGCAAATGTTTGAGATAATCTCACTTTGTCTACAAATACAGAATCAGTAAAACTCAAATTTGAATTGGTGAAGATATTATTTAAAATTTACATACAGGACAATTTACAGGAATTGTGTTAAGAATACATTTATAGAAAAATTATGAGTTTAATCCCGTGCATATTTGTTGAAAAAGAAATCTTTTTCCAAAATCCTTAGACTATGAGAGATATTCAAAATTCCTGATAATTATTATTTCGTGTCGATATTTCTTTTCCAATGTACAACAGGAATAGGCCTCGTAACGTTGATTTCCATTTTAGTTGTTTTGTTAGCTAAAATGTCATATTTTTCAATACTTATTATTCCAGTATGACCCGAACATGTTTGAAATCGATGAAACAATTATGTATAAGTTTTAAATATAAATGAATATATTTTTTACATTATGATAGATTTCATACCTGTATGAATAGAGTTTGCTTAGTTTGGTAGGTAATAAAATTGTGTTGGAAGGACTGGATGTGACCAAGTTCTTACAATGCATCAAATAATTATTTCAATTTTAAATTGTGCCAGTAAAATGTTGATATTTAAAATGAAGTGTAATTTGTCGAAATAATGATTTTCAATGAAAAATGGACCCCACTAAAATATTTCATCACTATATTGTGATCCTTAATATGCCGCTCCAGACAAATTTTATATCACAACTGTATATTATACGAGTTTTAAATGTTCAATTTTTTATTTTAAAAGATTATTATATGAATAGATTTCTTTTTTTTTTGTTTGGTATATTTCTCATCTAAGAAATATTGCTTAGTTAATATTGGCAGGTGTGTTTGGATAAAAATACGAGTGTTTAGGGGAATTGGAATGGATCCAAGTTCTTTTTACAACTTCTTTTTGGTTTCAGGTTATAAATTGTCAGTAATGCATTGAAATTTGAAGCGTAAAAATAGAAATACCCCTACAAAGTTTTTTAATGAAAAATAAGTCGTAATGTAACATTTCGGCACTTAAAACCAGTGTTCTTCATTATGAAGCTTCATAGAGATCTTATCATCGAATTATATAATATCTAAGTTTTGAATTCGTATTGTTGTCGCTATCCCACTTCTGAAATGTGTTGTCGTCTGTTAGCGACTAACTGTGTCAGGTGGACGAAAACACTCCAATCTCTTTATATGAATTTATTTACAATATTAATAACAATACATACACCCTGTGCCTCTTCCCCAATAACAATCCTATGTAATACTTAAAACCGTAAAGGCTCGTGCTCACCAAGGCGACAAGAGGCAAGCGAAAAAATTTGACCAATCACTAGCCTCACCGCGGTCGCCTGAAACCGGTTTGCAGTTCGCCGCTCGGAGTTGCCCAACTTTCAACTCGAAGCGGTTTTTCACTAGGCGTAATGCTATTTCTGACGTTTCGCTGTGAAGGGGTCGAAAAAATTTTGTCGCTTGTTTCTTGAATCTTCACGTCTCTCGCCTTGGTGGGAACGAGCCTTAAACATACCACATACGGTCCCTGACCATCATAGCGTTTTTCTCGTCGTCTCAAAATCTAACCGCTTGTACTGACCAGTTCACACAGTTATGGTACCAGTTAGTGGTCACAGTGGCGACTTCTCGCGTCTATTTAATTATAGTTAAACCTTACAGTATGAATAGGTTTCTAATCTTATGATAGGTTTATGATTTGCGCTATTATATTTTGTTTATTTAATCCGTTAAGTGAGTTTGGGGAAAAAAAACGACAATGTTTAAAGGGATTGGAGGTCAAACTTCTTTACGGTCTAATCCATAAATATTTGGGTTATAATTTGTATCAATAAAGCTTCTAAATTCGTAGCGAAAATGTTATTTGCTGAAATAAAGATTTCACTAAAGAATGGATAAAATGAAACACATTGTATTACTAATTCAATTGTCTTCATTGAGTAGCTTCAGATATTGTAGCTGCATATAATTTTATTTTCAAATTATATAAGGGAAATTAAAATTTATTTGCTCTAAAATGAAATGTACTAAACAATAATACTGTACATTTTAATATTTTTTACCATATACAAAATTATGAACATATTTTAAAATTTCAGATAGAAATATTAAAGATTTAAAAACTGATATGTATACAATAAAATATAAAAGTAGATATACTAATAAATTTATTGATATATTTTTAATAAATGAAAATACATATTTGTAATTACAGGTACGTATTACAGTTCATTTTCTAAAAATGGAATAACAATGAATGCTCAGCCAGGGAGCGTCTTTCCTGAGCTTTCTGATGACCAATTGGCAAGAGCTATTATTTATTTATTATTATTTTATTTGTTAAAAAGTTATTAGTAAATTCCTTAGTATATATATTTTAGGATCATTCTGTATAAAACAATATATAAGATTTTTATTTATAGATATAAAACAATATGTTACTATAATGTTTGTAGAAAAATTATGTAAATACAAAATATTGCGCTCTATATTTATTTCATTTCATGGCAGTTAATGTCGCAAAATTCTAACAATACCTTTCGAGATCAAATCGCCTTCTACTTTAAAATTAATTATAATCACCACGTTAATTTTAGAAAAAAGTTCCCCCTTTATTTGTGCTTATATGAGATATTTTTGTAACAAAATATTGATTTTCATCAATAATATATCGATATTTAATAGATATTTTCTTTGTGAATCGATCTGCCTTTGGTTTCGATAACAAATGAAGGTTTTTCAATTTTAATAAGGATATCTGATTACCTTTTATCTCCATTAAATAACCCCAAATTTTAGGAAGTTCTAATAATGCAGTGAGAAGAGGGGGGAGAAAAATGTTCTATATAAAAATATAAATATATGTATGCAATACAAAGTATTTTATTTAGTGCTTATTTTCTCTGCGAAGGAGAAGAAGAAAAAAAAAAAAAAAAAAAAAAAAAAGAGAGAAATATCTTATTACATTTTTTTGTAAATAGCAGCTTTTGGGGTCAATAAAATATTTAGAATGATGAAAGTAAAATTACCATGAACATTAAATATTGTTAAAAAACATGAACATTTTAAAATTTTATAATTAATTAAAAAAATTTATTAGTAGTTTTACATTAAATGCATGCGTGTTGAATAGATAATACTCCGTCCTTTACATTGTCCTGAATTAAATTCAGTTTAACTCCCTTCCTATTTTTAAGTTAGAATCAGCTTATTTTCTGAGCAAGTTAACAAGCTTTTCATATAATAAAATATTAAACTGGTCTTACATACTTTTCTAGATAAAACAACAACAACAAAAAACAAATTCAGATAGCTCTTAGTAACGAATTATTTTCATAAGTTAAAACATGACTAACGATAGTAATGTAGCTCTTATAACATAGAATAATTAATGCTTAGAATAACAAGCTTTGCATAACTAGTTTTGAGGTACAAACTCATTAGTTTAGGTTTTCACTGAAATTTTTTTCTGTAAATAAAGCTAATAAGATAATTTGTATACTTTGTTATATAAATTGAACAACTTTACGAAAAGCCTGAATAAAAATGAATAAAACTGCATTTTCAAATTATCTTTAGGAATAAGGTACATAAATAAGTCCAGTGATAATGAATATTATTTTCACTTTGAGAGTTCAGTAAGAAAATTATATTTTGTCCTTCTTTTTTATTCCTATCGAATTTTGAATATTTCTGGAATTTAAATTTATTCACACTCGTGATTCAGTAATAGTACACAATACTTACCGTACAAAAAGACCACGGTTCGAATCCTATTAAATACCTACTGTAAATTCTTTAATAAACAAATAGGGGGTAGATTGTAGAATTTGTGACAGTTTGTCTGTCTGGTTGAAGTTTTCCAATATGGTATTCAAATGAGAGGCAATTATCCTTGAAAATCCTTCCAGAAGTATTTTCAAGGAAATTTTTCCTCCCATTTTTCTCTTACTCCCACCATCTTAAGAAAAACGTTGATCGTGCATACGTTACATAATAGCAAGCATACCATAATACCGAAGTAGTATTATTGAATTGTACCCATTATAAAGTGATAAATAAGTTGAGTACTCTAGGACAAACGAAAAAAATTGTAATTTGAAAACAAAAAAGAATAAAGAGAGAATTAAAAGATTATTTATAAAGGTGAGAATTAAAGGTTAAGAAAACTCCTCATTTAAACCCTTTCAAATCTAACAATGTCTTGGATTCATGCGTTTAAATAAAATTGACAAGAAAACTCTAAGAAAAAAAATGTACCATTAAATTAAAACAAATGAAATATTTTGTGAAGCCCATGTTCTGAATATTGTGTTTCTCCATTAAACATCACGTCACTGGAAGTGTCAAGAAGAATGTAATGCTTACAGCATAATTAAATGAAACTCGCATTTTCATTTTATATCGTTTATCTTAATATTAATTTTTTCTCTCCCGAATAATTCAAAAGGACGAATTTTTAAAAACAACCCTGAGAGGAGTTCATGTATTACACACATTAATTTTCGCTCCTTTATTATCTAAAGTGCTCTCTTTCGCAACAGATAAAAGAGGGTGTTCTTTCGAAAATGGATATTCTTGTAAATGATCTTCTCCAAACACCTCCCCGTTCTTTAAAATTGAGCTTTTGTTTTTATTGTTTCTTGGTACGGCTTTAAAGTAAACGTAATTTAAAACGTTAATATATTCTTGGAATTGTTCTGGTTTTGAAAACTCTTTTCATGTTCTGTTGATTTGTCACACTTATTCAAGCAAATCGAGAGAAATGTAATCTAATAAAAGAAGACAATTGGGGCATCTTAATAATAATTTTCTTTCACTTGTTCAAATTATGAGTTGGTTTAACTAAATGAACAAATAAAAATTGAGTTGTCTTTGATACAAATTTGGTTAAGGCGGGAACTTTAGACTTTCGTTATGTGCCGCTCAAGAAACAGAATTGTAGTGGATTCAACATTATCCTGGGTGGCCTGACTTTTTGTGTCAACCACTTTTGTGGTACTGCAATTGAGCTGACACTCCTATTCAGGACGTTTGCATCCTCATCTTCATATCTAATGAGGGGATATTCTGGCATATTAATTTATCATGTTATCACTGGAGTAAACAAAAAAAAAGTTCGCCTGTCTTGCCGGGTGGCTTTCGGACGTTCTCAAAATACAGGAGGGCAAGAATAGATATTTCAAGGCCCATTGTTAAGTAAATTTAATCCAATTTAAACAAATTTGATATACGTTTTTTTTCATAGCAATAAATTTTGATTTTTGTAAAAAAAGAATATTGATACTTTTATTGCCAACAGTAAAATTGATGCAGTAGGCCAATGGTTCTTAAAACGGGGATCTCTACACTTGGAAGCTTGATCACAAAAAATAATTCGGAAAATTGTCTCTTTTTAACTTTTTGGTTTTATTTACATGTTAAAAATTAAGCTTTTTCACTTTTTGTTTCGAATATTGTTTATTTCTTCTTTTTTTAATTTTTTTACATTGTTATAAGTTCTACAGTTCACTTTTATTCCTGCGATTATGTATACATATTTTTTCAAAGATGGCTTATTATATTTGTAAAATATAATATAGCTTTCATACAATGATGTTCTCATATTTTTTTGTATAGAGATGGTGGAAGTAGTTGGAAGTTTTAGAGTTTGAAAGGGGTTCGTAAAACTAAAAATTTAAGAAACACTGTAATAAAGAATATACTGAGTAAATTAATCGAAGGAAATACAGAAATGAAGAACTTTTCTAGAAATTTTATTTTGGTGTCATTCATTATGCGTTTTTATAATTTTTATGTCAGTTTGGCAAACGTAGCATTTGCAACAGAAAATGTAATTCCTTCACATGTTGACTTTTATTTGGCATTATGTAAATTTCCCCAAATTGACTTCAAGTTTTTGAGAATATAAAAAAAGAAACAAAAGTTGCAGTCGTACAGTGAGACTAACGTCAATGTTTATAGGATGCTATAATTATGCTGTAATGCATTTACAATTAAATTCTACTATCAAAATTTTGAAAAATCAATGGAGATTACACAGCATATTTAGCACATTTGTAATTTACAGAATGCAATTTTTAGAATATTTACGAGACAAATGTATTGAACTAAATTTGTGAACAACGCCGAAATAAAATTTTGTCATAGAATTTTTATTCCTGTACTTTTATCGACATTTATTCAGTAAATCAAGAACAAGTATTTTGTATTTGATGACAAAAATTGAGTTTTATTATGTAAATTGTAAAAATTTGCATAAATATTTCTTAGTTTGAATTGTTAATGCACTGTGTTTCAATATGGTTTAATAAATATATTATGAATAAATTTTATGTACATAATTTCTTGAATATCAATGACAAACAAAATATAGGAACCTATAATATTTCTTTGAAAGAAAACTTTTACAATTTATTACTTATGTCACTAATAAGAGATGACCTTAAAGTTTCATCGCAATTTGAAATATTACTTTTAATTGTATAGAAACAATTGTCAATAAATGAGAAATAATAGTGGTTATAGTAATAGTGGTATTATTTGAAGGTTAAATTCATCAATATTTAAAATTTTAGTTTACTTGATGAGCTTAAATTGATTTCAATTTATTTTTTCTAGAAAATAGTTGTAGTTTTTCATTTCAAGAGATATATTCTCTTTGGTTCAATTTAAATTTTTAAAGCAAATGTTTTTGCCATTTTTCAAATACATTGATTTTATATAATAGGGAAATCCGCGTTTGTTATTTAATTACAGAAAACTTTGAAATCAATTTCCTCCAAAAATCTTCATAAAACTATGATATTTCAGGCGATTATTTAATAAACATTTACTTGTGTAATTCTTAAATAACATGTTTATATGGGAAAAAAACAAATACTGAAACCCTTGTTTATTAACCTGAAGTGAAAAAAGAACAAAGTTAAACAAAGTTTTGAAAAGAAAAATATTATTGCTTATGTGTTAGATAAACTGAAACTAAGTAAGTAATTTTCATGAAAATAAGTAAAAACTTGACTAAGTACTTGATAAATGCTATTACTAAAACTATAAAAAAATCCAATTAGTTATAAATTCACTATTTAAATTAAAATACTATTGTTATATACTAACTAAACAACGCCTGGTAGCATTACATATACTAACATTAACTAGGCAGAATATAATTGGCAAATATTATTATTCATAACATTACAAATGAGTTTGGCTTTTGATAGTCAAGAGAACTTTGAATTAAATTTAACGTTAAGCTGTTAAACTAGAGATGACTTTTTCATTAATGATCAATACGGATTTTTGGAATCCTGTTGAAGTAGTGATTTCAAGAAGTACTTGAATCAAAATACAAATTCATTGAATAATCAAAGGCGTACAGAAACATTTCTGGCATTATTACCAAAACATATTCATAAAAGCAAAAAAATGTTTCATACAACAACTATCTTCATAATCTTTTTGGGAATAAATCCATCCTTTTTTGCCTGCAACTCATAATGAACAGCTCTACATGAAGACTCCGATTAGGAAGCAAAAAAGCGACGGAAGGAATCATTCTTAATAGGCCGAAACAATTAATCGTGCAGCCTTTCGTAGATACCGTGCTGCCAGGGTAACTAGGGCAACTAAAGCCACGATTCAGCTTTTTCATTTTTCTTTCGATGTGGGCTACAACAAATTCGGTGCTACATTAATGACTCCACTTGAGTCCCTGCTTGTATGCTGTCTTTTTCTTTTGCCTGGATCATTGACTGGAACAAACGGTGTGCGGATCCAAAATAGGATTGACAAGTCCCCGAGGCTGTATTCAGCCGAAAATGATGAGAAATAATGATGTGACCACTTGGGAGGTAGGACTCTTGCCTGGAGATACATGTGTTTGCAGTGTGAGAAACAATGGCTGATGCGAACCCTTCTGGTGGTTCGATTCGAGTTTTAGCACGATGATGGAAGCGAAATGGGAAATATGCATTTTAAAAGAAGATTTAAATATGGGCTCACAGCTAGATAATATTTTGATAGAAAGATAAATAATTCAAGCATAGTACGTTATTGTATTTGTATACATTTGTAACATTTTGTATAGTATTGTTTTGTATGTTTAAATTTTTGTAAATGATTTTTCTACATTTAAGCAATTGAAATTTTTTTTTTATATAAATAGTAGAGACATTATTTCGGTGGAAAAATAAATATTCAAACCTAGCTTAAAAATACTTCCAGATTTTGTACTTTTTTGTATGTATCAGTAAATGATACTTTTTAATTCTTAGCAAAAAGAAAAAAATAACTGTTTTTAAAATGGTATTATATTTGGGAAGACTTCTTTATGTTTAAATTTGGGATTTAATGCTCAGCTAAAGTATAACAAAAATTGTCCATCGACGGGTAGATAGAGGGTTAATAAATTCCAAAAAGTCTTTTAGGGCAATGGTTCAACATTTACTCCATCTTGGAGCTCCATATGTCTACAATATGAGGGAAAAAAAGTTACTAAGACCCCTTTAGGTAGTTTGGCTCCAGTCTCACCTTTGTTGTTAAGAGATAGAAGAAGTGCATTTTCAAACAAAATTTAAGTAATAAGAACTATATTAACTCGTAGTTATAAAATATTTCGCTTGAAAGATATATATTCAATTTACCAAACTTTATCGTGTTACATATGGCGCTATTGACTTTTGCATTATGGTATATATCCAAAGGTCTATGTAGGTCTTTGTATATTTGTAGATCTAAAGAAAAACTTATTTAATTTAAGAACCACTTGGCAGGGATTCTCCCTGCACAGAGTAGACTGTGGCTTAAATGTGTAATATAAAATTGGCCTTTACATTGTTCTTTATAATTTTCATCTCAGTGGCTGAAGATGAAAGAGAAGTCAACTTTTAAAATCTAGAAAAGCCATATTTTTTTATCTATAGATATTCAAAGTGTATTTTGTTATTACCTGCTTTTAAAACACCAACTGTTTTTGTTTTATTTTCAAATTGCTAACTAAAATATTTGATTATCTGGCACTAAAAATAATTGTCATTCTGTCAATGATACACTTGACTTCAATATAAGAAATAATAGTTACTAACTGCACATTTAATTGAATAGTATTTTTTAACTTGTGATTGAAGGGGAAAAATTTTTTTTTTCAGAAGCATATTTAAAATTAAAAAAAAAATGTATTTCACAAAATCAAGAACATATTATAATATGAAGTTATTTATATATTTAAATTGCTGTGCATTTTGATGAGAAACAATGCTCAAATTACATATTAAGTTTGTACTCCTGTCCGATATTTGTATCCTCATTGTTAAACAATAGTTAACTCTTTGTTTCCATCTTCATTTAGTGACTAAAGAAGAAAAAAGAAACGAAGGCGGAAGTACATTAAATTATATTAAGGTATGGAGGAAGCATGATAAATGAAAGAAAAACGATATTTATTTTAAGATACATATTTAAATTTCATTAGGTAAAATATTGATACAATCACTTAAAGTAGTGTAAAACATGTGTTCAAATGTCAGAAAAGAATACAAATTATTGTCATTCGATTTTTCTTTTTAGCTCTGTGGTTGACAATTCGTAAATGTAAGAGGGCAAAACCTTTTGTTTTAAAAATAGATATTCAAACTGCTGTATTTTATGAGAAATGATGTGAATATTTAAATCTTAATATGGTATAAAAAGTTAGATTTTGCTTTGATTTAATGCAAGATATTCAAATTGAATTAAGTTTTAAAATAACTCACATGGAAGAATATACTGAAACATAAAACGTTTTGACCTTCTAATATAAGAAACATAACTATGAACACGTCCAGGAATTTACTTCAATTTTCAGCTCAGAGGCTGAAGATAAAACATAAAGTTTTTAAAAGCGGATTTAAAAACAGAAAAGTGGATTTAGAAACGAAAAAGCTATACTAAGAGAGAGCAAGACAAAATTTTGATTTTAAAATAGATACTCAAACTGCAGTACGTAATTACGCGTCTTTAAAATGACTATTGATTTTTGTATTATTGTATATCTTCAAAGTTGCTTTTTTTTCTCTTTCTTTTTACTCGTAAGAGAGGCAAAAAATTCTGACTTAAGAAAAAAAGTTGAATTCATTTTCTGAAAGGTTTACGACAATAACTCAACGTAGTTTCGCCAGAGATGTTGATCAATGAGTAAAAAGAGCGTGATTTCATTGAAAAACTCTTTTCCCAAAATTACATTTATAGAAGAAAAAATGAACAACCTATAAATAACATTTAAAAAATTAACAATTTTCTATAAGTGCATTCCTGAAAACATTAAGTCCAGACGTATAATTCGTTTTAGAATTTTATTTAAAATTTTTTTCGTTACATCATCGAAAGGAATAATTTCGACCAGAATTTCAATAAATTAATGGATATAAGATTAATGTATTTTTATGTTTTATTAAGGAAGATAAAAACCTGCGTTGATGATCATCCATGTTAATGTGGCGGTCCTTCTAATTAATTTTTCTCTCTGTTGTTAGCAGACTCTTCTACACCATTTATGATCTTCAGTTAGTGATTCTATTAGGAAAGACTTGCTTCTGAAAATCTTTCATGAAGTTTGAACATTGAATTAGAAAAAACCTAATTATATATATATCTCTGTTTAAACCAGCTAATGTTTCCATTTATTATTAAGGAACAAGTGTTCCTACGAGTAAAGTAAAATTGATTCTCTCTGATTTTAATTCTTATCGCAATTAAATCACATTATGATTATTTAAATATAATTTATTTATATTTAATTAGATTATTTAATAATTTAATTCCATTTGCTGTGCGTGTTAACCGTTATTCAATTATAAATACTCACCTCTAATATCAAAAAATAAATAAAATAAAATAAAATAAAAAATAATAAATTTGAAGTGTTTTCCAAAATTTAAAGAAAAATCAGGAAATATGGGATTGTAATGTCGAAAATAAGCAGTATAAGTAAAAAGTAACGTTACTTCAGAATATAATAGGTCAAGTAGCACGACTGTTGACGTTTAACGATTCTGGACATGTGGCCGAAAAGACATTTTAAAAATGTCTGCAGTTTCTGCAAGTAGAAATTGTGTACAGAAATTTTGAGGTAACTAGTGTTTAGATATGAATACCCGATATCATTCACCGGAAGAATAACAATTTCAAGTCATTGAGCGAATATAAGAGGGAGTCATTCCTATGTAACAAGAGGGTTTAATGTGAGTCCTTTTGCAATTTAAAAGGAATTAGGAGGAATGCATTTTAAGGAATGCATTTATAAAAAAAAATCAGCTTCTAGAAGATTTTAGGACGACCTACAGCTGCACGGGCACCTACAGCGCGTTTTTTTCAATCAGCTGCAAGGGGACATAGAACACCTCACCTTAGATCTTCTCTTGCAACATAAGTTGAAATCCAGATCAAGCAGAAGACATGGCGACGAATGGTTGTATAAAAAATGTCCTTCACTGTGTGTATCCGTCACAGCTCGGAACCTAAACTAAAGGTTTAATTGGGCACACGGACATGTTAAATGGAGTGCAAGTCTATGGAGGTCGGGTTTCTTTGCTGATGAGTTCACATGTTGCTTGTAAAGTGACTCAGGAAACTACTATTCTGGTGGGAATCGGGAAACTGCATTTAAAGAATCAGATTTGGTGGGTGCATTATATACATGTGAGAAGTTATCTTCTTGGATAGCAAAGATAACCTATATGTAGTCCTAAGAGGCACCATTACTGTTTGGTTATAGTATATAAATGACATTCTTGATCCAATTGTTTGTCCTTACGAAGGCGTAGTTGATGACTTCTTTATCCTACAAGACGACAACTCTAGACCACATAAAGAACAGTTGGTGAAGAATTACCTTCTTGAAAAGACTGACTATTGCGCTCATAAGTTCGCTTGCGCAGTTTTTGGAGCTTGAACTGATTGAACATGTCACAAATGTTTTTGAAAGACATATTGCTGCACTTAATTGTTGACTCTCCTGCATTTCTTCAAGGTCTTCGACCTCCTTGACATAGCCAAGGTAGCCAATGAAGTCGATAAATACCAGAATTTTGAAGATGGAACATTTTCTGTCTGGCCTGCAATACTGAATCTGATCATTCATTGAAGTTAGATACTTTTTTTTAGTATGTTTCCATTTTGAGTATTTTCAACACAAAAAATAAGCTTTTTGTTTTTCTTTTGTATATAATTTGTGAAGCATTGTTTGATTAAGTTTTTGTTAAATTTCATTAAATTACAATGAATTGAAATTTCAGATCAATGATTTTTATTTTCCTTGAATTTTGAAAACCAGTATACTTATAATTATATTTAAAAATTTATACATACAGCAAAGCGAATTACATATACATTTATGTCTATGATATATATTGTTTCTAAAGTTGTCGATCGTTTACAATCTTTATAAAAGAAAAAATAAATATTCAAAGCAAAAAAAAAAAAAAAAAAAAAAAAAAAAAAAAAAAAAAAAAAAAAAAAAAAAAAAATAGTAAGTAGCTAATGACTAATATAATTCCGTAGCAGTTCAGCTTTTAATTTTGTTCATCAATGAAAACAAAAGTTGCAAATGTCATCTAAATCTCCTATTTATGTTATATCATTCCCAGAAAAAAAAATGGGTAAGGGCAATTTTGTGGAAATGGCTGTGAGGTATCAATCCTTAAGCATCCGGTATTTTAGGCGATGTATGGCCGGTGAAAAGATGTAGTGCATTTGATCCTAACCACGCTCATTCATTTTTATGTAGGTCGAATAAACGAGCGCTCTATCTCTGGCAAAGATATGAGAGATCACGTTCCGTGCATTGGTGAGTTGATGAACTGAAATGTCTATACGCGGCGATAGGGAGCAGCTGTTCTGTTCCTCGTTGTTTGCTCAAGTCGCATCGTTTTTCCATCTCGCCCGATGTCGCCGACGGACTATCAAATGGAATAAATTGTAAGATGCCTTTCTTTTTCTTTCGCTCGCCTTTCTTTGTCTCTTTGGCAGCGTTTTTTATCTTATTTACTTCTGGGATACCATCTACACAAATAATGGAAGAATTAGGTGGGGAATTAAAACAAATTCTATATGGAGTGCTTACGTAGTATTCAATCAAGTTGTTTTTATTGAGTGATTAATGTTTAAAGCTTTATGTCTATCGCATAATGGAATAAATTTTGTTTTTCTTTTTCTTAAGGGATCTATTTAATTATAAAGGAACTATTTAATTTTAGGACATATTTTTAGAATTTTTTTTTTTTTTATCGAATAATTTTTTTACAATTAGGATCTTCAGTAATATACATTACTAATAGTTGATTTAGTGTATATTGATTTGTTTTTCTTACTTAAACATTCTCACCATACACAGGATTATTTACTTACATTTTTAATCTCAGAAAAACTTAATGTAGGTCATATAATTTTTATCAAGTAGAGAGCATATTCAGGCAAAATGTTCTTATAGAGGCGTTTACTCCTTTCTAGAATTTCCTTCATAAAAGTCCAAGATTTAAAAGTAATTAAAAATCAAAAACGTTATGTCTCAATCATGGCTTGGTCATCGTCGTCCCTCTTATGTATAAGGCGTTGATGATATTTGGATCGAGGCCTTTCGGTGGAATTGATTACAGGTTAATTCTTGTCAAATTAACTGGGTAAAATGATAGACAGACGTGAGCTGACATGAGATTAGAAACTTGGGAATTTCTTAATTTTCTTCTCTTGTAATACAAACGCAAACCTGTTACCCTAAGAAAGACTGTAAGAATGCATGTTTTCTATTCCCTTTTGGGGTTTACTGTGGGAGATTTTTCCTGTGGTATATCATAAGTAACATTGAATCTCTTATAAAAATGCTGAATCAAATGCCCAATATTAAAATATCAATTAAATCATTGAAAAATAGATCTTATTAAAGGTAAATAAGGAAAGTATTTTAGCTTTATTGCTCAATTTATTGTAAATGGCTTTCTTATGATTTTTTTACAGGAACAAATAAACTATACTTAAGATTGTTTTATCGGAGGAGTTATTTACTTTCATGATTCCCATCCAGAAAAATTCTGAGATTCAGAAGAATGAATTGAAAGAAATCAAGTACGTAGTGTTCATTATAATACAATCAAGAAGCTTTTATCGAGTGGACGGTATATTAAGAAAGAATTTACTTTTATTGGCCTATTTATTTGAAGATCGTTTTGTTTCGGATTTTTTACAGGACAAAATTACTTTTCTTACCAAAGAGTTTTTTATTTCTAGAATTTCCATCCATCTGAAAAGATTCTTTTATTTCTGTTGATCAATTAATGATAATTTAGCTGTGATTTTTCTATATCAAATTTTCCACAGAAAAATGTTTTTCTTGCCGCAGGAGATATTTACATCCAAGTTATCCCAACATATTTATTTAAAGATTCAGAAAGAAAAACAAAAAATCAAGCATGGAGTGTTAGTTAATATACAATAAAGTAGCTCTTATTTAGTAGAGCATATTCAAAAAGTGTTTAGCTTTTATTAAGACCAAGAGTAGCTCTAGAAGTATTATTCCAGCCCGTGTTCTGTGAATACTTTACAATACGGATAATCCTGTTGAATTTATGTCTCTAAAAATAATGCATTTTATTTACTTGGGAAAACAACATAATTCTTTAATGAGTATTTCATAGACATCATCGAAATAGTATTTCATCGTAGACAGTTGTTTTCAATTGTCGATCAAGTCTATTAATGCTGATTATAAAAACCATTTAAAATGTTTTTCCATTTAATTAAAGGTTTTACAGTATGTTTCCTTTAAGAGATATTTTTTTAGACGGTTAAGTAATTACGGACGCTGAAAAAATGACACTTGCAAATTTTGGAATTGATTGAACTGGTAAATTCACAAATCGCATTTAAAATTCAACGAATCAAGTTTATATAAATTTATTACGTTAATATGAAAATAAACATATACCTACATTCTAAAAATGCGTTTTATGTAATAAAATTTTCTGTGCTCATCCTGTAAGAATTATGCTTTGATTGATAATTGCAGAAAACGTTTTATTTAATTATTTTTAAAAATTTGGTTATTTTGACCCAATGTACTAGGTCTTGTCTCACTCAGTTTAATGAAACAATAAGATTGCCTGTTGGCACAAAACTTTTGGAGACCCTGTTTTGTATTAATAAGGGGAAGGTTCAAATAAGCTACAGTCACTACTTTGAAAAATCCAAAGAATTGTGAATGTATATCTCACACGGATGAGCACAATACCTGGTTGAAACTTTCGGTTGCTGAAAGACCCTTGGAAAAATGTGTCTTTCTTTTCTTGCAGGATGTATAGCGCTGCAGGCACACTGCAGTGCAAATCGAATAACGTTGAATCTGCAGCAAATTTGCTGAATTAGTAGTGAGTGACGAAAGCCATCGTATGCGGCGCTAAAATTATATTATTGGATAAATATATGGCAGATTCTTTTTGTGTTTTTGCGAGGAATTTAAGATGTAAGATTTCTCCTGCCAAATGGCCAAATATTGAAAAATTTCATATTCCATTTCATAAATGCATTTTTTTATTTATGATTAAATATTCTTTGTTAATTTTGTAATGCACTGTCAGAGTTTTGCTAATCGCACATCATTTGAATGTAAAAAAAACAGTTATGCTAATGTCAAATACGCCTTTTTTTAATATTAAGTAGAATTGAGTCGAAAGTCTGCTTGATTATGAAATTTGAAATAAGATTAGCTATGAAATTTTTATTCTAAAAATATTTCCCAAGATATATATATATATATATACATAATTTCTTTTTACTTTGTTGGGTTTTCTTATAATTGTTTATCACTCATTACAAGAATACCAAGGAATATCGCTAGAAAGAATTTGAGATTTCTTTAACTGGAAAAGTATCACAAAATTAATTGACGAATTTATCCCAATTTGACAATTTACCCCAATTTGTGACATACTTGAACCCTTCCCTTTTATTTTCGTTCGCCTGTAAAACGGAAAGTCTTATTTGTAATACTTTTTTTGTGAATGGGTGATATATAGAAATGCATTATGCTAATAAAAAAGGTATATTTACTTTATATATTTTGCATATTTATTTGCTATATTTACATAAGAATATATTTTGAAATCCTACTACAAATGATAAAAGTTTGAACAATAAAAATAAAATAAATAATATCAGGCTACGTAAACTCATGAAAAATAATGTTCACAGGAATGATATGTAAACAAACATATTCACATGCTTCAAAAAATTATTTTCATGTGATAAATATCTTTTTTCACGTATAAAATATTTGAATCAATTTCTTTCTTTCCAGATGAAATAAATACAAAATGTGGTCTGATATTAAAATAAAGTTTTAAATCACAGGAATCTATGAATGTTTGTAATTTTTCATTGAAAATGTTTTGGTGAAAAATTGCCATGTTAATGCAAAAATTTAAATATGAACTGAAGTGTTATAGACGAATTGAAAGTCAGAAGCTCTAAATTAAATATTCGTTAAAGTTAATATTATAAATTAAAATAATATGTTGTGATGGAAAACGTCAGCACAGCCGACATTAAATTTATGGTTGACAAGCTGTTACACTAAAAACGAAACTGCAGTTTTGTAAATAAATAGTAGGACTTCTAAAAGATATATTGATTATAAGTTAATAAATACTATGATAAATAATTTTAAAAAAAGTCTTCAAAACTAATGTTGAAATTTGTTACTCAAACGAATTGTAGATACATTTTTTATATTCTGCAGTGAAAAAAAGAATGACAGCATTATCTTCTTCCTTATTATGCAAATAAGACTGAGATAAATTTTTTTTCTGCAAGGGATTTTTTTAAAGTTAAAATTACATTTTATACTCCATAAAATCGCAAAAGTAATCAAGCAATTAATTTTGAATCAAAGGAATTCATTTTTCATTTTTTTAATTCTAGAAATACCAGTTATTCCAAATATCTAAGCTTATTTTTCACTTTTTTATTTCTCTTTCTTCTTTTCGAATTTATTTTGTTGAATAAACAAGCCGTCTGAAAAGAGAAAAAACTTCTTTAAAAATAAACCAGAGAAATATTCAGAGGTAAGTCAGATTTTACCGACCGTTTTACTAATGAATGCATTTTGTTTTTTCAAAACCTTTTCTGCGGAAATATTAATTGATAATGTTTGTTTTCTATTTTTTTTCTGACGACATAAAACGGGCACTTCCGAAGTCATTTTTTTATTTTTTTAAAAATATTTTTTCAGTAAGCTTCGAATGCTTGTTTCTTTCAGTATGCTTTGTATATTTGACATCTAATTTATTCGTCAAAGAATAAATAAACAGTGTTTCAAGCTTGCAACAAACTGTCATAGAAGTAGTTCCTTGTGACAGTGATATTTTATTTTTCTTTAATGGTCTAAATGGTCTAAAGCAATCCTGTCGTCTTTTAATGGCTACATTCAGATGTTTTTTGCTGCTTGTTATATGAAGAACATAAAGAAATCTTATTTTGGCAAATCAAGATTATAAAAGGAAAACTATTTCTTCAATAATTTTTATTTATAAAGCCTTTATAAATATTTTATTCTGTGCCTTTTGAAAACAACTTTCTCGAAAAGCGTTTAAAAATAGAAATCTTAACATTTTATCGGATATAAACTAATCGGATTTCAAAATGGAGGATTTTTTTTATTAAAGATTTCATACTAACCTAGATTTAACTTCTTTTGTGCACTTTTCTTGCTAAAATCTTTAGGTTTTTGATTGCCATGTTAAGCATGCACATTTTACAGATGCATGCATGCAATGTAAATTAATTTTTAAGATCCTATCTAAAAAACCAAGGCCTGATGGCCGAATGACTAGTGCTCGGTCCCACAGGTTTTGGGTTCGAGTACCGGTGGTGGCATGGATTTCTGTAGTGGTTAGGAATCCACTGTCTATTATGACTGTTGGGCGTAGAGCTGACAAATCAACCTAGTAAAATGAAAGCATCTCTTGTTCCGAAATCTGCCAGTAGGGGCGGTTGCTAAAATGAAGATCTAAGAAAATGTTATTTAATGTTTGTTTAGGCTGACAGACATTATAGGTTTGGCATTTTTGACATAACTGACATTTCCTAAATTATTTTTTAATTTATGTATTTTTTATTAATATGTCGGATATTTCGCAGGCTTGTTTCTTTCACTTTTGCTTTGGATGTTTGACATCAAATTTATTAATTAGAAAGTAAATAAATCATGTTTCAACCCTGTGCAAAAACTATTATACTGTGAATTAGTCTTTGAAATGGTGTCACAATGGGAATTAGTCTGCTGTAATGACATTGTTTATCTTTGTAATTGTCTGAAATGAATGTGTCACTTAGAATTGTTACATCCAGATCTGTTTTTTTCTGTATACTATTTAAAAAATAAACAAAAATAGTCTTTCATGACAAATATTAAAAAAACTAAATTAAATTAAATTAAATTAAAATTTTTTTTTATTGTTGCTTCCAATAGAGAAAGGCCTTTTAGGATTGTATCCGTTTATTTCAATATAAGCGTCTAAAAATGAAAATCTTAGCTCTATCGAATAGTTAAAAAAGATTTTACAATAAGAAGTTTTTTTTTTTTTTTTTTTTCGTTTATTTTACTGAATAAAAATGTTGGCCTAATTATTAAAACGCGAGAAGATTTAGTAGAGTCCACACTATTCACACTAGTGGAACATGTGTTCAATATAATTCATTGTATGTTCAGCTATCGATACTAGAATCTACTTACGTAAAATTGTTCATTTTCATTTTACTTTCCTTTTTACATTAAAGAAAAGCAAACCTACTAGGAAAACAAAATCCTTCCGGAAATTTGTTTTAACATAGCATTTTGCTATCGTTAAAAAAACATATTGGATAAAGTATGATGCAAGATTTCTTAACTAATGAATGACTTCAAGCAGCAGATGTTATTAAAATTTGTCAAAATTTGTTTCTGAAAAAAATTGCTACAAATGAAAATTGCAAAAAAAAAAAAAAAAAAAAAAAAAAAAAATTACACCAAGAAATTAATCAGTGTAAAAGAATTCATAGATCACTATGTCAATGAAATGCATGTTAAAGACTTAATAAATTTTCAAAATGAAATAACTGTATAATAAGAAATAAATAAAACTTTAAACCGTATTTTTGAAATGTATTGCAATTACACACCTGTTTCGATAAATTCAATGCTAGTGAGTTTTTGTTTATAATTACAATCGCAGTTGTTTAAGGCAATTTAAGATTGAAATTATAGATAAGATTGTAAATATGTGCATCATTTTTAAAACGTGTTTTTTCCTGAAATTTTTCTTCATTTATTATGTTGGTTTTACTTATTATTTCGATTTCTATATTGTAAATTATTAATACAATTATTATAATTTGTAAATGTTTTTGTAAATTTATATATTTTTAATCTGCTTGAGTTAAAAAGACATCTAAATATTGACAACATGGACAAAATAAAACATAAAAAAATTAATATAATTTCCTTGTTCTCGATTTATTATATAATTATTTAATATAAATTTGTAGAAAGTATTTAGCTCAATGATAAGCAAACATAAGTTTTTTAAATAAAGCAGTTGAATCTGAGTTTTTTAAATAAAGCAGTTGAGTATAAAGAATATTTATATAAACCGGAAAAATAATTAAGTACATAACATAACATAGAAATGTTGCTAATGGTTTAGTAGCTGACTTTTCCGTGGCAATTATGTTTCCTCTTTAAACTCAGTTTTCTCTCTGCGACTTAAATTTCTTTCAAATCAGTTGCTTTTTCTTGATGAGAAGAAGAAAATCTCTCAAAGACAATGGTATCCCCACAAATATTCCACTAGTCGTTTATAAATTTGAATTTGAGTTAAAGAACCCTGATTTCATTATTTGATTTCATATTCCATTTAATATAAAATGCTAATGCTTTGGATATAAAGTCATGGATTGTGGCGAAATAGGGCGAAAAGGATCTAAACATTGGAAAAAAGGGAAAATATCTATCTATATTTATGTATTATTTCTACATTATTATTACTATACTTACAGTTAACGAAGTCACACATTGTTTTATGTTTCATTCCTTTTCAGACATGATACATTAATATGAATAATTGTAACATAAAAAAGAGGCTTTTTGGAAAAGAATGTTTTTAATTGTATATATAAATTTTTTGTAACAAATAATTATTAAAATGCTATTTTTGTTAAATTGTTAGCATGAAATAAACTAAACTACTTCATTTCGTTTTCAAGTTTGGATTTGTACTACTTTATTTACAAGTTCGCCTTTGTACTATTTTATTTACAAGTCTAGATTTGTACTACTTTATATAAAAGTTTGTACTACTCTTTTACAATTATTATTTATATTTGTAAAAAGTCGTTACACTGGCAGCTGCATAAAAATGATCCTTTTTTTTTTATCCTTTTTTAATTTAGTTTCATCATTTTTTAGTTAAATCATTCCCAATACGAAGGAGAGGGGAATTTGCGACTATCTTTTAGAATTTCGTCTATGAGACTGCATTAAGTTGTTGAAACTTCATTAAGAAATACCTTAATGTGACAGACATGTGGCTCAAATTTGCGTATCTTATGGAAGAAAGTTTGGAAAACTACAACCAGACGGTTCTTTTAACATAATGCCACAATCACCATCCGTCTCATCGTTTTTAAAATCAGTGATATAACACAAGTTACTACTTTGAATCGGCTAGCTACACAATCTACTACTGAGTTATAAATTGAGTATACGATGTATAATTTTTATTTGGGAAACTAATATCTAATATAAATTTTAAGAAATACTTTTTAATTTTCGTTTTTTATTTATTTTCTTTTTAAATATATAGGTATCTCGAAAATTTTTCTTTTTATAACACCTGCTGTTCACAAAAAGTCGAATCCATTTAATTTCATGGAGAAAAAAAAATCTATGACCTGTTCGATATAAATGCGAAAAATAGCTATTTTTAATTAACATAATTTATAAAGTTTATTTTATCGTTATAAATTACGCATTTACTATAAAAGTAAATGGATAATAAAATGGATACCGCGCAGAAAAAAAAATGTGTATGCCAAATGATTATCTAATTGTAAATCAATTATTAAAATTAAAACAATTTGTCAATTAAATAGGGATTCCAACTTCCTTAAAAATGCTAAATTTATTAATAAATAAAAAGAAAAAAAGAAAAAAACAGAAAGGGTATTGCATCATATAGAAACTGGTTTTTAGATATAGTTTCACTTGCCTTTTTCATATGGAGTTACGTTAAAAATATATAACAATGTTAAAATATTTAACAATGTGTTTAATGAATTTCAAAGGCGTATCAATGCTGTTCATTGCTTCTCTAATAATTAATATGTCTAAAAACACTAGATATGAAATTGAGTATTATCCATAATTTGTAAAAACGACAAAGTGAATTCACATATTAATATAAACTCATAGAGTTGTCATTTATGTAATTCAGCGTGGTGTTTGGTGATATTATGTATGATAATTTATATGACATGACACTATTATGTATGGCATTTTTTTGAATGACAATAAAACAGTCAAACAAGCTATAGTCATCCTATATTCACAGGATCGCAATTATCAAATGTAATAACATAAATTTAGTATTGTGAGAAAAATCTTTTTAAATCGGAGCGTTTGTAAAATTGTCAAGTAATAAAGGATTAGAATGTATTAAAAATATATGTGTATCAAGTTCTGCAGCGATAATACTTCCTAAAATTAATGATAATATTTCTTTGAGAGAAATAACATTAAGGAATTTGTTAGACTTATTGGTATAAGCATTTATTATTAGATTACATCAGTTTAGATAACCGATAGATGAGTTACAGGAAAAATGTATCTGCTAAAAAGTATGACTTAATAAGATATTGTGAAGAACTTCCTAGTCCGATAATCTTACATCTGTTTAACATAATACCAACTATCGAAATAATGATCGACAAGAGTTGCTAATGCTTTTGCTATTGTTCGATAGCTCATGTGATAATAACTTGACTGTGTAACTTGTTTATATCTCAAAATATCGTTATTATTTATTATTTTTTTTGCCATCACACATCAAGAACAGAAATGAGTTTCAATAATAAAGAAGTAAAGATAAAAGAGTTTGGCTTTATGTATTATGGGTATTATGCAAATACAAACAACACCATTATTTTACGCCACAATAATTTTCTGTTTATTTAGATAAAACTGATCTAATTTATTACATCTTGTAATTCATACTTTATCAATCTATTGTGTTGAGATAAAAATTTTAAACGAAAAATTCAAATTATGGCAATGAAAAAGTATTTGCTTTGAATATCTTATAGTAATGCTATAAAATAAGATAATATAAAGTATATAAGCGCAAACTTAAACTTAAAAGCTTTTGAGATAGATTTACTCTTAAATAAAAAAAATTACGCAGCCAGAAATTGTACTATAAACTGATAATAAAATTTCTACAAATTAATTTTTTTTACCTTTTTAATATTATACCTTATACTAAAAATCCATTACTTTAAAAATTTTAACGGGAATGAAAATTTCAGAAACCTAACAATAATAGTTGAGTGATAATATATTTATTTGGTTACATTTTTGAAAAATGTTGAATACTTCAAGTAATTTAAACAAACTTACTTGTCCAACAAAGACTTGGAGGTTGGAGGATTGACAAGATATGAGGCGTACCTTCTTTTGAGGAAGAGTTCATGGTTTCAGTCACTTGACTTAGTCGATCTTTGCTGGACTAATATTATTTAATGGTAGGATAACATGGGTTTTATAACTTGCTTCATCTGGATTCCTGTTTAGCCCTTTCTAGATATCCTGATTGCATGTTTACTCGTTTTAATATGGATAATAACGTTTAATAATGTGCACTGGTGCTTCGTAATAAAATTTATAGGAAGGCAGTTTTTTTCCTGTTCTAGGTGCAGAGTATTTAGTTTTTCGTAATGCAGCCTAGTTAACATTGAATCCATTACAAATATACCATATTTGTTGCGAATGACGTAATTTAGAAACCTAAATTTGAAAATAATTATATTTCATAAACGATATTTAGTAAAATATTTCGTTTATGAAAAAGATGAATTCACTTGGAGAAACTTAGAAACTTCTACTGGAGAAAGTAACATTAATGTGAAAATTTTTGAGAACATACATTTTGACTTAATATATTATGCTTTAGTTTTCATACATTTGCTTTTGAATCCATTAATGAAGCAGTTTACATACTAAACCAAGATTCAAATATTAATTATTTTCACAATTTTAAAGAAAATATTTAAGCAAAGGAGGAAGAATCTGTGAAGCTAAGATTCTTTATAAGTTTTTAAATGTACATGGGATGAGAATTATTATGGAAGGAAAAATTATTATTATTTTACAATATATTTATACAAACAAATGTTAAAAATTGGCAAGTTTGCAATACAAAAAATATTCAAATTCAAAAGGATTTACAAAACTTCACACTCAGTATGATTTATATAAAAATCATACTGAGATTATAGACATATAAAAATATCAAAATATTCACATTGAATATGATTATAACTAAAATCGACTATATTTCAATAACTGTAAAAAAGATGCCAAACACAATAGCTTCAGAAATTTAAGAGTTTGAATTGCTGGTGTTGGCCATAGCTTAACTTTCTACTTTACATCCTTATTCCTTTTGTTAATTTTAATCTACAAAGTAATTGAAGTTCTGACTTTTCAAATAAATTGTTGCAATTCGTGCAACAAAAATGTAATTAAATGCAGCCCTTAACTGATTCATATCTCATCACAGAAAACAGTTCTGGCGTGTAGTATTAATGCGAACAGGGCTTCAGATGAATTTCTCTAACTACTCCTGACTGGAGCGGATACGTGAAAAATGAAGTACAATAGCCGTAAAGATACACCTAAAATAGAAGCAACCGATTAGCAATTCTAATGTTACGGATTATATTGAGATAGGGGCAGAGTGCGTGATAAAAGTAGTGTGCAGTAGGATTATTGTTCAAAGCCTTCCTCATAAAACTTCCCTGATAGTGTTAGGCAATAAATATTTTTTGGTTTAGCAGGAGGACCATCATTCTTTTCAGTTTCAAGGGAAAATGAAGCATCATTTAATTTCCTCGTATGCCTTTCAAAGACTTCTCTAGAGAGTTAGCCCGTTTGGTGAAAGGGTGGATGTCGTTTCTGTATAACTAGATTGTTAGGGATGATATAGTATATAAAATGGTTATTCCGTCTGGATGTTGCTGTTTCTGAATTGTATTAATTTATCTGTTAACTTGATAAGAAATATTTTGAAAATAAAGTTTATACAATGCATGCTGTCATTGATAAAATTGAATGAATTTTCTAACAAAGCTAAGATTATTTTCTCTAACTCACTTTTTTCTACTTACTTTTTTTTAAGCAATGCTTTTTTTTAATACATTGAAAATGAATTAACTAATTGACTTTTTAAGGTTCAGCAATATTCAGATTCAATATTCAATTTCAGATTAATTGAAATATTTTACAATTTTGGAAAATATTGTGAGAGAAACTGATATGAAACACAGTACAATTTTTTACTTATATGAAAAGTTGAAATTTTTTCTATAACATGTATCTCCCTTAATTTATTAAATTTCACAAATAGTTTATTTAATCAGCTGCTAAAAATGCAAAACAAAAGTAATAATTTTCCATCTTTATTTCAAGATTAATATATGTTAATGTTTCTTCCATGTAACAATGATTATTTTTTCTTTGAAATGGAGAAAATAATGATTTTGTCAATGCACCATCCGTTGAACTTTATATGTCTAGACATTTTTGAAATCTAAAGAGTTATGAATAAGAAGGTTAAGAGTTTTCTGCTGGTAAATCTGAAATATAATATGTATAAAGCATAAATGTTGTCATTATGTAAAGTTACAGAAACTTTTATTGAAGTTTTCATTTTAAACTTGCTTTAATTACATTTATGAAATATATTTTGCTTATTTACATATTTAGTATATTTATTGTCTTTTTAAAAATTCAACTTTCTCGTGTGTATCAGAAAAAAAAATTTGGCGCTTTAGTTGTATATGACTAGAATGAAAATTTAATTACAAGTATCGTATACAATTTTCTACTTATTTGTAGATTAAAGTGGTCATTATATTATTGATGAACTATATATTATTATGAATTATTTATTTAGGAATTATTATTATTTAGGAATTATTTATTTATGAATTGTTATTATTTATGAATTATGTATTTTGTTTGATATTTTACCCACTTATTATTCTTCTCTTGATAAATTGTGTAATATTTCAAATTCGTACTAAAAAAAGCCATATTTTAACATATCAATAAAGTTTCACCAACTACCACGAAGCCGACTAGTGGTACCGAAACTATCACTATTAGACTTAAAAATTGATGACATAGAGTGATGCTGAAACTGATGACTGAAATAAATAATTTTGCTGCAAAAAAACTCTAAACAGTTACACAATGAATGGTTCAAGTTTTTTCATTTCTTTTTTATATGAGAAAAAATAACCAATGTCTTTGATCACGTAACTAAGTTCATGATTAATCAGAAATAAATAAAATCAAAACTAAAATTTGAATTCGATTCCCAGCAAAAATACAAGACATATCTGTCTACCACAGATTACCTTCCAAACGCTCACAGAAAGTTAATAACACTTTGTGATAATTTATGTTACGAAATTAAATAATGTAATAACTTGAAAGAACATTTAGAAACAATTTTACAGAATGATTAAACATGGAGGCTTTAAGAATCCGAAAAGTGGAAATGTTCTTTCTTTTTCAGTATTTTTCGATTTACTGCTACTTTAAACTCTTCTTAAACACAGCTTATAATTACACTCAATAAATAAATCGATTTTTTGCGCTCTGTTTTTTTCCTAAACTCCCAATTGGAAGGCGGTCACTTTATACATTTATAAATCATGGTGCATTTATGTAAAAGACTTAATTATACTTTAGTGGAACCATTTGGCTCCTAGCCAAGAAAATGCAACATTATGGTTTTCTAGGGAGGAACACTTTAATTGCTGTGTTTCTCGCCGATGAAATTCTTTTGCGCTCTTATTGAATGAAGTCGAGCAATTAAATATTAAAAATAGAGGCTTCAAAGCGAAGCGGAAGTTAGCGAAATCTAGCTTTCCATTCAATGAAATTGATAGAGGTGATGAGCAGAATACTTGAAAGGACTTTTTCTAATTTCAAATGGAAAACTTTGACATTTTTAGAGATCACAGTGCAGTGATACGTCGACTAACGAACTACTCGACATATGAAACTTGGCAATGAAACAAGTAATCTTAGCACAACATTTTTACTGCCTAATTATTCTTTTATCTTATATGTCTTATCGACTGATATTTGTCTCTCTGCCTGGAATCGAAGAAGGATTGCTGGAAATAGTGGGAAGTCAGCAAATCTGTCTCAAATTGATTTCTGGATAATTGCAGCTGCAATTTTGAAGTGGTGAAAATTTTAAAATTAAAAAATAAACACCAAGATTATTTTCTAGTTAACTGATTATTGCATTTTACATTGACTTAAAATTCCGTATGAATGAATTTGATAAGTATGCAAACAACGAATAACAATTAATAAAATAATTTATAAATTTATTTTACATATTATTTTGATTGTTATGCTTAACCTATACTTTATCATTGTCTTTAATACTCGATAGACAAATGAAATTTGTAAAATATCGTAAATCTGATTGGTAGTCAAATAGAAAATCGATCTCAAAGATAATAAGGTTTAGTGTTAGAAAATGTATTTTTTTACACAGCATCACTAACAAAAATTAAATCTAATTCCTTTAATATAAAGATTTGCCTTAATTAGTATATTTCAGCTTTATTTTCTGAATAATCTACACGGTAAGTGTCCTTTGTGAGATCAATAATTTATTTTTTTTAACAAGGAGTCTCAAGAAGTGACGGTCTCTCTACGGTCATTTTTTTGCACACTTTAGGCTAATGAGACCGGGACATACAGTTTAACGTGGATTCCGAACCACTACATCCATGCCACCACGAGGATTCGTGACTGAAGCTTGCGGTACCAAAGGCCAGAGCGCTAGCCAATTAGCCATCAGGCCGCCTCAAAAAGTGAAGCATTGTAAAAATACAGAGAAAGGTAGTCATAAAATACGAAAAAGGAACTATGAACGTCTATCTATGCAAAAAAGGTAGCTTGTCAAATATATTATTTAAGCTTGTCAATTTTAAGAAACAGACTTTTACGCTTGATTGTATGTAGCAAAAGGAAAACATGTCTCTTCATTCAGAATATATGTAACTGCTGTGTTGACTGGAAACAAATGAATAAATAAAGCATGGGAAACTATGAGAAATCCGGTTTCAGATTATAAATTTTTAAGGATAATAACAGTGTAATTAACGATGACTTTTATAAACCAAGTTTTCTTACAACTATACTACCAAAAAATCACATCTTGATGCTTTAATAAAATATTTTTTTGTAATCATGATTATTTAAATTTTTGGTTTATTAATTATACATTTTTTTGATACAAACAGACGAATACAAAGTATATTTTTTAGTTTACTGATTCCCATTTCATTATATACTTATTTAAAATTCATGGATTTATATTGACAAAACTCCATACGAACGAATGTCGTAAACAGGAAAAAACGAATTTCCACGAATAAAATTTTTTTTATTTAATATTATTAATTATTTTCTGTAACTTATGAGCCAACTTTAATCAATTGAAACAATATTTTTAGCGATCACATATTTATTTTTGAGCTATTGGGTTAGAAAAGAAGAACTTTATTTTTTATGCGAATAATAAAAATTTCAGAAAATATTGCTATAGATAGTAAGAATTTAATTACATATTTTCTTGCAAAAATAATGAATTTTTAAAAGCAAGATGAATAAAAGTTAGAAAAACATTAAGCAGTTACAAAACTGAATTTTAACAGGATTATAAGTAAAGCCAATCTGTAAATCTGACCAATATCTGAAAAAATGAACCAATAGGCAATTGACTTTTGGTGTAACTCCGTAGGAAAAGCCTCATGTAATATATTATGCTACTATTTTCCTCTTTTTCAAATAATTCAAAAAATGTACAAGCTTATTCAGCGAGGTTAAAACGGTATATAATCTTTTGTGTCATAAAATATGGAATAATGTTGCCACAAGAAAATAACTACGTTCTGAATCAATAACAAAGAATTTATAATAATATTAGCATTATATTGGTATGTAATGCATGAATATATATCTCTTAGCTTAGAAAATTAAAATTGTATGTTTGAATATGAAAACTATTTCTTCCTGCAGAGACTTTTTAATAAAATTTTTGTCATGAATTCAAATAAACTTTTTAATCGCTTTTACGTATTGGAGACAGTTTTATAGTTACGATTCCTCACTTCTTTAAAAAATTATTAATCTCATGAAGAATTTTGACAGTGTTTGAAAATTATTTTCCTAAACCCTATTAATGAATTTTTACCCGATTATTTTTCAAGAAGAATTTATAAAATAAACATTAATCTAAAATTATTATTCCATTTTAATTTAAAATGCATTAGTTGGTTTGAACTGCCTAATATAAAAGAGATTAATATTTTATTATCAAAATGGGATTAGGAGAAGTAAGATTAAAGCTGGTATTCGAGAGAGATTAAAATACTTTTTTGCTCAGAATAATCAATCTGAAAATATTTTTTTTAAATCATGCTGTAATAAATATAATCTGTTCAAAATATAAATCGGTCTTGAATATCATATGAAATAAAATTATTTATTAATTTTTTCACTGTTCATTGACATAATTAAAAGGAACAATTTAAGGGAAATCATTATTAAAAAACTGCAACAACAGAAAAATGAGATAGATTCATTTTATTCCTCGATTATTTATTCATCCTATTTAAATCTACTCTAACACGAGATATATTAAATACCTTTTAGTGAAAGGGAGAAACATTTAAATGGCCATCCGCTACTCTCTCTATCAACTAATAGTGTAAATATTACGTTTTTGATGGAATTGGTGTTGACTTTCTATTTAAAATTATTATTTTGCTTTTCTTATTTGAGATACCATGTAATTTGTTTGCGAGGAAATATATTTACATTCAATCTCTTTGTTTTTATATGTGAGAAAGAAAGAAAAAATTGTTTGTCACATTCAGCTGTTTTTTTTTTTTTTTCTTTTTTGCATTACCTTTTGAATTTTTAATGTACAGGGTGATTATAATATTACAGTCCCAAAATGCTGTATAAATGCTGTATAAATATAGTCAAAATGCTGTATAAATGAACCACTGGTCACAATGAGTTCAAATTTGAATTGAAGATACTTAAAGAAGGGGGAAACGGTATGACATCCAAAAAAGTCCCACCGATTTTTCCCATCCAATTTGATGTGACCTTACAGTGGTGGATGGGCTTTCCACTAGCAGTGTCACAACTGTTGAATAACTTAAAAGTCATTTTTTCCGTCAAAAAACCGAAGCAATCAAGCACATTGAATACTACAGTTGGTTTAATGTGTAACTCATGCCAAATACTCTGTAATTTCGATTCAAAACATCACTTGCAGCCGAATTCACTTTCTTTATGCCGCTTACAGCGTCATCTATTAATACATTTCGGAACTTTTTTTGATGCCGTACTTCCCCCTTCTTCAAGTATCTTCAGTTCAAATTTGAATTCATTGTGAATGGTTCCTTTTTTACAGCATTTTGAAAGTGAAACTTTAATTATAATCATCCTGTACATATATTATAATAATATAAAATATTTTCTTTGCAAATATATATAATATCACTAAAAAGAAACAAGCTTTCAGAGGAATTTTCTTATAGGAGTTTTAATGATAAAAAGTCCATAACCCAACTGGTGAACAGCCATGGCGCAAGTTTAACAAGACTAAAAATTAAGGTTTTTATTCACAAAAACAAGTCTTTGCTGCAAAAGCTATTAATCTATTCTTCGGGCACTAAGATCACCCCTAACTTTAACATTGGAAGACTCAAAATTCCAATAAAAGCCTAAAAAAAATATATTTGTTTGGTAAAGGTTCATTTTGTTTGTTTTAAACTTTTCTCCCCAAAAGACTTTCACTTTTCACTTTCAAAGTTTCACTTTTCTCCCCAAAAGACACCATGACATTGGGTACATACAATGCAACTTCTTATTTTATCAAAGCAAACATTATAAGATTAAGAGTCTTTGAAAACATGTCCATTCAACCTGTTCTTTCCACTATTTGTGTTACGTAACAATGAACGAATTTTGAGGCCCAAATATGCCCATTCTCAACAAAACAAGGAAAAGAGAATAGAAAAATAAGTTGAAAGGAAAGACATAAGCATGTTGATATGAAATACATGAATATATATAAAGAATGTTTGAATATCAAAAATATTCCTCCCTGCACAGTTTTTGTCATATATTTAAATGAACGTTCCATTATTTTTTAAACTTATGGTAAAATTGACAATTGAATGACATAAACACATAAAATAATATGGCAATGAAAAAATATCGATAATTAAATGAGTGCCGGGATATTTTCAGGATATAATAGATTTTTTCTTTAATTGCTGTTTTGGTAGGAAAGAAACATTACTATTTTTACCTAGAGCTACATGTACTATATTTTAATCTGAGGCCAATAAATTAAGCATTTTATTGAAATTAATTTTTTTTTAATCAAAAACTTTTAAAAAAGTCAGGATTTTCATGTGTAAAACTTTAATATTTTTCTTGAATAATATCCATGAATATAACCTCTCAAATTTAATTTAAGTTTAATTTAAAAAAACATTCTATACATACAAAAAATTTCAATATAGTATTTTTGGTTATTTTTGAGAAGAGGTAGATTGAAATTGGTGATTTTAATATTGAATGTATGGAAAATAATGTGTACCTTCATAGAATTTTTGCATGTTTTAAATGTATACAAAAGGAATTTTTTATAATTTGCTCATATTTGTAACACAAGATTAGTTTGAATTTTAAACTTGGTTATGTAATAATAATGTATTTTATAATACTAGTGTAGTAAATGCCTTCCTCTATTGATAAAGTTTTTAATAAATAATTATAATGTTATAACGAATAATAAAAGTACTTAGAATGAATTACCATAATTTACTTGGAAATAATTTTAATAATTCCTGTAAAAACTGAAAATAATGTATAAAGAATACAAAAAATAAAATGTAAAAATTATATAGAATAGCAATATTAAAAAATAAGTAAATATGTTTAACACAAATTTATGCATGACTAAAAAAATAAGTAATAGGATAAAATAATATATAAAATATTGTATAGAATAATAAACGGTGAAACATTCTTAATTCATATGAGGAAGCAAAAATAAATGTAAGCCTTCAAATATTTATAGATTAGTCATTTTATAGGTTTTTATCACAAATAATTAAACAACAACAACAAAAAAATAATAATAATGAAAATTTATAAAAAAGAAGAAAAAAATAATCAAAAAATTTTATTAATATTTTTAAATTTCAGGAAAGCTTGAAAATTTCATTTTTTCCCATTTTTTGTCGACAATTTTATTTTTATGCATTTATTAGTTTTCGCCTAAAGTGATAAATTTTTTACGTATTACAAATATTTAACACATATATAGTAAATTTTTCCAAAAAAATTTTGCTTTTTTTTTCCACACATACGAAATTTTGCAACAACTCTATTAAAGGCTTTAATTTGATATATTATGAAATATATAATAAAACATTTGTTTTTGAAATCATAAAACAATTTACTTTATTTATGCACCATGTACAATAAATCAAATTTCATAAAAACACAGCAAAGAACTTAATACATCAATTTTAAAACACGAATTACTCTGATATATAGTCGCTCATATCTTCGAACAAATATTAGTGTAGAATTTTATGTCCAACACAACGGTAACACTAATACATAATAGACTTTGCATTTATCTTTACAGTAAAGTATGATACTATCGGAAAAGAAACGTTTTCTTTTCCCATTCAATCAGACTTTATTCAACAAATTTCGTTTCCTTATCTAAGTAGCCATTTTTCTTACAAAATAAAGTTATTTGAACAATGTTTGAATACTAATGAAATGAATCCCATGGTTAGAAAGCCTATTATGTGTTATCTGAAAAATGTCTCAAAATTTATCTGATACGAAAAGGATTTCGTCCAAATATTGAATATTAACTATTGTATATTATAAATTCTACTACTTATTTGCTTAAGATTTTAACCTGTTCCATTATAAGCTCTATAAGCCTTAATATTTTTTTTTTATATTTGCTGTGAAATTGTTTTATTCAAAATTTTCGAAATGGTCATGCAGGCAAAAATATTGAAATATACGTACAGTCTGTCAAAAATGTATCTTGACACTTTGAACTAAGCTTTAATTAAATACATAAACAATAACGCATTAATAAGCCTTAATACGTTATAATATTTAATATAATGTAAGTTACAATGTATTAATGCTTTAAAAATTACTGCATTAAATGTGTTAAATCTTGTATCCTTATACATAACCTTATTCGCTTATATCTTTATAATTTATTATGGCCTGCTATTATTAATATTACGATTGTAATATTTTTTGTAGGAGTTAAACAAAAATGCTGAAACTGCAATAGAAATTATATTTGGGATTATCTCCAAATATAAAATCTTCAAATGAAGATAGTAAGTTTAAAAAAAATACTTTACAAGATGTTTTCATCTCTGATATGTATTTGATTGTTTTCCAAACTTATTTAAATACTCGTTATAATTGAATATTTAAGTTTTCATCTTAATTAAAGTAGAAATTATTTCAAAAAGCATTCCTTTCCGTATGAAAAATTTCGATTAAATTTTGAATTTTCTTTTTTTTGATTAATGTGTGAATAATAACTTCTCATTTAAACAGCATATTGATTATTAATAACTATTTCACAAAGAAAGTTATTTAAGCTGTACAATAAAAGCCTTTATATCTCTTTTGAATAATATGTTGAAGAAAAGAGTAGCATTATTTTTCTCTAATTAGATAAACAGCATCTAGCTATTAAATAAAATATCTGTTTCAAAATAGTGTAATTTATTTAACAGAAAAAAATAAGAGATTCGAAAGTCTATTCATTTGTTTTTGAAAAACATTTTAATGATGATAAACATCTTGATCAATATTTTTCTGTAAAATTTTATTATATTTAAAATAAATTAGGACTAGAAACATTGAACATGTCTTATTTGCATTTCTTGCACTGATTTCCTTCTGGATTCTACTATTTGTTAAAAATGTCATAAGATTAACTTTGTAGAAGTAAAGAAATTTTTTTAATAATGTCTGATTATTTCTTTTAAAGCAGTATTGTGAATTTAAACTTTTATTTAACATTTTTTAAGCCAATTGTTTTTCTTTATTTAAATCTTGTAGTTCTTACATCTGTGCTTTTGATTATACTTCTTCATTTTATTACATAGTATTTTGTAACAATTTCTGATGACTCTGTTTATTCTGAACTTAATATTTGATTAACAGATAGATTAATTGTTATGAGATGATTAATAGATGATTAATTATTGTGAAATATAAAAGTGCTATTGAATGATTGGTTATTTATTTTAAATTGATACTCATACTGAGAACATTATATTTTATTTCAAAATTCATTCTTAATTATATAGCTTTTTATGAGTTTATTCATTTAGCAAAAATTTATGAAAAGAAAACATTAGATAATAAAGGAACCAAAGTTAAAAGTAATATTTTTAAAACTATTATAGTCTGAATTTCTTATTTGTACATAGAAATGTTATATTTATATATGCTAATTATAAGTTATTGATATAAAGGTAATAATCCAATATATTTGCTGTATTAAATTATTAACTTTACTAGATGTTTAAATGCATAATAATGGTAATCGAAAAATTTATCACTCATCATTCCAGTTCCTCATCATTTTGACACATCATCAATCGATATTTAAGTGACAGTAAAATAATTATATGGTATTTTAATTATATGAAGATTGAAATTAATATTTTTTATAAAATATATAAGTTTTATTATATTCGTTAATGTTGTTTGTTATTCTATTAATTTTTGAGGCCTATACGTATTTGCAAAATATTTAAGTATTACATTAAAACTGGTTATTATTTTGTGCAAAACATCACTGCAAGTTATGTTATTCAATACTAAAGATTAAGCATAGACGTGTTCTCTGATACATTTTTGACAGGAGATAGAATGCAAACTGAATTGTGATAAAAATTAAACTCTGAATAATCTTAAATTTAGCTTAAAATAAAACTTACATTCTTGTTCCATATATAAGTGTATACATAAGGTTTTAAAATTTTATTGATTGATCTTAAGATAAGCAATCGTAAAAGTCATGCATATCTTTTAAAGAATATGAATAATTCAAGATTTTTTAGCAATTATTTGCTTTCAGAATGTTTATTAAATACTATCTGTGAGACTGATCGCGAATTTAATGCTAAATCGAAACAAGTTGATGGATTTCAGAGGCATTTTTATTTTTAAAGAAATATGGCTACTTTTGCTTAACACCTGTGATCTGATAAAAATATTCTATCTACCATGCTTGTAATGGAAGGGAACATGACGACTGAATCTATATGTGATGAAAGGCTTTGGAAATTCGGCAACATTGAACAAGAATTTGGATCATCCTCACTCATAACAGTATTAGTGATTGATATTGAAAATTTGAAACAAATATTTACAAGCAGTATGATAATTTTCCCAATAGTTTTTAAATTTAAGGTTTCTAATTATTGATAGCATCCTCTGTTCGCAATTTCTTGGATAATATTTCCAAATGGTGCAGAAGAATCGTTAATACATATTTATCCTTTGCTTTCGTATGAATTAAGATGATTCAAAGATTAGTATAATATTAGGACAGCGTCCTAGATTAGTTTCATCCGCTTAGTTGCTTGAGCTCTTTTACCTTGTCTTTAAATTTGATGTTTAAAAAACTTTCTTCTTCAAGGAACAGTTTACCATTCTCAAACTTTGAGGCTTCCTTGTTTAAGGAGAGGATGCTCAAGGCACATAGCAACTGTTAACTGTTTGGAAAAGAACTCTCGAAGACAAAGAAATTGAACCATCACAGATGATATCGTAATATCAGCAGCATGCTTAAGAGCAAGATGTTGACACTGCTTCGATATGCTTTCTGTTGAGCATGGCCAGCCGACTCTGTAAAGTAAAAAAAAATATAAGCATTTTTTTGTCTTTCATAACATGCTTTACAAATCACTTCATTAAAATTTTCACAGAATATTCCTTAACCGACCGGATTGATGCTGTTTAAAAAGGTGGTATGAGAAAAATATTTTTATCATTAAATTTTTATTAAAATTTTATGTTGATTATGTTGAAAATTGTTGATTATTTCCTCTTTATATGCATAGTTAGGGCCTTCCTAACCACACATTAATATTTTCCATGTTAAAATCACCAATTTCTAATATTTCTGTCATGACATTGATGTAGAATTATGTAACCAATAAAGTATAAGATTTGCATTGAGTTTATTTTCCATAATTGAAGTTACTTTAAATATCTTACCTCATTCATGCTTGGGGAGAGTCAAGTAAAAAATGAAGTACTTCAGAAAAATGAAATTCTTTAGTTATGTGCAAAGAAACCTCATATACATAATATTATAGTGGTAAAGATTTCATATCGAATGAAAGGAGATAAAAATAGAACTATATAGATTTCACAGAAAACTTGAAATACATACCTTGTACCGACATAGGTTTTTCTGCAGATACTGTTTGAAAAGAAGGGGCATCGGCAGAAATTTCGCATTTGTAAACTCCAGCTGTTAGATGACTGATATCTCGAATGAAAACAGATCCATTTCTTGATTTATCCAACTGAAAAGAAAAAGAATAATAAAATTAGTAATCTTTTTTGAAAACTTCATTTTTATAATAGCAAAATTTTTTCCCCAAATTAGGGCCATTTTAACGAACCCATTAAACTTGTTGACCATCTTATAATGGCTGCATCATATTGGGAGGAGGGATTCAATAATGTTCCAGTAAGAAATTTGGAGCAAACCCCTATTGGGGCATTCTTTGTCTACTGATTTAGCAGAACTGTACTGGGCGTATACAAGAGTTTTCGGTGGCATTTACTGTGATTCGAATCTATCTCCCCCAGTTCAGAAGTCTACTACCAGACTCATAACAACAAAAAAAATGTGGTCGCTTTTATAACAGTGAAAAAAAAAATACTTCATCCTCAAAATGTAATTTTTATAAAATGGTTTGATGTGTTGCATAAATTCCTAATTATCGCAAACTAGGCTTTTTATCTAATGAAAATACCTCTCTGGGATTTTTGACGAGGAATAAATCTTTTCTATCACATTTACTACAGATACGCAATACCAAGTATTAAAAGATCTTCAAAGATTTCGGAGAAGCGCATGTTTTTTTCGTAACTTCGATCCAAAACAGTTAGGCAATTAGGGAAGATTCCTTTTAAGCATGAGGTATTAATGAATAAAAGTAATTATGATGCGGTTTAAGTGAATAAAAAGCAAGTGAGATAGCTTAACATGTGCGGTAATCTGAATCTCTTAGGTAACTATTAATTGTTTCTCTTTGTAGATACTATCATGAATGCATTATGATGATTAGTATGTATTGTTTATTTTTCTGAAATTTCCTTAGGAATAAAAGATATGACAACCCTTAAGAACTTTCATATTTATCTAATGGATAAGTTAATAGTGTTTTTACTAGACTTTCTATATATTTTTTTATAAAATGTATTATCGTCGCGAAATATTAAGTTATTCATTTTGCTTTACGTCAAATTATTACCCTTAATTATTCATTATTTGACACTGTTATAAAGAATTTATAGCAGAGATAGCAAAATGATACATACTATTGGAGACGTGCATCTGCCATTTTAAAGATGCATCTATTTCTGCATTTCCATTTAATACGTTTATAAATATCACTGTGAAACTATTTTACAAAATTGTTCTGCTATTCTAAACAAAAATTATATTGCTTTATAAAATTATTAATAAAATATTTATTTTTGTAGTAAATCTTAATTACTTTTAAAAATGTTTTTTTATGCGAAACTGTTTTTTATGAATACGCCATATGAATATTATATTATAATTCAAAAGCATTGTTATTTTAATGAATTTGGGGACAAACCCAGTAAGTTTAGCAAAATTTACAATTTCTACTATTGAAAACAAGGAAAAAATGTTAAAACTAAAGAAACTAAGTACAAGAAAAGAAGTAAAGAGACTTCTCATAGTCACTAAAAACACGTTTTCAGTATGAGAGAGTTCTATCTGAGTGGAAAAAAGAAACTTGGCAAATATATATATATATATTTTGTAGTTTGAATACGATTGATAATATATTGTATAATTTAATTATTTTTATTAACTGGTTTGAATAAAATATTTTTTAAAAAAATAGTTGGAATTTTTAATTAATTAATAGACAATAGTAAATTAATTAAGGACTTTTTTGACATTCTGTATACCTTAAGATAAAATAAGCATGTAAGAGTAATTTATAAAAGAAGTATAAAAGAATATTTCTAAGCCCCTACATCATCAGGTGAATTATTGCAGAAGTGGCATCTATACTTTGAAGTTTAAAAGTAATTACCTATCTGGATTAATAAAAATAACTAGCTAGCTAAAATCTAAAATAAATACTTAGCTGAGATTTTATAAAATCTTCAGTAGAAGACAATTGTGTAAGATATTTCATAAATTTTCAGTTGTCGTTTATAGGAGGTTATGGAAATATTTTTATGGCGATGGTTTGTGGGAGATTTTCTACGATGCATTTGCCAACATATTGTAAATAATGTAATTTATTAACTCTTATAACAAGATAGAAATATTCAAAGAATTCATGAATTAGTAATATTACTGTCATTATAACAATTGGTTTTAAAATGAAAAAAATATTTTAAAAGTCATTTGAAAATAAGTAAATATATATTCGTATTGCTTTACAATTCAGTAAAAATTCGTATCATTTATGAAGCAAAATACGATTTTTTTTCATAATAGTTTATTTGTAATGTGTATGAAATACAGATAGAGAGATGAAGCACTTCGGAAAACGAACTTCTTGTTTGTCAAGGTCTTATTTATAAACATAGAATTAATGAAAAAAATATTTTCTAGGAAAAAATAGATACGTTTACAGAGAATTGTATCCATATCAAAAGTACTGAAAATTGAAAATTTTTAACTTTTGCAATAAATAAGATAAATCTCTAATATATTTCAAAAGTTTAATTTCAGATAATGATTTGATATTTTCTTTTTCAAATCATTTTTATCATTAATAAAATATTAATTAAAAAAATATTTCTTTATTACTGAAAATCTTTAAGAACTAAATTCGAAAAATTGGCTTGATATTAAAGAATGGAATTTTAAAACTTATTTGAGAACAATCTTAAATCTTCGGGAAGAAATTGCCAAAGTTTTATGAAGAAAACCAGAAAAACACACGGATAGACATATGAGGGAAATGCTATTATTAATGTGTTTAAAAACCTTAAATAATATTTTTTAAGTTAAAATGAGCTACAAATACTTAAAATCTTAATCTGAAGCAGCCTTGATCCCATTTCTGTAGATGTTTCTATCGACATGTACAAAGCTAAGGTTGGGCCCTGTTAAAATATATCTTAGTAAAAATTTTAATTAAAGAAAGCCTTTGTTTTTTAATTAAATAGGAAATTAATAAAAAAATTAAAACAGAAATTCCTATAGCAAAAATAAATAAATTAAATAAAATAAACTACCAAATTTTGTTAAAGGGACTTTTTTTAACATGCTTGACCTGTTTTGAATGTATTTGACTTGGTTATTTTAACAACAGAAGGTAAAAGATAAAAAATGAGTTTATTTTAACCACAAGACTTGAAAAGACTTTTTAAATGTTGAGTTTATTACATTTTGTTGTGCTTTCCAATTTTTTGATTTGCTCTGGCATAATAAATTTCAAAAAATGAACTGAGAGAGACTACCTAGCCGATCAATAATGACACTACATTTTAAATTCCTTTTTTTGCATATTTTCCTGTCATCACACATCAATGGTTTTAATCAAAATTAACAACAAAACCAACTAAAGGAAGTTTCATGATTTTCAGTGTGTTTCCCCCTCCCTACTGCAGCAGCTCTTTTATTTGGAGAAAAACCTCTAAGAGTAAAGAGTAATCACTCATCTTCATCGAAAAATATTTTCTAACTCTTTCATAAATCACAGAATATCTAGGTATACATATATATCAATATATAGTCGTCTCCAGGAGATTATTTTTTGCTTCTTTTTCGAATATATAAAATATTCAGTTAACTCAAAATGACGCAATCCCAGGCAAATGTCAGCTAAAAAAAGCTCTATTCCATTAAAAATCGGCTCTTTTTCTTTTAACTGCTTTAGATATTGGGTTTTTCAGAAACTTTAGGATTTTTTTTTCATTCCATTTTTCAGTCTCAAAAGGATAAAGCATTTGAATTTCGTATGAGCAAACAACACAAACATAAATCAATGTATAAATACATTGAAAGTTTATTTTTGTAAAAAATTGTCGACTTTTCAGAGTTACCTTTGTTTCTTGAGAAGCATTACTTTATATCTGAAAAGCATTTCAGGATAAGATAATAGAATTTATTTCTATACTGTTACAGTAGCGTTAAATTTTAAATTTTATTTATCATTGTATATTTGTTTATTTAGCTGATTTCGCTATACTAGCAAATTTAATGTAAAGAGTTAGCATCAAAAATTCGAATTAATAACTCGAATAGATAAATGAAAATTTCTTGAAAGTAGAATTGCAAAATAGGTAATGGAGAGTTCTTCCCAAAATTTTACAGGGATTCTAATAATTCACATTAAATCTAATGAGGCATGTTGAGTTAAATAAACATATGTGCAGTGAGATATACGATTTAATATTTAGCCTTAGCATCCCTGTGACAATGTGTGTTTCATTGTCTGTCACAATAATTATTATGCCAAATTAATCAAATAATTTAATAAGCAATGAATATAGCCAGTTTTCTCTCTTATTTAAGTATTTTAATCATATGTTAAATGCAACATGTTTCTAATACTACAGAAATGCTGCTTTTAAGCAAAACCTCTGAGTGTATAAGGACATTCACATTGATGTTGTCAAAGTAAAGTTAACAATTGTATTACTTTAGCCAGTTCTTCTGCAGAGGGAAACAGGAAAATATGGATTACTTTTGAATTACTCTGAGATTAATAAAATTACTTCCGCCAATTATATTTTTTATAATTATTGTTTACAAACTTTTCAATCTAAATTTTGTTTATTCTTTTCACTGTTCTTTGAATAAAATATGCATAGAATAAAACTTTGAAATAGAAACTAAATGTTAGATAAAATTATAATATTATATTCTTATATTATAAATGTTAGATAAAATTATAATATTATATTATTATATTCTAAATGTTATGTAAAATTATAATATTAAATTCTTATATTCTAAATGTTAGATAAAATTATAATATTATATTCTTATATTCTAAATTTAAGATAAAATTAAATTGTTATATATTATTCTTGCTAAAATAAAGTTCATTGAGAATTCAGGAATTCTAAGAGTAACAGTGCTTTCCTGTTTGCATTATAAAAACAGTATAAATGTTATTATTCTGCCTGTTAAGTGATTAGTGTTTTGAATTTATTTAAATTTTCTTATTTAATTTAAAATATAAAATCTGCTTTATATGAATGCTATTAAAACATGGCGTTTATTAAAGCTTAAATAAAAAAAATATTAATAAACTGTTTTATGATGTGTGCTGAAGAAAAAATAAAGTGTTATTGGAATTAACTAATTGTATACAACTATTTTTTACTGTGTGTGGTCAATTAGAAACATTTCTTTAACAATATCTAAAATGATATAAAGCAAACTTTAAATGTTATATTAATTATGCATTGGAAAAGGACAAAATACTGCTTTTCTAATGCATTATTAAATACCTTATTATGCCCAATGCCTTATTAATTTCAAAGTAATTTAATAAGGTAAATATTTTATGCCAACAGTCTTAAATGCTTAATATTTCGACAAGAGTTTCAATGAGCTTATGAAGATAACCCAACACAACTTATAGCACCACCTGTGTATTATTTTATGCATGTGTAATAGATGTGTAGATTAATGATTTTACTAAAATTATTTTTAATTTGTTTAAAGCTATGGTCACTAATCATAGGTAAAGTGCACATCATGTTCTTTGACAAATTGAAAAGAAAAAAAAATAGAGCTTTGTAAATGAAAATACAGCAAACGGAAAACTAAGTAAAAAAGTAAGACAGCTGAAAAAACTTTAGAATACAGGAACTTGATGTTGAGCAGTGCAGTACTCAAATAAAACTTTGTTTTGGCTATATTAAAGGCACTCAAATTGTTTTGTGTGTGTTTTCTAAAAATGTAATTTTTCAAACTTTAGGTACGCGTGGAATAAAATCTATCTCATCTCGGGTTTTGTAATTTTTTTTTAGAAACTTTAAACCAGATAAAATTTATCTCATCTAGGGTTTTGTAATTTTTTTTAGAAACTTTAAGCCAAACTTTAAACTTTTTAGCCAAACTTAAAACCTTTTTAAACTTTAAACCAACTTTAACAAATTACATTTTAAAGTAATATTTTTTTTTACCAATTATTTTTTTATTCAATTATTTTTAAAATTTTATAGATACATTTTGAGTAAAATAAAATATGTAAATTTGGCATATACAGAATTGGCATTTTAAAAATTTTTCATGTAAAAGTGAATGCAATAAAATATTTCAAAAATAGTTTAAAGCTAAAGCATGATATTTAGAATCTGCATATAAATTTTTATCTCTATGAAGGTTTTTTTTTTTTTTTTTTTTTTTTTTTTTTACTAAGCGTTTTAAATTGAACTAATATAGCTATAAATTTACAAATATTGTTTTTATTTATTATAATTATTGTTCTTTTATTCTCATTATTTTTTGTAATTATTATTCTAGTTTAACATTCAATTGTACGCAACAATATAGCATATTATTTAATCTGATAAAACTTTATTTACATTCAATAACAAAGGGCTGAGTTATGTTTAGTCAAATCATAGCAAAAATAACTACCATTTCAGTTGCTGAAGAACGTCTGTCTTCCCTTACACCTTTTAAACATATCATCTTCTGCTTATATTTAATTATAAATTTAAAATAACAATAAAACTTTTTATTACCTACATTTTAAATTACGATTTATTGGCTGATAACATTAGAGCTACTTTAAATTAAATTTTGATTTACTTTTGACTGTATATTCCCATGAAATTTTCCTTTAAACATATGGCAATAATTTAGAAAATATACACTGTTTTAACTAATTACAGAATAAAAATCTGCGTGTTTTATTTCATTGATATATTAACATTGATATATTATGCAGCTACATTGATATATATTTCATTGATTATTATTGATATTATATTGTATTATAACAATATTAAATCATTTCAATAAAAGAAAGAGAGAAAATATTTAGATAAGCCACTGGCCATAACTATTTAACAAGATATATCTGCACATAATTAAATCTCTCATTATGTTAGAAAAATAATTAATTGGAAAATCTGTATATACTATCTACTTACAGCCTACTTAATTTTATACTTTACTTTCTTATAATCTACTATTTATTACCTAGATTGGGAAGCCAGTCAACTTCTGAGAAAATATAAATGGCTATATAGTGTTTATATGTGTGTTATGAATTTAATATAGTGTTTTAGTTTTTATTATCTTTATTTCTGTTATGTTTTGTTATTTCATTATTTTATATTAACTCTCTTTTATTCGTTTTTTATGTTATGGTACATAGAAATACACTTAAATGTGTATGTTTTGAATAAATAAATTGATTAATTTAAACTTTTATAAGGCCTTAGTTACTTAAGGTAATTGTATTAATGATTTAATAATTAACTGAACTAAATAACTTTAAAGGAATATACATTATTATCCGTGTATCCGTTATTTCGTTCCTACAATGTCTCTTCGTTAATAAATTTTATTTATACTCAGATACGGTTGTTAATACCATACCACTAAAAAGTTATTATTATCGATTAATGTAATATATGCAGCTACATGCGTGTACATGATGAGACATATAATATGTTGACAGATAATTTTTTTATGTATATAAGATTGTAAGTTGATTTTATCAACATTTCACTAGAGACAGACTTTGACAATGGTTGGGTGTCTACCATTATAATGGATATAATTGATCGAAGTGTATGGTACGAAAACTTTACTGCATTTTTAAATAAAAATATACTTTATTGTGAATAAAATATTTTATAAAGCCACGAGTAAAAATGTTCTTTTCGGAATAAAAGGTGAAGAACACATTACTAACAGTGAAAGTCTTAATCATTCAAATAATGCGAGAACAATACAAAATAAAAATCTGTTGCTTCGCAAGCAGTAAATAATGGATTAAAAGCTATTTTAAGACCTGATGGCAGGATCCGAAATCCTTTTAAAGCTGATCAGTCGCAGGTATTGTGAAGGCATGCGTTGTTGATGGTAGTGCCAGCCCTCATGTATAATGCCTCGCAAATCCTATTATTCCTGCTTGTGATTCGTTCTTAATATGATGACTGATGTATGTAATGCTGAGGAATGGAAATGAAGTAGATCAACATACCAGGCTTAAAATACATATTAATCGATATATTCAAGTGGAGATATTACCATCGGAAATTATGGTCGAGATGCATGTTACCATAGAGTAAAATAATTTGTCTAGTTAATTCATATTAATCTAATGAGGAGAAATGACGAAAGTGATGCATATTCGAATAATGGTTTGTTTCCTCATAACCAAGTTACGTTTCCATCTTAATATTTGATATATATACATAAATTTTATGACGTTAATTGAGCTTTGTTATAATTTATGATATTTATATAAATTGTCCTAATAAAACTATTAATGTAAAAAGTTTAGCGAATATTTTAAGTATAAAGTTATTTACGGTATGTATGACAATTAGGCAGAATCAATTAGGCTTTAAATCTAATTTGCATTATCATTATTAAATACCAATACTTCCCATTGAAATTTTATGTTATCAAATAACAAGTTAAGAAAAGTGAAAAAACTGTTTAGAGGAAAGATCTGTGATAAACAAAATAAAGATATTTTTTGGTAATAAATTGTCATTTATCTTATAAATCATTGATATTTAAAAAACGATTTCAAAAGTTTGAAGAAAATTGAAAATATTTGAATATTTATTATGTCTGCCTAAATATAAAATTTTATAACGAAATAAAAAGATAAAGATAAATAATTCTAAAGATTAATGTAGAGAAAAAAAAGATTAAAAAAATTGCCTAGAATATGTATATTAGCGATGATTTCCACGCAATAAATTGCTCCTGTAGTAATTTAAATTATTGTTCTTTAAAATGCAAATGAATTTGTTACAATTTTTGTAATTTTAAATGTTTTTAAACAAAAAAAGACTGAACTTTCAAAGTTTTTAAAAAAAGGAATCATCTAATAATTAGTGGAAAATTCTTAAAACTTGATATAAATATGCAATTTTCGATGTATAAAAATTATTTATTGGAAACTACTCTCACAAAAAATGATTTTTAAGTTCCTTCACATATATTTTTGATAGGACACTTGTCTAAACTTTAAACACACTATTTAATCATTTTTATTTTAAAATGTATTAAAAAATTTATTTAATATTAACATCTTAATTAAACTATTCTTAAAACAACATCAAAATTGCTGTATGAATTTTTACAAAACATTAAAAAGTTTAAAATACAGTAATAAAATTTATAATTTGTGAGTTACTTTCCCGTACAGCTTAAATTAGAACTTCTAGGCAGGAAAAATTAAGGGAATACTATTCTTCATGCAAGAAGGGAATACTATTCTTCATGCAAGAAGGGAATACTATTCTTCATGCAAGAAGGGAATACTATACTTCATTTAACAAGTTATAGCTGCTAAATTTCTGATTATGAGTTTAACAATATTTTATAACCAATTATTTTATCTGTCTAATTGAATTAAAATAATTACATGGCAAAATTAATGATATCACCTTTTTTGTGACATAAATGTAAATGATGTGTAATACACTCATGTCCATAAATCAAGGATAATTCAGAATCACACAGAAATTGAACTCTAAAATAAAAATTTCACCTGTAGAATTATCATACACATCTTGAAGAAGAATATTCAAATTACAGGAAACCACCAGTAGGCGCGGATAGTACGTCACAATGACGAGAGTGTAAGAGAGGGGTATATAAGGAATGGTGGCAAATAAGTAAAATTGTTCACAAACGCTTTAAAAGCCTTTCGGTGCAATAACCGCATAGTTATGGCACAAAGGAAGCATTTGGATGATTTTTTACGTGGTAGAATTATCCGACGACTGGAATGTGGACGTACCCAGCTGGAAGTATCGGAGGAACTTGGAATCGCCCAGAGTGTCATCTCCAGGCTTTGAAACGATTCCAAGATGATGGTAATGTGAGTAGATGTTACAGCACAGGTCGCCCCCGAGTTACAACGCCGAATGAGGACCGGTATTTAGCAGTTACTGCCAAAAGAAACAGACGGAGCACAGCATCAGACTTGTCTCGTCAGCTCTCTTCAGCTACCGGTTTCAAGGCAGACCGTGTACAGACGCTTAGGGCACATTGGTCTATATGCTCGTAGGCCTGTCAGATGTGTTCCACTTACCGCAATTCACGGTCGCCTGCGATTAACCTGGAGTAGAGAGCATGCATTGTGGACACCGCAACAGTAGTCTTGTGTGATGTTTTGCAACGAGTCCAGGTGTAGTTTGCAGTCTGATTCTTGCCGGACTTTCATATGGAGAGCGCCAGCTACCTGTTACCACCAAGAGAACACCATTGAACGACACCGTTACGGTGGTTCAGGATAGCTCGTTTGGGGAGGAATTATTCTTGGTTCCAGAACTGACCTGCATGTTCAGAGTGTAACGATGACAGGCCACATCTATCGGGATGTCATTCTGGAACAACATGTACGTTTGTTTCGGGGCGCCATGGGTGCTGAATTTCTGTTTATGGATGACAACGCCCGTCTTCACCGTGCAAACATTGTAGACGAATGCCTTCAATTGGAGGATATCACCCGTATGGATTGGCCAGCATACTCACCGGACTTGAATCCAATAGAGCATGTGTGGGATATGCTTGGCCGACGAATTGCAGCCCGTCAACCCCTCCCACCTGTCAACCGGAACTTCGGAGGGCATTGCTTGATGAGTGGTGTAATATTCCCCAAGATCAGATTGATAATTTGATACTCAGCATGCCTAGGCGTTGTAAGGCCTGTATTGCATCGCCCGGGAGACATACTCCATATTAACCATCATACTAACCATGCTATACTGTTTTTTGTAAATAGGTTCTTTTTTGAAATTTGCTCCAGGGAGTAAAAATCGCAATTTTTATTAATTATGTCAAACATATAGCATCTTTTTTGCTCTTTACCTTTTGTTTAATAAATAGACTTTACAAATAAGTCAAATTTGTTTTGCTTCTGTCTCTTTCTTTGCCTGAACTTCCTTATACTTAATTTATGGACATGAGTGTAATTTGTTATAAACGATTACTGTATTTTTTCAGTTTAATAAATTACGTTATACGTATAAAGGCTCAAATCAATGATGTTGTATGAAGCTAAGGTTTTCATTACAAAATTACTGGCCTTAAAGTAATTTTAACAATTACAGCATTTTAAGACGGTTCTAAAATGGTGCAGAGAACAGAAGTGGTTTCTTTTTACGCTGAAATATATTCTACAAAACAAAATATATGAAAATTGCACAAAAAGACGTAAAAATTGAAAAAAAACAACAACTTAGCCTAGAAATTTATGCAAAATATGAATTTTATGCTGATTTATTAATATTTTATAACATCTTTGCCCTGTAATATTTTTAAGAATTGCGTTGGAATTGAATTAAAGCAGAAAACAATTAATTAAATTTAATACAAAATTCTAATATTTTTGAATTAATTAGATGTTATTCCCAGAAATTAAAAAAATATCAATATTTTACTGTTTCTTCAGAAAACAACGTGTATTTATATTTATTGTTCTAAATTTAATTTTGATTAATTTATTTCAGAATATTTTAAATAATAAGGTTCATTGTTTTTAAATTCCTTTATCATTAGATTAAAAAAAGCATAATTTTGAAATGTATAAAAATATTTTTTCCAATAAAGTAATAAATTACTTTCAATTTTTTCTGTAAACAAACTAGAATTATGATATATATTCTCCAAATTCAGAAAAGTTATATTTTACCTTTAGTTGTATATGAATGTTAAATACGTGAACATTTGTTGTTTTTAACAGTGTTAATATGGTAATTTTATCTTTTAAATATCAAATTGATTATAAAAAAGAATTTACGATTTGTATGACTGGAAATAAACAGAATTATTTAATTATTTTATATGTTACTGAATAAAAATTATTTTATTATGTATAATACATTACTGCTTATTAATTATATATTACTGAAAAATTATTATAATATTAGCTTAAGTCACATAATTTTTTAAGACCAAAATCAAAATTAAACGTAAAATCGCAAATTAAAAACAAAACAAAGCGTAATTCATTTATTTTATTAAAAATAAACAACCGTTTTAGATATTGCTATTATGAAACAATATTTTACAATGTTTGTGATTTTGGACGAAACCGCTTTCATCACTAAGAATTATAGCCCCTGAATTAGATCTGTAATATTAAAGATACTATTTCTTTTTAATACCCAGAAAATCAACGTAATCATATCTTTAATGGAAACATATAAATAATTTTCCTAAGTAGTGCCCTTTAATTGCGTTTATCAGAAGTATAGGCCTGTCTAATGAAAAAACCTAACATTTACCAATAACAACCATTTTAAATGCTTCGTATTGATGCTTCGGAAAAGCATAGCACATATTGAACAGTGATCCTTTTCACTTTATTCACATTTTGATTCATTAAATAAAGGGGTAATGTAAATATGTTCTAAAGTGTCTCCCAAGAAAATTAACTGATCATATTATCTATTTTACTTGAATTTTCCCACAATTTTTTGTATAAACTTATATTTGGTATACACATATACTTATTTTTGTGTAAAAATTTTCGTATTTCATAATATTTCATAGTTTTAAATTTCAGTACTTATTATGTTATTTTATTGTTACTATTTGTATCACTTTTATAGCATGTTTTTTTTGTAAAAATAGAATTGAAATTTATAGCAAAAATTGTAGAAGGGAATATAAACTTGTGAGAATTTGTTAAGAATTTTGTCAAAAGAATGCTAAATGAAGTGTTCTAAGCACATATTGAATATGATATTCTTCCAAGTAGATTTTTTTGATTTTGTTAGAAGGTATAAAACTTTTCACGAATTTGATCATCTTAGAAAACCTTAAATTACAGTAGTATATAACATATTTAAATAATAATGTTTATTTTTAATGATACAAATCGTAAATTCTTTTTTATAAACAGTAATTTAATATTTGACTGTTAACATTGTTGAAAACACCAAATGTAATGTAATTCAAGCGATTTCATGTAATTTACCTTCATATACAACTAAAGATTAATAATAATAAAAAATAAATATACTTTTATACATAAATTTACTAACATATTTTTTCAGACTTTTCAAAATATATATGTATATATATTCTGAAAGATTTGAAAAGATATATTTTACCTTTAATTAAAAATATTAGTTTTTATGTATATTTCAATATCAGTCTGCTTATTAAAAAATTGAAAGTTACTTATTTTTATTTTACTGAAAACATTTTTAAAAAAATAATTGCAAAGCTATGAGTGTTTTAAATCTAATGATAAAAGAATTTTAAAAACAATAAGCTGTTTTGTTCAAAATAATTTGAACTAAATTAATCAAAATTAAATTTAGAAAAAATAAATATAGAGATACTTTATTTTCTATAGAAGCAAAAAATATAATTATAATTTCTTTTAATTTCTGGGAATAACATCAAATTAATTAGAAAATACTAAGAATTTTCTTTTCAATTAAAATAATTGTTTTACGTTTTAAATTTAAATACATTGCAATTCTTTAATATATTTCAGGCTAAACATTTTATAAAATATTAATTAATGTTCCTAAAATTCCTATTCTGCTTGAATTTCTTGGAAAAGTAGTTTTTTTCTATTTTGCTTTTATATTTTTCTGTAAGCAGAACTTAAAAAAAAATGTGAAATAGAAATTAACAGAATTTGTTTTTCTAATTCTGTTCTATTTTCTTGCTATTAGTAAAATTAAATAGTTTAATTAAATATTTTTAATGAAAATGCTTCATTGATTTGAATTCAGAAGGCAAATTTTTCTGTTGATGTTGATACGTGAAGCACCAGTTTTAAATTCTCAATTTGTGTATGAAAAATAAAATGATATTCTAAGCATGTTGCTTTCAAGAAATTTTTACTCTTTTTCGCTTTACTTCCTAAGATGTCTCATCACGGTGCTATTATTGAGCAATTTCGTAATTTCGATTCTGCTGGTACCATGCTCTATAGATACTACTTTGAAGAAAAAAAATTAAATTAGTTGGAGACTCGAATATACTCCATATGATCTCTTTGTAGTTTCCGTGATCTAATACGACATACAAATGAGGGGACAGTTACTCCTTCAAAGTTCTCTAGTAAGCATTACTTCCCTCACATAATTCTAGATAACATCGACTCATACGATTGTAAATATATCTACCACTTAACAGGTTCATGATTTGTGTGCTAAAATAGAATGGATCATTCTTCCCAAAATGAACTTTGACATAAAGCTGTTTTGAATTCACTTTTTAAAGCAGAATAAGTTAGCAGAAGTGTATTCCTATTACGTTTTGTACAAGAATCTCGACAAAATCTAAGTTTATTTGAATTTTAAGAAAATATTAGTTTTATTTCATTACTTCTGCTGTAAAATGTGTTTGATTAAAGGCCATGCACTTTTACTCCAACTAAACTTGAAAAGAAAGCAAATGCAATAAAATCCAAACGCATGCTAAGTTGAATTCATTGCCCTTGTATCAACCAACTCTCTGTAATACCACATTATTATTAATTTGAAAGCCTCGAAAAGATCTGAAGAAAGTGGACACCGAAAAGCATTTCAAAACGTCGTGGATTAAGTTTCTCTCACGCATTGATTTGACTTTAAATGACTTCGATGTCGCTGCTTTGCTTTGTTTATTTATGCAATAAGCTATATTTCAGTCAGAATATTATCTTTTAAAAGAGAGCAAGTGCTGTATGAATAAGTAATTTTTCAGGTGTGCGACTTGGAATTTCTGCTTTGTTAGATGTTTTATGATTCTTTAATGCCCGCATTTCTTGGTTTTAATGAATAGAGTATATTTATCTTGACTGTGTTGTTTACTGTTGAAACTATTTATCATAACCCTATTCAAATAATTTCATGAAATTGTTGTGTTTTAATGTCGTTTAAAATTAGTTAAATGGCAAAATTAAAGAGTTATTATTATTTTTGAAAATTTAAATTCATATTTTTAGCGAGTATGAAGTAAATGCTGTTCTAAAGGTTTTATTGCGGAAGTTTTGAAAGGGCAAAGAATTTAAATGTAAATAAAAATTGAAAGAGAAGCAAATGTTATTCAAAAATTTTATGCTTTTTACTGCCAAATATGTGTAAGGGAAACAAGGGATTTAAATGCAAAATAAATAATATTTCTAAACAAAGCAAATAAAATTCAAAATGTTTCAGTGCCGAAAGTTTTCATAGTAACATTGAATATAAGCACGAAACAAATTTCAATAAAAAACAAATCTTTTTAATAACTATTAATATTTAAAGAAATTATTTTGTAATTAAAAAAAAAAATTTTTTTTTACTTTTATTAAATGTTTTTAATTTTTAAATTCTTTACTCGTTATTATTTTTTATTCTTATTAAAACTGAACATGTTTTTTTCTAAAGTGTTTCATTATTGTTATTGAAAAATATATAAAACAACTATATTTATTTATTACGTCCCAGTTCCCACAATTACATTTAAAATTTTATAAGTAATCAGAAGTTTATCCCTATTACTTTTGTACAAGATTATTATCATCATCAACAACAACAAAACAAAGATAGTCTTCTGGAATTTTTGTGTACCCTAAATTCTTAATGAAGTAACTGCAGATCCTCAATTTTTACAAATAATACTTCACTAATAATAGTTATAGTTAAAATCTGTAAAATGAAACAATGTAATTGAAGCTAAAATATTTCATATTTCTGGATTACTGGAATTTATACTTCAATAACATATGAGATGTAATTTTGAGTTAATTTGCACTGTAATACTTTGTAATAATTTGTAAAGTTGAAAAAATATGACTGTTTGGATACTTACATCCACTTTGATGCCTTGCAGAGGAAAAAACTGGCCTGGAGGTCGATCAGTAGGGACGTATCGGAAAAACTCGACGTCATCTCTATACCATTTGATGGAGTAGAGTGTGTCACCTTCTAGGTCATAACCGCACGTTAATCTGGTGCCTTGACCTCGGGCAACTCTATCCGGTACATCCAGTGACAGGAGTCTCAGACTTGTCACACCTAAAACACAGGAAAAACATCCACTTCAGTTTATACCTTCCAGGCTCTCATGATTTATCTCAATTCTTAAAAATCTCTTATATTCGAGGATACTTTTATTTACCCTACAGAAAAAAACAAGATAGTTTAATATTGCAGGCACTACTTCGTGTAGATTTCCCCTTAATCGGAATATTTAAGACATCAAAATCTATACAAATATTTAAGAGGATTTTTATTAATATTTTAACTTTCTAAATCATCTTCTTAAAGCACAGATTCAATATCATCTACAATTTATATTCTACAGGCATTTGTAGTATATTGTACGCTGTACTCATGGCCATGTGCACGCAAATTTCAAAGCGAACGGACGTGGCTAAATTGCTGCTGGAGTATGCTGCAGTCACTGCGATGAGAAATGAGCGAGTTAGTTAAGAGTTGTGACAGAAAGTCATGCATCGACAGTTCGACAGCCTGATTGAAATTTTAATAATTTTTCGAATAGGACACGCAAATGTGGAAAATTATCCCTTCTGAACTCCATTGCATCCTCCTATCCTCCTTCTTGTGTATTTAGTGTAGAAGGTCCCCCGTGTTGCAATCTCTAAAAGGTCAATTCAGTTACAAATTCTGCCTTTCCAGTGTTAACGACCTTAACTCCAATTATTGAAACCCTTTTTTCTTATCACCTACTATTTTTCTGCAAAATCCGTTCATTTTCAGCTTTTATAACACTGAAATCCAGCTCGTAAAGGAAAAGGTGTAAATGAAACGAAAGTAAATATATATTTTCAATTCCATTTTTTTTCAGCATTATGATGATGTAAGTTGGGGAAGATATTGCAGTTATTTTTAGTAACAAAAAGATTTGAATTTTCACAACCTTTTGTCAGTAAAAGTTCGGGCTTAGCTTTTCTACTATGCGAAGTTTCTCAATGGAAGGACTAGTAATAACCTCCCATTTTTTTTCTGTTAACAATGCATGATTGAATTTTTTTAAATTTCTCATGAAATAAAAAAAATTAAAATACAATTCGAAACAACACCTTTATTGAAATCTTAATAATATTGATTAAATTTAATATAATTTTCATTTTTAAAATATCTCAATAAGATGAATTTCTAAATCATTTATGATTATGATGGATAAACTGAAAGTTATTATTAAGATATTATTGTTTTAGTTTCGCCTTGTTTGATTTTATTACGATTCTAAAAACAATTTCATTAAAGTAAAAGGAATTCAAAACAAAAATAGTAATTTATAATCTAATGTATGCATTTAGATTTTAAAATTAAGACGTTATTACGATTAAGTATTACGATATTAAGTTATTTTTACGATATTAAATTTATTATTAGAATAGAATTTTTAAAAATTATTGACTGAATCTGATAGTATTTTCATTATATCTCATTCCATTAAATATCAATTCTAAATAAGTTTAGGATTAGGGAAATTACAGAAAAAAGGTATTTTAAAGTAATATTTTATATTTCAACTTGATTAACTTTAGTCTTTTTATTAAATATGATTATTGATATTTAAATTTACTTTAAAGCAAAGAAAATTTAAAACCAGTAGAAGGAGATTTATAGCTTAACAAAGGCTTTATATAAAATAGCTTTATTTTCAAAATTATTATCATTTTATTTGGTATTGTTATTTTAAATATATTTAAGATTTTATAAATTGAATAGTTATTTTCCTTATATTAAGGAATTATAATTCTGCTCTATTGTCTTCCAAATTATGAAACATTATTACTCCAAATTTGCAAATGGTTTAATAATCCTAAAAGTGAATATCTGTCTAGCGTTTAGCATGACTGAGAAACATTTAAAATTATATCATTACTAATATTTAAACATTAGAGAATAAAATGGAGAAAACGTGAAAAACGAAATGCATATTTACTTAATGGTCTATTATAATATTTTTGTAATCGATGAATCCATGTATACTTATATACATATTGTTTTGTGTGTGTCATCTGGGGCCTCAAAGAGGCATCAATTATGTATCCTACAAACAGCCCACTGACAGGTGAAAAGGAGAATACAATGCCTTCCATATTTGTGTGTCTTATAATAGAAAACCCAGAAAACTACGAATGCGAGAAGCTTTTTACACACATTGTCACAATCACCATCGAGTCTCTTTTTCTGAAAGCAGTGACTACAATAATACCGATATCAGATTCGAAAACATACCGACCCACACATTGCTACTGAGCTACGAGCTGGCATATCGATATTTTGTAATGTTATTCTTAAAACTCTTATATTACAGAGCGTTGCTGCCTTCGAAACACTAAAACTTTTTTTTGAAAGAGAAATCACACTCTACTCTGTTATTTTAAAAATGATACTTGCCTATATGCGTTTGATATTACAAGTAAAAGCAAATTTAATAAAAGAATTGCTGAAAATAAAAACTGAACACAAAAAGCTGATGACACTGAAAGGAAACGAACTTAATTTATAATGTAATAAAATTATTTTATGAAATGTATGCAATTTAGTTCAATAATTTGAAAATGTATGAATTTAATTTTTAGAAATGCTGCTGCCAAAACCTTCACACTGAAAAATTTATTTGACTGCAACTTTAGCTTCGAAATTGCTCACCATTCAATATTTTTAAAAAACGAACACTCTTTTCACTTGTGTTTGGCATAACAATCAACAATAATTTTAATAAAAGAGAAGTTAAAAAGTAAAAAAAAAAAAAAAAATGAGCGACGCGAAATGTTTTAGAAATGAGTTGCCGTCTGAAATATTCATTAGAACTTCAAGCTGCATTTACCCCTCATATTCAGCTGCAGTTACTTTTCGAAATCCAGGCGAATATCCATGAATCATTCAGTAGACGTTGCTTGGGAAGGTTTGTTTCTTTAATTTCTAATGAAAATGTCATGGGCAACACTAATTAGTCGCTAATCTAGACTCTTTGCACCTCTAAAGGTAGGAGTGGTGGTGTGTTCTCAGTAGTTTAGGAAAATGTTACTGTTCATTTTAAATGAAAATCTCAGGATAATGACTTGGATTTAAAAGATTCTTGCTTATCCTCTCTTAGGGACTTTAATGAGATGCATAATTTGAAGAAATATTTATAGAATTTCAATAAATTTGCCATATGGCAAAATAATACCATTCTTATTCAATGTGATTTCAATGTTTTATAACTTTATTGTACGTACAAACTTGTTTTGGTTTTGTGAAAATTTATTATTACTGGTTTCTGATACGACTCTTTATTAATACTATAAATTGAATTTTATTATTTTTTCTGCGTTTTGATTAAAAAAAATACATTTAATATAAATAATAGATTACAATACAATAGTAATACATTTTTTCGATGTTTGAAATAAAAAAAAATAACATTTTAAATATGAATTTTAAAACTGTTCATGCAGTTTTATTAAAACTATTTATTAGCCTGAAATAATTTAAACCATTAAATAAAAGTTTTTAAAATTAAGAATGATGTCAATAAAATTTTTTTTGCATTATATGTTTATTTTAATTCTTTGTTTAAATATCAAAATTGTTCAGTTTTTCATAACATATCGAAATTTTCCAATGAAAAGCAAATGTTCTACTACACATCAGTCTAAGTCTAAATTTTCCACTAAATGTTCCTATACTATCTACATAAACGGGTTTTTTTTTATTTCTAATGTCCAGGCAAGAATGCAAATATTAAAATGAATGATCATGTCAAAAATAAAGAAAAAAAACACACACAAGAATTAAATAAAGATACAGATTAATATAATATCCGATAACAATTCCAATATAAACATTAAAAAAACTGACGAAAGGTACCTACAAGTTTTCAAAGTCATCATGAAGTATTTTACAACGATGAAAATGTTCTACAGCAAAGTGGGCAATATGTTTGGCCATAAATACCAATGTGATAGAAGTACTATGCCAGATAGACATGTGAGCACAGCGTAAACCTAAGTAACATGTTACAGTGTTTCATTGCTATAAAAATGAAATTCTAATAGTTCAAACACTTTCGGATGGGACAAGAAGATTGCCACGGCATTGTCAGGCTGTATAAAATAAAGCAATTTTATTTTTGGTAAAAATTATTAGGAAAAAATATCGGTTAAACGCTCAAATTATCATTTGACAAATTGTAAAAAAATTTTTTTCTGAATAACTATGTATAAAAAAAAGAATTTAGAAAGGAAAAAATAAATAAACATGCATAAAAGAACACTCGATGCAAAAAAATATATTAAATAGAACACAATGACATAAATTTTATAAATTTATCATTTTAATTTCAAGAAAAATTTTAAAGATAAATAAAGAACTATAGACGAAACTATCACTTGGTTTCAAACCCCTGGTGAAAGATATAAAATAAGGTTTTTGTTATTTTCACTAAAAAGTAATCAGTGAAAATGTTTTCGAGATTTTTGACTAAATACCACATAAAAGAATAATGAATTAAGTGAAAAAATTAAGATAGTATGTGTGATAGTTTTTAAGCTATTCTAGAACAAATTCCCATTTATATATATATTCATAAATTTTTTTCTGTGAATGACATAATTTATTATGACAACTCATTTTTCACAAATTTCCTTCTACCTTTTAAATGAACTGTCAGTTTTGCAAATGCATTTCCCTAAATGCATTTGAAACTTGTTTATTAATTCATAATTTGCTTTACAAAAATGCACTTCGTAGTATTATTTTAATTTATGCATAAATGTTTTACTAAGAAGCATTTAAGGAGGTTATTAAAAATATATAGTTATGTTTTAAATAATAAGATTAGAGCTAAAGCATGGTTTTAATTCTTAAAACAACGTTCGAAAAATTCAGATCGTCATCATGAAATTTGTGTAAAAATATTTGGCCTTTTGTTTTCAATTTTTATGAATTGTGAAAGAAAAATTATATTTCTTTTTCATTTTATGAATAGTGGTCATATATTTTAGTTTGAATAATAGCTTAATACTTTTTGATGCTTATAATGTTTTTACATGGAAAATAGTTATGATATATCGCTAATTTTAAAATATTTTATGCATTTAAAGTCTTTTTAACTGAAGATAAAAGGAATTCCTAGCATTTAGCTTGCATTTTAATATGAAATAACATAAAAAATAATAGTTATTTAGAAAAGCATCCTATGAAAATATATATATATATATACTGAGTAATATTTTGAATTTAATTTTTTTTAAAGTTACCAAAAGTAATTACGCTTAAATTAAGAATAATCTGAATCAAATACAAAATTTATTCTTAAATAAGAATATTTATTTGATGATAACCAATACTTTCTTATATGATATAATTTTTAAATTATGATTTATCAAGAAAGGTTTCGTTATATACTGACTTATTAGCAACAAGGATTGGTTAAAAATTATATTAGTATCAATTTGTAATTGTAAATTTACATTTACTATGTCGGGATGTGGCACAGATACATATCGCTGCGATTTTTTTTATCTCATTTGAAAAAAAAATAAGGCAGATATCTGAATAAATTATTAATTATGATTTAAGTATTTAAAAGTAACCCTTTTTTCTAATGCAGCTGGCAAATACTTAGACCGTGATCTTTTATGCCATAAGGCCTGCACCGACGTTACTCACTTAGCACTACCCAGGAGGGTTGTGTAACTTGAAGATAAGCTACAGGCGCGTTGTAACAATACCCCCGAAACGCTCCACGATCCTATTAGACCAGAACCTACGATTTAAAGTGGAATCCCAACCATTATAAACATCTATGGCACTACCGGGACTCGAAACAGAAACCTGTGGTACCAAGCGCTAGCCACTTGGCCATAAGCCATTTAAAAACAATGAGTTTTAAAATTAATAGTAGTAAAGAAATTAACTTTTTCAATTAAATTACCTTAAAAAATAGTTATATTAAAATAACTGGAACAAAAATTTTTAAAAATGCCATTGTACACTGCGGGAAAAAAGTAGAAGGACATTAGATTATTTTTGATAAATGAATAATGACGCATTTTTTAAACAATTAATTTATTCACAACGTTTTTACATGCAGATACCTGTATCTAGACAAAACAAAAAAGTATACAATTAAAAAAAATGTATACTTAATAAAAAAATTGGTTTTGACGATCTCATGATCAGTGAAAAAAGTAGAAGGACACTTCTAAAAAAGAGGTGTACTATATAAATTAATATGGAATTCTTTTCCTGTTGGGTCGAATTACTTCGAAGATCCTATTTGGCATCGAACTGTATAAAGATTGAATTTTTGTTTGGCAAAAATTGTCCCATACGAAGTTTAATGATTTCTGCAGCTCAGCTACGGATTTAAACTGCTTTCCACCCTTGTAAGCACGACATACAATAATTGCCCATATGTTCTCTACAATGTCGAGATAAGGACTTTTAGCAGGCCAATGTAAAAATCGAACATTGTTTGCTGCAAACCAATCTTTAACACCATTTGCAGTGTGAAATGAGGCTCCATCTTGCTGAAAAATCCAGTCATCTCCTCCTAACTCAGTGCCATACGGGAGAAGATTTGAGTTTAGAGTCTGGATATAGTCTGTATGGTTCTGTCTACCATTTAGAAAGACTAAACTTGTCCTGCCTCCATAGCCAACTGCTAACCATACCATTAAACCACCTCCTCCCATCTGTCGAGTAGAATAAGTTTCTTCTTCAATACCAAGACAGTGCCAATAGTGCTGATAACCATCTGGACCATCCAAATTGAATTTTTTCTCATCGGAAAATATAACTGAGGTCCATTCTGAGCTCCAGGACATGTGGTCTTTAGCCCACTGCAGTCGGTCCTTCATTCCACTTCAGATGGTGCATCCGTTTTTTGAAGACGAACTTTTTTGAGTGTTTTATGTAGTTATAGACAGTTCTTTTGGTTACATGTGTAATTCTTGATTGAAATTGCGCCTTGCCGACACTTCCACTAGTCTTTTTGAGTTCACGAATGATTTTTCGTTGATCACGTTGGGTGAGTTTTTTTGGTCTTCCTGTCTTCTTTTTTCTTCTGTCACTTTAAGGGTTTCTTATGAAGTTCGAAACAGTATTAGGACTGATTCGTAGCTGCTGTGCAATCTCTCTCACACCTTTGCCTTCATTTTTATAGGCAACTATTTGGCCCTTCTGAAACTTACTTAAGGGTATTCCTCTGGGCATCCTAAAACCAATAAAAACTATGAATTTCTAGCTAAATATTTTATTCTTGTTAAAAAGGAATTAAAAGAGAAAAAAAACACTTACCTATAAACTTTCCAACAGCTTCTAAATAGATTTTTTGGATGTGTCCTTCTACTTTTTTCACACACACAAAGTTATTAAGTATTGCATTCCTAAGTTAAAATGATGGTAAATAAAAAAATCTCATTTAACTTTCACTTAACGTAAATTAAAACTCTAACAAAACAACTCTCTATAAAAATCAGATCAAAAGCAGTAAAATAAAAGCATATTGTACAAAAAAATGACTGTCCTTCTACTTTTTTCACACAGTGTATAAGGAAACCTAATAGAAAATGGTCACTCACTGATTTTATGATTTGATTTGAATATAATTGATTTGAACAGAAGTTCATTTTGTAATTACTAATGTATTCGTCAGTTGTGATTTCGTCACAGTGGTGTTTTAATTGTATTATAAAAATAGCATCCTTAAATTCTCTGTTTAATTTCGCTTGGTGCGCATTATGTTTTCTAAGTATTCTTTTTTTGAAAGTACATAAAAATTGTACAACATGTGTCTTTATTTCTAGTATTAAATCTATTCCAAAACTATATTTGTATTTGGAATAAAAGTATAAAAAAATAAAAGTATTATTATATACATAAAAGTATATATATACTTAAAATAATATATATAAAAGTATAAAAAAAGATAAAAGTATATTTGTATGTGGAAAAATATATTAAGATATTTTAACATTAATAATTCCATGAACTAAACCGACTTCATTTAAAGAAATAAATTCACTACTTTAAAAAAAATTTATTTTATTGTTCCAAATTCAATTTAAATTTTAAACCCCCCAATCTATTCAACAGCGAGTTGATTCGAAACATTCCCCATTACATAAAACGCACTACATAATATGAGGCTATAAATCACACGTATCTTTATTTAAAAATATTAATATCCAAGATCCGAGAGAACATTTTCTGATGCTAAGAAACACGTTAAATAAAAAGCAAAGTGAATCGAATAAAACTGGGTATTGTAAAGGACAAATACGATTTTATTATCCCTTCTTAAATGGTCATGACATAAGAAAAAGGAAAAGGAATAAATCACTTCGCCATTTTCTGTCGGATAAGAACATGTTCAGCAGGAGAACTTTTTCCACCTCAGAGAAAAAAAGAAAAAAGCTATCCAGGCCAAGGAAAAAGAAGAAGGTGTTTAAAAGGACACTCGGTACCAACTCTTTCAACTTCTTTGTTTTGGATTCTCAATGACCTAAAGAGGTTTCTTTATGCAGAAATAATCAATTCGTCCGCAGTTAAAATAAATCTGCGTGAAAGATCATTTTTTCTGATTATAAATGTCTTAAGACAAGAGCTCAAACAAAATTTAAGAACCGAAAAAAAAAAATCTTTTTTGGTGGGAATTTTTTTTTATTGGTGATGATGTGTGTTTTTTGCTAATACTATAGTGGTTTAAAAAATACGTATATATTCAAAAAAATCTGACACACATTATAAGATTTCTCAGATATTCTTCAAGTTTGAATGACTTTTGTTCTAAATTTTGATTCTTTTATGTTGAAAATAGTTTGCTGTTAGAATGATAATAGTTCTTAAATAGATAAAATTTAAACAATAGTTTGATTAAAAAAAAAAAATGTTTAACCAACAAGCAAATGTTTTCAAATTTTGAAGAAGTGTTTTTGACTTTTCAAATGTATTATTTTTATAAGCAAAATACCCAATAATGCAAATTCCCGGAAAAATGAACTAAAAACATAATTTGAAAATTAATTAACTTATACGTGAGAATAAATATGTAAAAAAGGTTTCACAAAAGATTAATTCCAAGCCTTTCTCATGCTATTGATTTTTATTTTTCAATTTTCCTTCTAATTAAAAGAAGCCTGAGAAATTTTCAATCAAAAAACTTATCTGTTAACAATTACATTTGTTTCAACGGCTAAATTTTAAATATTTTAATTCATGAATACTGCTGGGTAATTATATTCCTATCCTGAATAGATTTTTTTAAATTTGTTATCTGTTTTTTCACATATAGAGCAGTAATAATAACTTGAAATATAATTAAAGTGCAATTAGTTATATTAATTTGTAACTGAATAACAACAATAATAATTTATTTAAATTATTTTATATTAATTTGTAACTGAATAACAGCAATAATAATTTATTTAAATTATTTTATATTAATTTGTTACTGTTATAAATTATGTTCATTTTTATGGTGATATATTTATTTCTTTGAAAATAATTCAGAAATAAGTATAAAAACTAATTTAATTTTTCATAAAAAATATTTCAGAATGTACAGAATTTTTTTAAGATTATTTATTCACTTAGTTATAAACAAAAGTTCATGTAAGTTTAAAAATCGTGACTATTTATATCTCATTGTTTTTAATCTGAATTTCATTTTGCGTATAATTTCTATTGTTTGATAATATCTTAGTAAATGATTAATTACTCCTTAACTTTTAATTACTCCTTAACTTAAAAAAAACTATGCATTTTTTATACCCAATCAAAATTTTGGTTTAATTTCAATATTTTGTAACAAAATGTTGAAAACTGAAAACTGAAAATGTTTGATATGTTTCTTATGAAAATGTTATGAATGATGAAATGTTATGAAATTGTTATGAATGATGAAATGTTATGAAATTGTTATGAATACGAAATGTTTGAAAATGTTGAAATATGTAAAATGTTTTTATTACATATCAAATAAATAGTGTTTGGAGTTAAATGGTCAGTAAATATAAAAACAATCAATTTAAATTATTTTATTCCATTTTAACTATTATTTTACTACTTTTTTTTTATAATTATTACTATTTTTACATTATAATTATGTAACTATTTTTACATTATACTATTTTTACATTAGTCTCTTAATGATGTTTAGCTAACGTATGTAGGATGGAAACGTATTTTTATAAGTAACGGTTTTTCAAAACTGTCTGAAACACGCTTTTCTGTAATTTTATATTATCTGATATTAACAACTTTAAGTATGGGATTTTCAATAGCTTTTAAATAAATTTTTAAGTTCATGTTATATTTCATACAAATTTCTTTATGTATGAAGTTTTGCGTAAAGAATTTCTCAAATTTAGATATTTATATTTACATTTCCATACTTGAGTTTGCTGTGCTTGCTAATATAACCCTCAAATGTACAGAAAGCATTGAAAATCGTGTTTTAAGAAAATTGTAAATATTTTAAATTTTTCGTATAAAATTTACAAAATAGCATACTAAAACTAATTTTTTAGTATTAATAAGAATTAAATTAATTCAAAATTAATTCGTGCTGTTTTTTCCTATAAAAAAACGCATTTCTTTCATTAAAAAATAATTAATACAATAGTTGAAATATAGTCAATCCCTAGACATAGAATTCTCATTTCTGACAAAAGATATATTTCTTGCCGAAAGAACGATCCATCTAACAGACTGTACGAATCAAGCCAATCTTTGACTTCTTCAAAAGTCCCAAAGGCCATGTGCCATCGATCAAAATAAAGGGTAATCAAAAGGAGCAATGTTTGGAGAACATGAGGGTATGGTAGAATTTACAACCGAAGTATTTCTAAATAATTTTGTGCTTTAAAACATATAAACATATATCCTAGCATTGACATGTTGAAAAATGACTTTGTAGTTTCTTTCCTCAAATAGCTCCAACGTACCAGTTGCAATTGATAACGTTTTATCAATAGTGGTTTAATCAAGTTTTAGCAGCTGATGGCTTTTTTATACTGACCAGGGCGTTTCTGGTCACACGTAATATCACAGTTTTTGAAGTATTTTAAACATTGTTGAGTTCTTTCAACTGGTGCAAGCTCAATGTAAACTTCTACAAAATTCGAAGTGCATCAGCTGCATTTTTTTGAATATTAAATGTAGAAAAAGCAAAACATCTGGCAAATAATTTTATACAACATTTTACATGTTCAAAGCTAAATGTTTTTCTTACTTCATTGAAATGACACATATTAAGCATCAAAGTCACTGACAATTGTTTGTTATTAAGTAAATGTTAATCTTATTCACAGGGTGACAATACTTACTACGGAATCAGTTTAATAATTAAAACTTTGCATTAATATACTATTCTGGCCGCTTTTATTTTAATACTCACCTCAAGCGCACCGATTGAATTGGATGTCTACTATTCTGTAAAAGAAATAAAATTTTGTGATCTTTAGTGTTCTTCTAAAAACTAACATTTAAATAATTTTACAAGAAATTTTTTATAAAGTTACATACAGTTTTAAGCACAAATTAAATGTCTTCCTTTATAAATTTGAAAATATATTTAAATTATTGAATACATTAAAATTTTCATATAAATTGAAGTACTAATTCAACACCTCAACGAATTCTACATTTTCTTACATTAAAATTTTTGCATTTTTAGTGTAGTTAGATTTTTAATCATTTATTTCTATATACAAGTTATGAATGGTCCCAAAGAAATACGTCATTTGTTTTTGTATTATGTTCTGTATATATTAGCCTTTTCCATTTATTAAAAGTCACTTCGCGATCTACATGTTAGTTTTCCCTCATTAAAGACACCAAATAAGAATAGCATTTAAAATAAAATTTCTTTCCACAAGAGTAATTCTAGGATTTAATTGCATTTTATTCTGTTGAGAAATTTCAGCAAACAAACGAAGAATTTCATACGGAATAAGTTTGTTTGAAATCTAAATTGAGCTGCCAACTATCCTCTTAAGGGCCACCAATGTGTATCTGAATCATTAAACGAATTAATATCAAGGTAGCATTCTCATATATGCGAGTTAATTAATACGAAAGATTTAGCTCGCTTTCATTATCTCAAACGGAAAGAAAAAGAACTAAGGAGAAGGAAGGAGGGAGACAATGTGATTTTTTCCCCCACCTCCTGAAGACCTAGGCTTCATTGATTATGCATTTGCTTCAGTTTCCGAGTTATCTTTCTTGTAAAACAGGCTTGATTAATGATCCAAATGTTGCAGTACATTATTGGCAAACATTTTGATTGCTCCTCAAAGAAAGAGGTTTGCTTTTTTTTTAATCTTTTTTTCCCCCCTTTTTACTTTATTATTTCGGAGAAGAAAATGAGATAAAACGTGGTATTAACTCAAGTGTCAGGCAACTAAAAAAGATTCCCTCTTCAGAAGATGATGATGGGGAAAAAATTCCCCACTCGTAGACATTAAAAAAAGGTGGGGGGGAGGCAGGAAATCTCGCCGTATTGCGGTCATTTTTCCAACAACTGATAACTTCTGAAAGATTTTTTTTTTTATAATATTACTTCAGGAGAGAAACGAGAGTCATAATAATTCTTTTTTCATTGATTTGTTTTTTCTGTTACCCATTTTTTTTTCATCTCTTTTTCCGACTCTCTATTTTTTTTTCCTTATTTTTTTCATCTTTTCCCCATTTGAAGAATGTAAAGAAGTAATCAAAGTGCCAGGAAAAAAAAAGCGAAATACACACACATGCATACACGCTGCTCCGTAATTCATTTTAAACCGGATTCTTGTTTACATTCATAATTTTCACCTCAATGGCGCATGCGGTTGCCTGTAATTAGTTAGTAGATGAAATGTTAGAAACACAAGGCGCTGCAAAAAATCAACTCGCATATAAATAGTGAAAAACATTTTAACGAGTTTTTTTTTTTTTCAAAAAAGAAAGTAAAAAGACGTAGGCAGAGATAAAGACTCCATTGAAGACTTAATTATTGGTCCAGGATAAATTGAAAAAAAATCGAAAACTGAAAAAAAAAAAAAAAATGAGAGATATAAGTGTATTTAACAAAATTCCTTTGCAACTATAGAAATAAAACTTCCGAAAGATACAGGAACTTTGAATACTGAAGAGTTCATTAGAGTTTACAAAGATAATATTTCTGATGAGTAATTAAAAGAACGCTGCCATGAAAGAGTAGGGAAAGAAGAAAGTCATATTATTTTCTTTTTCTATTTGAATAGGATAATTCTGTGAATGGGTTTGAAAAGAATGAACTCTCTTGCTTCTTTTGTATAGTATTTTCCTTCAATGTAAAGGATATTGAAATCTTTTAATAAAGGCAGCCATGGACAACACTGAATGTTTGAAATCATTCGCAACAAAAGTGTTTTAGAAAATGGTAATATCTGGGAGAAATACTGAGTTAAAAAAAGTTTTAAGGAAGGATTTCAATGTACTTTTTACAAAAACGTTTAGAATGAAAAACTGCAAAACCAAACAGAAATAATTAATTCGTACAATCAATTGTAAAAAATATTATCTATATATTTAAAATATTAGAACAAAATTTGTATATGTTTTTTTGATATGTCACACACACACACACACACACACATATATATATATATATATATATATATAAACCAACGAAGAATTGGCAAGAATTGAACTGGAAACACGACCATTTTGCACAACGAAAACCACTACCTGTATTCTCTTCACGCAAATTGTATGATAAAACATTACCGCATTCGAAGTGCCTCACATTCACATCCCTCTCTCTCAAAAAAGTAGAAATTGTTCAGGATTCAAAGTGCGTATAAGCTGTAGCAATGAAATTGAGAATCATTAGGCAAACACAGATATCAAAAGGTTGAACGGCTGTAACTGCATCAGCAGATAAAAGAAGCAGAAAAACTTATACAAACTATAAAATAAGTGTGTTTGTTGTCCAAGAAATCCGTAAAACCCGAACGGAATAAGTAAAACAAAACAGAAATAGTTATAAAAATCCCAAATAAATTAATTATAATATTCTTAGGAAAGTTTTATCAAGCAATATATACTCACAGGATGTTATAGAATTTTTGAAAATTTGCATAATTGAAAACAATTATTTCATCTACATACCTAAGAACATGTTTGTTAATTAGACAATAATGTTTTGAAGTAGGGTAGGTAAAGATTGACTAGTATTGATGAATATTTAGATCCTTTTAGAACAGCTTTAGTTTGGATGTGAAAATTCTTATTATTGTTGATGTAATTATTAAAAATGCAAAGTTACAGCGTTTCAGCCAGTTATCGAAGTTTACTTTTCGAATATTTTGATAGTCATGGTAAAATGAATTTAAGGTATCATGAAGGCTTTCTGGAATATGATAAAGATGCTTAAAATCAAAAGTATCTATAGAAGAGAGTCATTTAAAATTTTTTATTGTTATTTATAATCTATGTGTATGAATCTGTCATGATGTCCTTAAAAACGATATTAAGAGAATTAAAAAATATCTTTCCTGCTTGTAGAGATATCATAGGTGACAAATATACGTAAATATTTAGAAACCATGTCATTCCAATCATTTATAAGAAAAATGAATAAATAAAAATTTATTGCAAAAATTTATTTCTAAATATTTCAGAACTTCAAAATTTAAAAACTGTTTTATTACATACATAACAAAGCAACGTTCATGGTTGAATAAAGATCTATACATGCATTTCATTGTAAGATTAAAATTTTGCTGTTATAAGATTTTTTTTATAAATATTGAAAAATTAATTATTTTCCAGTTATCGAGAAAATTACTTTTGTGGCATCGAATTATGCTAATTTTTACAAAAAAATGTGACAGAATTTGAAACCCTTTTATCTAAATGTACACACACACACACACATATATATATATTAACTTGTGTGCATGTACATTTAGCTAAAATGTTTTCAAATTCTGTTACAATTTTTGTAAAAATTGGCATAATGCACTTCAGATAATTTTTGTACTTCACGCTTACATTCTTTGTACTTCATATAGTCTTATTACATATTATATATACATAAATGCATACTTTAATTTTAAAATACTGCTGAAATTAAGCAATTTTTCTTGATATGCAACAATGGTTATGTGATATGAAACTATCTGGATTTGTTTTACTAGCAATATTACAATTATTACTGTAATTCAAGGCATATATTTATAGAAGACGGCTATATTTAGTTAGAAGTCGTTAAAAATAAGAATTATCAAAATTTTTTCTTTATTTAAAAGCTCCGGAGAGAAATTTAGGCACCTTTGGTTAAATGGTTAAGAAGCACTAGCTTCATCGAATAATTCTACTCATTCAGATTTTTTATCTGGTGTTAAACATGTAATTTAAAATGAAAATCTTAAAGGTTTGCTTTTTATTTCTAAAAAATTTACAGTGTGGCTTAAATGATCAATCAAATAAAAGGAAATGTTAAATTGCCGAGGGCTCTTTAAATAACAAATAATAACTGTAAAATACAAACTAAAATACATTTTTATGAATTTAGAGAATTTTCAATTGTAAAATGCATTTGTAATAAATATAATGTCACTAACTTTATTTTATTTACTCAAAAGGAAATATATCAGTTTTCTTTCCTTAATTCTTAAATGTCTACAGTTAAATTAAATCGTGAAATTAAATAGTCTATTACTGAAACATCAAATAGGTATAAATATTTACACTGTTTAATGAAAGCTGATAAAACAAATAGTTTTGATACAATGCATTGATAGCTGATAATTTATTTAAAACTGAAGTAAATGCTATATATTTGAATCATGAACAAACACCGATTTATAAATTACTAAGTAATGCTATTTGATTTTAAATGATAGCAAATAGCATTCAAAAATTAAAATCAAATATTGGATTTAACTTATTATTATAGAAACATGTTGTATATACTTTATATATATTTGTACCACATGTAAATAAATGCATATTTACGTATTCTTATTAGATATGTTATTTAAAACATGTTATTTGCTAATAATTCCATTTTTCATATCTTGATCCTTTCATTTGATGTATTTAAAACCGTTTTCTGTTTTATACCTTAGCTACATCTCTGTCCACTTGCTTGTAGATTATTGTGCTTCACAGCTGACATTTATGTGATATTATCAATAACAGACTTAATTTTCAAATAGCGAAGTTGATAGTTATAAATTTTGTTGGTGTCTGAATTACTTATGTCCAATTGTCTGTTATTATTTACCTGCATTACTTATGTTGGTGTCTGAATTACTTATGTCCAATTGTCTGTTATTACTTACCTACATTACTTATGTTGGTGTCTGTTATTACTTACCTGCATTACTTATGTTGACGTCTGTTATTATTTAGATAATTGTATGTCCAGTTTGCATGCATTACCGAATAATGATTTTTTTATTTTTCTAATTGTATTTTAATATTGTTGAGCTGCTTTATATCTTAGCTACATCTCTGTCCTCTTGCATGTAGATTATTGTACTTCACAGCTGACATTTATGTGATATTATCAATAGCAGACTTAATTTTCAAATAGCGAAGTTGATAGTTATCAATTTTGTTGGTGTCTGAATTACTTATGTCCAATTGTCTGTTATTATTTACCTGCATTACTTATGTTGGTATCTGTTATTACTTATCTGCATTACTTATGTTGGTGTTTGTTATTACTTACCTGCATTAATTATGTTGATGTCTGCTATTATTTAGATAATTGTATGTCCAGTTTGCATACATTACCGAATAATGATTTTTTTATTTTTCTAACTGTGTTTCAATATTGTTGAGTTACTTCTTAATTTTATATATTTATTTAAAATTATTCTGGAAGGGTCAGTAGTCATCTTACTAAAAAATGTGACCTTGAACTTCATTTTGCAATCGTTAACTTGAAACAAGTAAAATATATTTAATGATATAACTATAGAATTAAACTCGCTAACACCTTTAATCAGTTGCTTCAGTGAATGATGCTAATACTAAAGTTCTAATAATAAAGGTGTTGAATGGTGAAGTATTCTGGAAAATATTTTCAATCACCACCAGCAACGTTATTCATATAAGTTCTTCTTTAAAACTAATAATTTCTCTGATGAGATATTTCAGTGAATACATTTTTCTTTGGCTTCACTTTGGGTGTTATTGATCTTGCTTGATTTTAACTGATATCATGATAAATAAACACAAAGTGTTCCATTTCATTCTTTTACTTTTTATCATTTTTAGCATTTTGTGTGTAAATCAGAACAAATTTGTGTTCTATGAGTTGAAATAATTTTATAAAAATGTTTCTTAAAAAACAAAAGCTGAAGAGGAATCAAGGACGTGGATTAATTATCATTGCAATTAAAATGTCTTGTTGTCTTAACAAATTCATGTTCATATCTATCGGGTATATTTTTAACATTTATTAATAAAGTTTTTCATTAAGTGTTGACATTTAAAGTTATTGGAAAGCGTAAGCAGAATCTTGTCATCGTACATTTTTTATATGTTAAAGTGACTTCACAGTTGGATTTTTCTTTTATATCCAGTTAATTTCCATTAACTTTACTAAAAATATATGGTGTAACTTGCTTTTAAGAAGTAGATATTTGAAATTATAAATAATTTCACAGGTTAACACAATTTGGCGGTTTGTAAAAATATACTAAATAAGTCTTGGTTTCTTAATTAAGAAACCAACACTGTAACCAATTTTCTACTTCAGTTCATATGGGAAAATACAAGACTAATTATGTTCAATGGATAGAAAAATGAGACTATTTTTTAAAAAATTCCGTTTTTTTTTAAATTCTATTATTTGGAAATTCTTACGAAACATTAACATTAGATATATTTTCGGTTTATTAAACACAATTAACTATTCATTTGATACAACGGATTCGACTTCTTGATAACAAAAAGTTCTAATTAAGGTTTCAAAATTTTGAAACGAAGATTTCTTTGAAATTTAAATAAAGAATGACTGTAATTAATAAGCAAGAGCAGATCTGGCCATTTATAGCGAGTATCATATTGATTCCAGAAAAGGATAATATTAAAGAAACTAATTGGAATAGTTAACATTCTAATGTAAAGTTTTAAAAAAGTAAAATTTAATGTTCTACTTGGGAAAAATAGCATAATTAAGTGGGCAAAATATTTTTTTCTATTGTGAAATATAAGTATATTATAAAAAAATAATAATATATTTTGTTTAGAATATATGAATTCCTATCATAAAAATTATATTCAAATATTGAAAAAGAATAATTAATGCCACAAATCATGATTTACCTTCATATAAATTATAACTAATGCATTATATGACCGAATTTAGAAAACCATTCTTTTACGACTTTAAGTGCAGTTCTGATTAAGGATGGATTAGTTACATTACAAAACGATTTAATCATCATTAATTTCTTTTATAAATCTATTTAAACTAAGACATTTTTTTGAAAAAATGGGGAAATTCACCCTGATCGTGGAACTTTTAAAATGTCATAAAACGGATGATTAAAGAAAGTGTGTTTATCACGAACTAACTTGATGCTATTGTAAGTTCGGTGCCCTGACCGTAAACTACCCCACATCAGATAAAGAAAGTCCACTGGTCAAAAGAAATAGATCATATCAGCAAACTGTGCGTTCCACAGAGACCCTTGTTTTAACTCTCCTATCTAATGAGTCCCAGATGAAGTGTAAGAGCAAAGAAATAGATACGAAGCCGTAAAGACGGAAGCATACATATTGAGGGCGAAAGAAGCGGAGCTATGGGGCACATTCTTGTTTTATTGGGAAGAAGTGTACCAGTGGCACACTCGACGAAAAGTGTCCCAGACAGGGACGGACTCGTCATTACTACTGGCGAGTTGGCGGAATCCTGGCTTCATGCCCGATTATTTTCCCTCAAGGAATAGAAAGGTAAGAGATGAAGGGGGTTATCTACTTATTACATACCAAAATGAAGTGATTAGTTTTATTGGAAATGATACAGTTAATTGAAGACGTAGGTAAATTATACTTTTCCTCTGACAGTTGGACTAGAATATCAAAATTTTTGCATTAATTTCTTGTTTAAGTTAGGAGAACTGCTTCATATTAATTTACTGATTGCTATCAAACATGCTTCTTATATAATACGTAAATTTCTTCTACGCATATGACCTCTTCAGGGACAAAATGTCGTAAAAGTAGAGGAAAACAATTTAAAATGTTTCATTTACTTTTTTTTTTAAATATTATTTTAACAAAATTTCTGTGGGTGGGAATAAAATATAAAAACAATAAATATACGCGAAAAAAATGTACAGTAACTGAAAAATTAGGAATCAAAAGATTTCATAAATTCAGCACAAATATGTTGTAGTTCACAATTGTTGCTAGTTCCCAATTACACAATTTTTATGTTACTCTATTTTGATCTTTCCAACATTATGGAACGTCTGGTTTGCACGTGGTTGCACAGAGAACGTAACAAATGATAATCAACTGAAGAAATGTACAAGGAATATAGTGGATGCAGTAAATTTTTTTTCTAAAGGTGTGATTTTATTGAGAATCACATTTGCGTTATGTGGTTTAACATTGACCTGCAATTTTTTCCTGTTCATCAGCATTTGCTCTTTCTGGCGCAATGAATCACGAACAGAATGCATCGGAATAAATCGTAAGGAATTCCTTTGGTGTGCGTGCATAGTGGCATTAATAATGTTTAGATTGTTAAGGTTGCTTAAGATTAATGGTGTTCATGGCTTTGGTGCATTTTTCAGAGATTAGAACATTTTTCAGAGATTTCAAACTGCAGAATATTTTGTTATATTATCATCTCCAAGTTCTATCCTAATTTTTTGGCATTCTTTAGCAGCATTTGCGAACTGTTTGTGCTCGAATAAAAAAGGGCTTTAATAACATTCCTACTTATAGAAATCAGTAAATCACTTCTAGAATTTAAAAATCAAACCAAAATGTATGAAATTTCTAATCTTTTTGCTCTTTCTAAGAGCAGATCTTCTATATAACCTGCTTAAAAATACTGGAGGCAGTTTTATACAGATTAATGCGTGTGCTTTTCCAATTCGCCTTGAAAAGTACTCGCCTCATCATCTCCAATTCGCCTTTTCTTATACACATATAGTTTTCATTTATCATAACCGTAATTTTTTTATTTTCATTTTTGTCATAACTGTATAGAGATTTTATGCTATATTAATTTATTTTTGAGCGAATTATATTTCAATGCTGACAATTGCTTGTGACATATTTGTAAAAGATTACATAACTGGTAAAAAAGAAAATAAATAATAGAAGAAATAGTCGTTAAATAAGAAAAATAATGAGTGAAAAAAACATATGTGTGACTTATAATTTGACTAGCCCTCTGGTACTCGGTGCATCAGTCCTGTAGGTACCATGGATGTTTGTTGTGGTTCAGAATCCACTTGAAATCTAGGTTCCGGTCTAATATGACTGTAGAGCGTTGGGCGTAGTGCTGACAACCCTATCCCGCAAAAAGGAAACATCTCTTGTTTCGGAATCTGCCGGTGGGCAGAAGGACGTGGTCCAATATGTACTTTAGCGCCTGGGAGTTAGTTAGTTACTGACTTAAAATGTAAGTTAATTTCACTATAATATTATTATTATTATTTTAAATGAAATATGAATGGATTTATATAAGCTTATGAGCATTGTTTTTATAGCATTATATGTAAAATTATTTAAGGAAACATTACGAGCATTCAACAGAAATTTTTATTTAAAAATGTACTTTCAGTTAGTTATGAAAAATTCATTTGAAAATTAAGTGAGAGATGTATGAAAGTGATTTCACGCGAGATAACATTTTTCTCTTTATTAATATATGTATAATAGAAAGGATATGAAATATAACAGCAATTAAAAATTAAATTCATTTGTGCCAGAGAAAAGCAAATTCTCTGCAATTTTGAAGCAATTTTGATTGTGAACTAACTTCAAAAGGATTTTTACTCAGATTCGTAGGTATTAATTTATAAACCTACTTTCTTATTATATTTTATTATTCTGTAGCATTCTTTAGTGTAGAAAGGACAGATTTATTCAATGTTGAATCGACATATTTAATGAAAATGTATTTATTCGGATTTTGATGATTTTGTTTAGCTTAATGAACTTCTTATTATCTCTTTGATTCTACATTTCAAGCAAAATAGGATGCACTTTACAGTTTGACTATTTTAGTGTTAAATGTAAATAAGATTCATTATTGGTTGGAAAGGCAGCACTTTAACTTGAGAATTGGAATGGAATTAATTTCATATTTACCAATACGTTAGCTAATCATTATGAGTATCCTTAAAAATATAGTTTATAGTTAACATTATATAAAACGATTTCAATAAACGAATTTATAGTTGACGTTATATAAAACAATTTCGATAAACGAATTTATAGTTTACATTTTATAATACAATAAAGCAATTTCTTAATAGTTAGAATTGAAATTAGTTTGAACGAAATATTCTTTAGTCTGTTAATGGTAAAAACAATGTTATTTTTTGCAATGCAATGCACTGGATGTAAATTTATTTTCTAAATAATGTAATTTTATCACGAAATACGGAAGAATCAAAGATATGTATTTTTTTCTTCTCGTATATTTTTATCATTAGAAACCTTTGCGAAGAGAGGGAGATGAACATGTGTGGTACATATACAAGCAAGAATTTAGTGTGTTTTAGTTGTTTGCTAGAAATATATCCCGTTTTAGCTGGAAGCCTAACCGAAGTTTGAACGTGATAAGAGTTCCATTGCAAATTAGGTTGAAGGTTCTAGTTGTAGGGATTACGCTTTCCTGCTAAGCTTTAAGCTCCGCTTGCATTTCTAAATGGCAATGGAAAGTGATTGGCACTTTGTCTTAATTTTGTAAGAAGTATTTGAACTATATTTATAATTGATAATTGATTATAATGGGGCCTGAATGGCAGAGTGACTAGCGCTCTGGCACTCGGCACCACAGGTTTCGGATTCGAGTCCCGGCGGTGCCATGGATGTTTGTAGTAGTTCGGAATCCATATGTATATATGACTGATGACTTATCTAATATGACTGATGAGCATTGGTCGTAAGGCTGGAAATCCTACCCCCTAAAAAGAAAAACATCTCCTGTCCAGAAATCTGCCAGTAGGCGTACAGCCTTGGCCCACCATGGGGCTGTTGCGTCATTGAAGAAGAAGAATTGATTATAATGCTAAAGAAAGAGCCAAATAATTCTTGATTGCATGCAAGGATTGCGATTTTATTTCTTAAACAAGCAATTGTCTATAAAATCAATAAAAATTATGTATTTTAAACATCTAAGCGCTGCATAAATAATAAATCTTAGCATAGAATGAAATATTTTATACATATATGAAAAATCACGTCTGGTTAGGATTTTTCACACCACACTTTTTTTATTATTATTTATGGAATTAAATTCAGAAATAAGATCTTGCAGGAGAATAAATTATAACATTCAATAAATTGAGAAGATATAAAACAAATCCGTTATATTTTAAGTCAAGAAACGTGAAAAAAAATTCTTCTTCATTTTTAAAACCTAATAAAATCTTTTGCACTGAAAGTTATAAAAAAAAAATATTATGTTTAAAAACTTGCTCGATAAAATAAATCTAACTCTCCGATAGATACTTTCCCGAAACTAGATATAAACGAAATCTCCTAACTTCCAGGGAATAAAAAAAAACATAAAGAAAAAACTTAATCACTGTGACTACTGGGGTAATATATGAGCGGAAACAGGTCCTGTGACGTGTTCGTCTTATATTCCGATCCCTTTTTTTCATCCATAACTGTGGTGCTGGCCAAAATATATTAACGGAAACTGTGCCTATTACTTATACTTCTTACATCGCAATCTCTCTTCCCTACGCAGATTTCTTCCGTAACCACGGTGAAGGAATAGGAGAAAAAAAAATAAGTGTGGGGATTTCTCTTCCTCAATACTCACTCGTGTTAGTCACACAGTGGGCATCGCCTCTGAGAGCTAAGTGTGAGGAAAGATCGATTAATCCAGGTCAATTGCGAAATAAGAGCGGAAGAAATGAATGATTCAGGACGATAAACATCAGTAAGAGATTGAACAGTAAATGCTGCAGCATTTTAGGAAGATCTCCCACGGTTTAGGATAAGCGCTAAGCCAATAGAAAAAAAATTATTGGGGAAAACTGATGTGGATGTTCATTTCTGTATCTGTAAAAAATATATACAGAGCAGCAATTAGAAAAAAAGGTATCTTTTTCATAATATAGTTCTAATATTATGTGTATACATTGTTCATAATAAATATTTTTTGTATGACAAAAATACTTTTTATACATTCTTATAAGAATTGAATTCATCCTATCCTATTCATTTTATGAAGATCTCCCACGGCTTAGGATAAGCGCTAAGCCAATAGAAAAGAAATTATTGGGAAAACTCATGTGGATGTTCATTTCTGTATCTGTAAAAAATATGTGCAATGCTGCAATTACAAAAAAAGTGATCTTTTTCATAATATAGTTTGTTCTAATAATATGTATATACATCGTTCATAACAAATAAATTTTTGTAGAACACGAATACTTTTTATACATTATCATGAATTCCTCCTAAACTCAGCTTTACTATAAGCAATTTGCTTTTGCATCGAGTAGTAGACTCTTTATTTTTGAATTTGCTTCAGTATTATAAGGCATGAAATAAAAATAAAAAAAATCAACGAGGTGAATAATTAATTAATCAAAATGTTTAATATGTATAGTGTTTTCATGTATTTTAAATATCAAGGAACTATAAAACCCAAATAACTCTATACAGTAATTTTTGCTGCACTCAGCAATTTTAAAGTTGGTTTACATTATAAAAATAATATTTCGTTGTCACTACATTTTCTAAGAAATCTTTGATAGAAATTTTGTCTTTATAATCATAATTTTAAATGTTCTAGTAATTGTGAAAGTCGCATATGTTATTTAAAGCAGAAATATAAAAACTAACCACGTTCAATTCTGTGTAATGGCAATGCGACAAGCTCATTTTAACATTTACGATTGTATAACATTGCAAAATTTGATTCTATCCTTGTAAATTAAAAGAATGGATCAACTGGTAATTTTTTTTCTGAATTTCGACAAATATACATAGGGTTGATGAAAAATACTCACGAAATTATATTTTCTTAGTGGATCAGTAGTATTTGGTGTTAATTAACGTTTGAACGATACCAATGTTTTAAGAGTATTTCTATTTAGTAAAATGCAAACATTTGGTGATCATCAGGCATAAAAGCTTTTACATCGACATTTCATAAAATAAATGAAGTTGTAAGCGATGACATCTCAATAAGATATCATCTAAATGACTAAAAGAAAATAACTGAAGTAGTTCAGAAACAAGAGGAAAAAAGTACAGAAGAATAACTTCATTCTGGACAAAACTGAATTATGATTTTCGTATTTAAATTCCAGAAACTTTATTCTCGCTTCAATAAACCCAATTAGCCTAATGAACAAACAAGTAGAAAGAACAAAACACAATTTCATTTTGGGGATTATTTGTAGCAACATTTGGATTTTTAGCAATAATATAGGATTGTTTTCGGGGTGAATTGCAAATGACTATTTATTTAGTTTCATATTTATATAGACTAATGAACAAGGCTTAAAGACTAGAGAATGGAGGTTTGAAAACAATTTTTTGACTACTTTATATATTCAGCTTTTCTGAATATCGTAGTTTTCTTAATTTCTATTGCAAACTTTTGGCACACTTCATGTTTTATCTATGATTTCTCTACAGGAAAAGAAATTGTGAAAATGAATGAAAGTATTTGGCTTCCTTCGTAATTTCGAAGATCTTTGTAACCCTTATGATTTATTAATAATTTTGCATTTGATAAAGTCAGAACAAATGTCTTAATTTTCCTAATAAACTGTAGATTCAGTTGAGTTTTGAAAAAAAAAAGAGAAAACAATTCATTTTATTGTTAATCAAGCTTTTAAGATATATTCATTACTTAATTACAACTTAATAATTGTATTTTATAACTTAACAAATTATTATATTTAACTTTTATAAGTTATCTCATGAATTATCAATAAAATCCTAATGGTAAACCAAAGAATAAATTAAACGTACAGATATCCAAATTCAAACAGACGTTGAAAAACGTGAATTATACTAGTTTAAAGCGCCTGGAAGTATAAAAGATCTTTAAAAGAGTATTTCTTAAAAGAAATAGCAATTTCAAAATGTTACAATTTTGTATTTTTATATAATAATAAATATTAGAAAGGAAATTATTTACAAGTAATTGAAAATTACAAAAAATAATAAGAGAGTTATTTACAAATACACGAGAGAGGTTTATCATAATGACACAACAATACTAAATTTTAATTATTATTATCCATCACAGCACATACATTAATTTAATTAACCACATCAAACTAGCAGATCTAACGTGAGGAATCACTAACATTGTAATGATATGGATAAACTCTCAATTGTTAACTGTAGTTTTTTTTAAAGAAACTTTTGGAAACACTACTATAGTTTACTTTATATTCATTTGAATATCATTTGTTCCATTTATCGAATTAAAGGCATTTATTTTAAGATGAATGTATTAAAATAATTTAATCGAATTGTAAGAACTTGTTGACGAATATTACAGTTATTTTATGAGCTTTCTATTTTCGGAACTTTTAGTGAAATTCGAGGACATTTGAAAATAAAATCACTAATAATAGCAATTGAAGACTGATTGAAGTCATTGAAAAAATAACTAGTGCTTAAAAATATAATGCAATTGAAAATCAAAGATTTTGTTTTTATAACTGTAGAATAAGTACAAAGAGGAATAAAAGTAGATTAAAATATATTAAATCATGAAAAGAAATTCAACATTTGATCTCAGTTGCTTTGCTACCAATGTAGATTTATAATTCTCTAATTTTAAAAATAGAATATTAAAATTAACTCAATAAAGGTCATACAAAAAATTTTAAATCAAGAAATTATAACAGAGCTACCATCTTATGATCTCAAATAGTCTCTGGATAATTGGAAATTTTATTTTTGCAATATAATAAGATATCTTCAATTGCAGTAATAAGTTATTTTTTAGAAAGTCTTTCCAAAAAGAATTTAATTAAATTTTCATATTTGTTTACTTATAAAATAATACTTGAGAAAAAAATTTTCCGCTCTGAATGGAAGTAAATACAAAAAAAAATTGTTTTCTTCAAAATAAAAATTAGATTTTCTAATCGTATTTATATTCTATTCAGTGTGATTTGATAACTTCTGTATTCATTCCTAATAAATTTTCCACGAATAAAAAAAATCCTATGTATATATATACTACTACTATATATAATGCTAATGCTCCTATTTTGTGTGGGCAATTTGTTTTCAACTTAAAATTATTGTGAAAACAAATATATTAATAACGATAATGTAAAAACATATTTGCATTGATTTTAATTTTCTGTTAAAGTTCTATAACTGGATTATTTTTATGTGTGACTGAGTAATTGTTTATTCAGAATATAATTAACCATGGATTTATTAGCAGAATTACTTTTGAATGTAACTAAGTTTACATTTTTTTTAAATGGATTTCTAATTAAAATATCAATGCAGTTCGAAAGTGTTTTTGGTATTGAATTATATCAAATAAAATTTATTTATGCAACTCCATTAATTTTAATTAATACTTTTTGCCATTTATTATATCCTGTATAAAGTATTTCCATTTTTCAATGCAAAATAATTTATGTGCATACCATGTATGTATATTTTATGTTCTGAGTATGAATTTAAAAGTAAGCGTTTATATATACATTTACACGTCGTTAACTATTGAAAAATACTTTTTACTCAGTTGATTTAAATTATTGTTACATAAAACACTGTAAATGTAAATAATCTAACAATATTGTAAAACTAAATTTACGATTTCGTTTTCAATTTTCAGACTCCGTGTAGTGCACTCCAAAGTATAGAACTAAAGGCCTACTTCTGCAACTGCAATAGAAACCCTGGAAATCCATATGCAGTGAGAAAGATTTTCAAACAAAAGATTTTGTTGCGCTTCTGCGGATACAGAAAATTCAATTCGCTTCCCACTATTGCATGTACCTTATGCAGAAGAAACAAACTCAAACTTCATTTTGTATTTTGAGCTGCTTTTCTTTGTTTTCTAACGTATTCAAGAACTTCTATCCAACCACCATAAATACTACCATGATGCGAAATAGAAAATAGAAGATTGTCATGTAGATGGCAACATTTATATAGTTGCTACCACAGTATTTGTAGAACAAAGGGAATGATCTTTATGTATTATTAACATTAGTTTTATTTTATAAAGTAGAGTAAGTTGTTCAATTTTATTTATTTAATGCTTGCTTTCATAGATTTAGATTTTCTTCGAAAGAAAAGTTTTAAATGTACCACACTAAAATAATATAGTGTTTTAACATTTGAATTTGAATTACATAAAATTAAGTTTCAATTCAGTGATGAGTATTTATCATTAAAAATAATTTTAATAATAACATAATTAATAAACTTTTTTTCCAATTTAGAGAAAAATTTGAAGTTAATATTTTCTTTAATTGCCTTTGTAGAACTAGTTTCATAAAAATTAAATTTGTTACCTCTATATATTATTTAATTTTGAAGTCTTGTTCGATATGAGTTTTAAATGTCATTTTAAATGCAATTCAAAATCGAAGAAAATTCAACTTTTGAATTAGATTTTTAATTTTACATAAAAAATCCATTAAACGATAATTTTTGGAATTAGATGAGAATGGAAATATAAAGGCATATAAAAAATGTAGAGGCGTGGATAAATTTAGTCTATTAATTAAAAAGGACTAGCATATTACTTTGCTTTTTAAAAAATTTTTGTCCCGCAAATTGAAGAAAGTCAACAAAAAAAATAATTAATTTACATACATTCAGTATATTTGTTGAATTTAAAATACAAATATAAGATAAAGTGCATTGTTAGAATGCCAAACTACACAAATAATTTGTAAAAAAACTTTTGACTGTATTTTTCCTTTAATTTTAGCTTTACTCAATGCACTTTATAATATAAATTTAGATTTTAAATTCATCAAATTCTCTTCCATATATTTATTTATTTTGAAAATAATAAAGCGACAATAAAAGATAACGAGTGACTTAAGAGTGATTTAGGTATTCTCTACATATTCAATCAAATAAACAGGGATGTATTCATTATAAACATTTATTTTTCTTTCTTGATTGCATTTCATTTTATTCCAATATAAAAGTTGCAATCTACAATTTATCAATTTTATTTTTCCTCATTATTATTATAATTTTCTAAATTACTTCTTTTTTATGTGATATTTTTAAGTTATTATTTGTTGTTTATTCTCATAAGCTTATATATTATTTTTATCTAATGCATAAATCTGACACGAAATTTAAACATATTGATTTTAATGAAATTCTGAAGTTTATGCTAAAAATAATTCGCCTTTTAATGTGTTTTTAAAAAAAATTTTTTTTTTTTTTGGTCATTTTTTATTTAATTTCTAACTTTTGAATTTTGATTTGGTCTAAAGCATAATGCTACACTCTCTGATAGAGCAAAGCTCATTTGTTTTAATTATTATCTATTTGTTTAATTTAAGAACTGTGCAATTAACATTAATGTTTTGAACACGCAAACTAGCAATAAAATTTGACAATTTAAAGAAATATTCAACAACAAAATTTGCACGATTTGTGGTGCAGCTAGTAAGCTGGAGGTCTTAGGTTCGAATCCACTGGTGGCGTCAATTGCAGCCACTGCTTTTAAAAAAGATGGAGATTGGGACAACGTATATAAAGTGTCTCGTATTGATAGTCAACTCCCTGATGGGAGTTTTGTTGGTTTTCTCTCATATGACATGCAAATACCAGGCAGTCACTTCTAAAAAGACCTCTAGAAAGGGAAGCTCCGTCTCACCTTGGCCAATCCGGCAAGGTTTCATTAATCTGTCGATAGGCTGTTCGTGGCATATATAAGTGGAATATTGGGGACGTATATGATCATCAACAACAGCAATAAAAATAAAAACAGAAAAAAAATTTAAACACAAAACGAAATTTATTTGGCAATTTTTTTTAAACTAAAATATATCTTTTCGTGATACGCTACATATCTATCCGGGTTTACCTTCTATGTTACATTTTTGTAAAATGTTCAAGGTTAAAATGCCATATTTTCCTTGAGACATGATTGATTGTCTTGAGCTTAATAGTCAGCCAAAATTGTCATAAAAAATAAAGAACTAAGCAAACATGATATTTATAGTATAACGATAAGTAATATTTTTTCCAAATTTTGATATAAGGAAGAATTTGTTGCTAGTATAAATATACGCAAGTTGGAAAAGGGTTTAATATTTTGATTACTATTATGGATTGAAAAAATTACTAAATAACCTTTTAATTATGCAGAATTATTAGACAGAATTATTACTTTTTAAAGAGGGCAGCTTATTATAAAAAGAAAATAACACATAATATATTCTGGGTTAAATTATAGACTATAATATTTAAAATCTTGCTTAGAGTTCTTAATAAAAAATACAAATTTACCTTGTTTTTTGTAATTTAAATTGTAAAATTACAAAAAAATTTGCATTAAATTGAGGCCCAACTTGGGGATTAATGAATAAATTTTCTTTTTATTTCTATGATCAAAATATGAATCAGAAAAAACACCACCGAATGTAGCTATCGCAAATTAAACTATATATAAATATGTCTAGAAAAAGTAAATTTTTAACGAAAACTATATTCATTACACTGGAGAACTAATGAAAGATAACACTAATGATGAAAGGTAACAATTAATTCTTCGTCACTTTAAAAATAACAACTCAGTTATTTTATTTTTTAATTAGGATTGCATGATTATTCTAGAAAAAATTTCGTCTGTAAAGCAATCGTGTCACATACAATTTGCAAATGAACTATTACATGAAAATAAATATTTGGTTTTTATTGTTTTAAATTATTTGAATTTATATAAATAATTTTAAGCTTCAAATTAAAATGAAATAATAATAATAAAATATATATTTGTAATAGTATTAGTTATATATTCATGAGTTAAACATTTACTATAATGGTTATAGTTCATCCACCGAATATGAGGAAAGTCGATTTAAAGATGGAAAAGACAAATCGATTGCTTGTTAGAAGTGATAGTCAGACATACGTGGCACAAAGCAATTTTTTTTTCTTTTGATATTGTGTAATTTAAAATTTTAATAATTAAATATTAAAATTATTTTTATTGTAATTAAAACACATCCAAAAGTAACTTTCTCTCCTACTTCGTCGCTCTGTGTCAAATTAGTTAAACGCATGTTAAAAAGCAAATTCTCAAAAAGGTGCATGTTTTTTATGTGAAGTACAAGAAAATGAATAAGAAAAAAAAAATTTTCAAATAGTAATTCTAATAATGGTGCAATATAGTCTTGAGAAATGTAATCTAATGGCCATCCGCAAAACATTGATAAATTTGAGTTATACCTTTAAATTGTTGGTCTATCTATAAAAAAAATTCTAAAAAAAAAAAGCATACTTGCTTGTCTTTTGTCTTCAGTTAGTGAGAGTTAGGATTTACAACCTAAAACAAATCTTATAAAAGGCTGTTACTTTTACATATAGATAGTCGAACTGAAATAAAAAAAAATGGCTGCATGTGTAAAACGAGATATGATGCAATTTGCACGTTTAAAACAAGTCAAGTAGAATTTAGAAAACAATGGGAATAACATTTAGTTGTAGTAATTAAATAATTTTTAAAAGTAGAAATGTTAGGTGGTTACTTAATTCTCGTTATTTACTCTTTAATTGAACTCCTAATGAGCATTTTTACTACAACCAATTAATTTTTGTTGGCAAAAGTGTGCTTGCGTGGGTGAATATTCTATTTCATAGAATACTCATTTTTTTATTTCAAGTTGCTAATTAAATTAAGCTTCTGCGTTTATTTCAGTTATAGAAGGAAACAAAATCTTTGTATAGAAAGTTTTACTCTTGAAGGACACGAAAACATTTTTTGAAAGTATTAAGTTCTATTTCTAGTTTCCCGCTCCAAGTGCTAATTAATCATGTTTAGTGAATTTTACGAAAAGTTTGTTTGCTAAAAATCGAAAATGGAAATTCAATGAGAGTTACTTTATGAATTCAGTTGGTTCATTCAGGCAATTAGTTGATTGAGTCCTTTTTTGTTCTGTTTCAAGAGTTTCATATTCACTTTTCGAATTTTGTTCCTACTGGTTTCATCAACATCCTAAACTCAAAACATTAAATTAGACCTTTTCTAGTTTGGTTGGACATTTATCGTTGATTTTAGTAAAAATGCTTAAAATTATTTTGCGATCTCCTATTACAAATATGAGGCTTAATTGCATCGAAATCAATAGAAGACCTTTTAATTAGTAAATTTCATTCTCTTTATCAACAAACAAATCATGAGTTAAACTGAAATTAAAATGATTTCATTTATGTGACTCGTATAGAATATATTTCATTAAGAAATATTTTTAAAGTTAAAACTGCAGTGCAAATGTGGGAAAATTTATCTTTAAAAGTGTTATAGTAAAATATTTTAAATGTTTGTAATGTTTTAGATGTTTAAATGTTTCTAATGTTTTAAATGTTTTATAGTAAAATGTTTTAATGTTTTTTTTATAGTAAAATGTTTTAAATGTTTTATAGTAAAATGTTCCAATCATTAACTACAGAAATTATCAGTTATTTATTTAATTATTCATTTATGTCAATCAATATCTTTTGATTGAAAACTAAGCTATCAATTAACTTAGCTATTATTAACTTAGCAACTTTAATAAAAATTTTAAGGGTTAATAAAATTATATGTGAAATTTTTATTTATAATTTATGTCAAAGACAGTTTCAAGTTTAAGTAAAGTGAGTTATAAAAATGCAATTTTGGAAAAATAATCTATTGTTTAAAATTCTTCCGTTTTCTCTTTTAAATTTATAAAAATTATCTACCTTCAACAAAAAAATAAATTCAAAACTCAAAACATTGAAATATTTTGGCTGAAAATAAAATTTTAGAATATCGAAGAAAACTCCAAATATTAAATATTTCAAATCACTTCATTACTATTTTTTAAAAATGGGTAATTTCAAATATAATTGGGAAAACTGATCTCATTCGATATAATGAGATTTCTTCCGGCTACAAATGTTAATGGATCATTTCCGAAACAATTCTTCTTATCATCAGAGCATATGATCAAGTAAAATAAAACAACCAAATAGGATTGGTCGAAAACCACTCGTAAAATTAATATTCAGTTTCGATTAATTAAGGAGATATTCAATAAATAAATGAGCAATCAAATGAGCCTTTCAGATAAATCATTTCGTGGAAACAATGATTATTATTTCTGCTAATCTGCTAGTTTAATGATATGATGACAGGCAATAATTTGTCGAAAACCAAATGTAAGGAAAGTAAACATATTAATAACTTTTGATATGAGTTTTGAAAGCTTAAAATATCAATGAACTTATTTAATTCAAAATATACGGCTGTTTTTAACATTAATAAAATATTTCTGTTATTGTTTTACAAAATTAATAGAAAAGGTTAAATATCAGAGTTAGATTAATTAAAAAATGTGAATAACACGAGAAGTGCTTATGTATTTAATGATGTTTTTTTAATTATTTCTAATTGTTAAATGTATCTCTGGTCATAAATTCTATTACTTTCATTCTATAATGATTTACATATTATTTGATGAATACTTAAATTTTCTTTTCTTTTATACCATTGTATATTGAGAATGGAGCAAATGATAAGGACTGATTGAAGAACAATGGAATAATGAAGGAAATAAAGTAAAACATAGAAATAATACTCTTTAAGCAGTTATATTAACAGACTTTTCTTTTCCACTAATTATGAAAACAGAACATAACTGCGAAGATATTTTTTTCTACAGCTGGGATGTTCACTATCATTGTTAGTCATTGATAGGGAGAAATTGCATTACCTAGTATCAAGGAGGACTTTTCAAACTACACCCTCTACAATGAATGGGGAAAGGGCTAAAGAATTCACCCAGGAGGACTTTTAGAGGTAACTACCCTGAATTAGCATAACGTATGGGCGAAAACCTAGAAAATTTCCAACACGCTGTCCAAGTTGAAATAAGATAATGATTCATAATCGAATCTACACGTTATCTCTTTAAGTGACGGCAGCAGACATATTGTGCTCGGTCTATTAATGCATTCATTATACTTTGTATTCATTATGAGAAGTGATTGTTGATGAAATTATTATCAAACATAATGATTGATTAAAATAATGGGTAATTATTTTTTAATATTAATGGGTATTAATTAATTATTTATGGGTATTAATTTTTAAATATTAATGGGTATTAATTAATTATTTATGGGTATTAATTTTTGTTTAAAACCACTTTAAATAGTCTTCCAATTCAATACATTTTTTTCTGAACAATGGAAATTGAATGGAGCAACGGAACGCAATTGAAAAATTAAACATAAAATTTTATAACTGAAATTATTTCAAAGTTGAAACAAATTACTATATTATAAATACTTAATATCTTTATAAATAATGAATTTTTTTTAATAGAATGACTAATGATTTGATCTAGGTCTGTATAATTTTATTATTTATTATCTTGTGACAAGACATATAAATGCAAGACACTAAAAAATGAATATTAATATTATTCTTTTAATAAACCTGTTATAAAATCGGAATAGAACTAAATATACTACAACCTTCACTTTTATAAAAAATAGTTCTCCCCATCCCTGCTTCATATTATTGTATGATTTCAGAATTCACGTTCAACTTGACATTTTAGAAAGTAAAAATCGTATCTAAAAAAAAAAAAAAAAATCTCTGTTCCTTTTTTTTTTTTTCTTCTTGAAAAAAAAAAGTATTTCTAAAAAATTCTTCCGTTGATTTTCTTCCACCCAAAAATCAAGTAGTTCCACACTTTTGACAAAGTGTTAAAGCATCGGAGGTATATCAAAAAAAAATTTTTTTCTCACACCGGCCTGGAAGAAAAAAAAAAGTGATGGGATCTCAGGTTTGTTTTGGTGAAAGAAAGCTCACAGCAACAATAAGCAAACACGCCCCTCTCTCGTGAGATGGAAACTTATTCCCTTATAGAATGATTTTATCGAACCGCTCAAGCGGCTCTTGCAATAAGAAGTGTGACCTCAAACCTTCCAGCAAGAAATTCGTTCAATGAAACAGATCGGAAAGAAGGTGCCGAGAAAGAAATACTGGCTGCATAATTCGGCCAAAGCAACGAAAAGCTGGATTATTGAGCTTACCAAATATTTTTCTGCTAAAAAAACGTACAGAGTAATTACTACCTTTTTTTAAAAAAAAAATTATTATAGTTCCGATTTAAATATAATTTTTTATTTCAATTGCACTACGTCATTGAAAAATCTCTTTATAAGCCATTAATAGGGTCACTTTCATCAAGCATGAGGAGAGAGCATAAATTAAAAGGTTTTATTCATTTAATTATATTAGACTCCACCATGGGATGTAAGAAACCGAATCATCAAAGATAGTCTGATGAAGAAACATCCTGTAGTATATACAAACAAACAGACACAGAGAGAAAAACAATCAATCAGAAATAGGATCAGTTTGCACGGCAAAACCACAAAAGTATTTGATGCACGTAATTGCTTTTGTTCTTCATAAAAGTACAGTCTAATTGCTTAACAAATCCATAACCATTCGTTATGCATAAACTGTAAAATGCCTTACATTCAGTATCCTCAAAAGAGAGAGAGAAAGGCATATGAAGAAATTGTTAAAGTTCCAAAGTAAACATAAGTTGCAGCAATGAAACTGAAAATTATTTGACAAACATAAACTTAAAAAGGATAAACGGCTAAAATTGAATCAATAAATAAAAAGAACACATAAAAAAACAAGGTGTGAAGCAAATCTCCCAGGAAATCAACAAAACCTACAAGAAATTAATTATAATATCCCCAGGCTCAAAGAAAATGTATAAAACATATACACATATCAAAGAACACGCATCCTTAGGATATCAAAAATCATGATATTTTTGTTAGATTGATGACTGGATATAAGGCAAAAACGCATCTAGCATCGTAGTCTGATAGCATGGAAGCAAAATAACCTTCCGCTTACAGCCGGTGAGGTATAAGACTGTAAAATAATAATTTGATTTTGTAGAGTGTTTTAAAGAGAATATAATAAATATATAATATGCATAATGTTATACATGAATGCGTTGTCTAGGGCATAACCTGAAAAACACTAGGAAATGCATTCCGTGATAAAGCAAGTTTTAGGAAGTATAATGAATTTTTTGAGGTTTTGCTAATTTGCTAGACAATTTGTTTGATGCTCTGTTTTTGTATAGATACACATAACCTGCTTGAACTGGTAATGCAGTTCTAGCTGTTTATTTTTCTATTATTTATGGCCAAATAATTTTCAGTTTTGTTATTGCAGCTTACACACACTTTGGATCTTTAACAATTTCTTTCTTTTTTTGAGGGGACTGGGTGTGAGGCACTTTAGGATTTTTGTATAATGTTAAATATAATAATAATATATATAAATGTTATTATAGTTTTGTCGTGTAATTTGATTGTGTTTCTAACCCCATGGAATATATATATATGAGAAAGAGAAATATTTTTAAAACTCTACCATCATCAATAGTTTCTAATGATAAGTATTTGGTATCATTTGGCGGAAAAATACTTATATATATAGAGAGGGATTTCAACAACTTCCTCTGAGTTGTTGAAGTGCTTTTGACTTGGCTTCCTTTCCGGAGACTCTGGTCTTAGTAAATAATTGTTTGACAGCTTGTTTACTGTTAGAATCTTATCTTTTTTCTTGAATTCTAGCTTAGATTAAAATTATCTGTTTAACGTTTAAGTTACTTCTTATTTACATGAATTTTTTCATGCTTTTGGTTAAAAAAATAGTCATTTTATAATTATGTCATCTAGTTGGCAAAGCATTACTGTGTATATAAATGTGTTAAATTTCTTTTAAATATTTGCTAAACATTTGTCTTCATTTTGTAAATAGTAAAATCAGTAAACAGTTTTAACAGTTAACATTTGTAAACAGTTTTTTAGAATTCACTCGAAATTTTTCCTTTTATTTCAGAGCAATAAAACCAAACTATTATTCAAACCACTTAGTAAAATTCGGGATTTAAATTCGAGAGCTATTATACTAATACTAAATAGAACCTATTTCTCTTCAGATGCATTATATACAACACACAAACTTATATAGTGTTGTGTAAACAAACGTGTAAAAAAACAAAAAAAGAACATACATTTCAAATCACTAAAGTCTTTATAATTACCTTTCACAAAACAATAGATAAATAGTAAATGCCAAATCTGCAGAAAAGTAACTGAAACTCCAATAGAGACTAATTAAAAAGCTCCATCAAACCCATTTCATTATTCCGTTCCGCTTAAAAAATGAGCTCACTGATCAATATTCGAATGGGTTTAGGAAGAAACAGCTTAGCCAGTGAGTAAATTTGTAACAAAGTCGAAATGTTAGCTGTGCGTGCCAAAATTGCTTAAAAAATTGTCATCTGCGGAAAAGGAAGTAAATTATTTGGTAAACCTGTCGTCCTTCTCTTGTGCTGGCTATTACAAGAATATGGACGGAAAGTCTTTTCAATCATTACGCTACTCTGGAAAGCCCAGGTAATTACACTGCTCATGAATGAAGCGAAGGTGTTGCGATAAAAAAGCAACACAAAGAGGAAATTTAATGTGACATGAATCATTACTAAACGTCTGACACCATTCACAGTTACGTGTTTAAGCATTCTTTTGTAAATAGCACATTGTTCCCTTCCCGGAAAGTGTACAACATGGGACCATTTACCACGTTGGATCCTTAAAATTTGTTGAGAGTTTAATTTATTATATTCGACTCTTACAAATTTTGACTTTAGGTTTAATGAAATAATTTATCTAACACATTTTAAGGAAATCATGTCACATAAACGTTGTTTAACTTTATGTCCCTTTCCTCGTTATAACCGAAACGATTTAATTTTGTTTTGGACATTTACAAATTTTCGCTTTGTTTATCAGTGAGGTATGAAAAGGGAAGATAATTTATTTAATATAATTTAGGAAAAACTTTTTAGTTCAAACTATTTAATTTTAGGTTACTGTTCATCTTTATAACTAAAAAGCATTTATTTTAGACTTATACAAATTTTGGTGTGGTTTATGAAATGGGATATGAAAAGAGGAGATTGGACTTCCCAGAGCAATGTTTGTGTCCCTAGCCAGAGAATTTAAATCAGTTAATGGGGTCATATTTGTGTTATATACGAGGAAAAACAGATGAATACTCAAGTTATCTAATATTATAGCGAATCATGTTAGGTAAGTGTATCTCAGTCTAGTATACAAATGTTTCTAGAAACCCATAACATCTTCCATAGAAATATTACAATCTTACTTACATCGAAGCTTTAACTGACCCAATCATGGTGCGGCCCTAATTATTTATAAAATGGCAGAATTTAAACATATATCGTTTTTCTTCAACTCAATTTGCTTCAAACGCATAATGAGAAACAAGCAAAGTTTTGGATTATTCTGCATTGTAACAAACTGAGAGTTTCCGAGTAAGAATTTCTGATGAATAACAGTTATGACCAAAGCCTATAGCTCTTTAAATCATATAGCTTTAGGCGGAAATCCTCACCATTAAACTTTCATTTCCCGAAGGCTTCAGTGTTCAACAACCTTGGCAATTTCAAACCTGACTAATAGTGATTATGTCCGTAGAGAAAAATTTGTTTCATGGAATTCGAAGCCATTTAAACTCTTTAACTTACAGTATTTTTGCTCACCCAGCTATAAATCATCTATGCCGACGATTCATTGTTTAATGCTCAAGGTAATTGAGAACAGGAGTAATTTACCATGTCCCATTTAAGTTACAAATTTTATAAATTAAATTTTAATGACTCGTGGAATTATTAACATGACACTTCTAAATTAATAAACTACAATAAAGATTTTTATGTTATCTATTGTTAAAAGAAACAAAAAATGAATCTCAGTATTTGTTTGCATAGTAAAAATATATTTTTAAAAATCTTTGTTTTTTATGCTTAATTACATTGATTTGTAAGTCAATAGGAGCAAACTCGGGATAGTTTTCGAAGAAAATTTAAATAACCATTTTAGAATGGTATATTAGCATGTGCTTTATTTATTCGTTGCCCCAGGTTATCTGTAAAAAAAAATTTTTTTTTTTTTGATTTTCTAAATTTGTAACAAAAATTTGGAATAATTATTTTTAAAAATCTTAAAACTGACAAATTTTTTTTTAAATTCCTGAAGTTTCACCTTTTATGTGTTCATCACAAAAAATGATAAAGTTTGTCAGTTTCGTGGTAAAGAGAAAAATATCTAGGATATAAAAATAACCAAAATGAACATACATATATTAATATTTATATACATATTTCTTTGAAAGTCATTGATAATTACTTTTTTTTTGTTTTAAGAGAAAATATTACAGTATATGGCTAAGAATTAAAAAAAAACTTACTTTTGAAGAATTTAAAAAAAATCTGTCTTAACTTCTTTTTTTATAAGAATATTGTAAAATAATAAAGTGGATTCTTGTGAGGATTAAAACATCAGGTATAAATTATTAGAGGATGTAAAAATTTTTGAATATAATTACAATCAGTTTAAATAAGCTTAAAAATTTAAACAATTACCTTTTAACTAAAATCCTTTTGAAATTGACTCAATATAATAAATATGACAAACTATATAAACACGATATTTGATTATATAACAAACAAATTATAAACGATAATTTCTGTGGTGTTCAAAAGAAAGTTTTCTTTGGTATTAAATTGTAAATAATTAGGAATTACTAGCATAAAAATGTGTACTATTAAAAAAAGGAATATCTATTCTGAATTAATCGTAAGGAACATTATTAAAGCATTAATGAAAATTTTGACAGCGAACAAATGCATTATCTTTATTTACGGTAGTTATGCTCCTTCCTTTAACACGGCCTGATGGCCACATTAAATGCACATACATTCTAGCGCTCTGGCATTTGGTGCTTCAGTTTCGAATTCTGGCGGGGGTATGAATGTTTGTTAGTGGTTTCTAATTCCCGTTAAGCTGTAGGTCCAGGACAAATTACTCTAAAGTGTGCACAAAATGACCGTAGAGCGACAAACCAAACCAAACATTCATTTAATTTTAAATTTTTTGAAACTTCTTTGTAAAAGCCATTTTGATTCTTTTTCTTCATTGGTACAAAAGCAATACAGGTCGTTTTATACATGATATAAGGAAAGAGAGGAAAAGAAAAGATTCCTAAAATCAGTTTATTGGAACAGACAATGATAGGATATTTATAACTGTTTATATTGTTTTTTTTTCTTGCATATTTACATTGTAATACGTCGTTGCATATTAAAATGATTAATAGATGTCAAACATTTGTCAAAGTCAGACATTAATTTAAAAAATCAAATGATTGATTATTTCAAAGTTAAATGATTAGTTAAAAATCAATTCATTAAGTCAAATGTCATACAAATGACGTGTGAATGCCAACTGAAACAAATGAAATGTAGCAAAAATGGGTTCAAAGTGCAATGGAACATCGCTCCAATAAATGCTCTTTTGTCATTTCGTGACATCAATAGACGAGTGTCTTCTTAAAGAAATGAAAATATATAAACGGTTTTTTTTCTTTTCATATGCAAATGTACTACCTGCAAGTAATCTTACTAGTCTTGTTGATTACTTCTTAATGGATAACACCATTTCAGTACATTACAGTTGTTGCGTAACAGTTACAGCTTGAAATGATTGAAATTACAGCTTTTGAAATGATTTTCAAGTGTAATTGTAGTCAAGTATTTAATTTGGCTTCAGAAAACCCCACAAAACTCTAGCAACTAGCAGCTTGACTGTCAATACGAGTCATTTTCAAATGCATTGACCGTTGAGTCTCGTCGTTTCAGAATCCTGGTTCAGTTCTGATGAACTGGTTTAGAACCCTGGTATTAATTCGGCAGTGAATTAATAGGAAAAATCATAACTGACATGAACTATTGATTTCAGAGTGTCAAAAAGGAATTATAGTAAAACTTATAGTATGATTGATGTACGATGGAATACCTTCAACCGTATTACTAGCAAACGAAGTTAACTTAAGATAATAAGACAAGCAGTTGATACATGGATCAGTAACAATCCTTGATTTATGCAACTTCTTCTATATTAAACTAGAAGTCACTCAATTACTAATTATGAAGCACAATCTGAGCATTGAAAAATTTCATGTAGCAAACTGATAATAAAAATAAAGCATTTTTATTTCCATACCAAATGTCAGCGTGATTTATACCGAATGAAAAATCGGATAGGACAGTTGATTTTCAGGTAGGACAGGAGATTGAGTGTGTGTTATGGCCCGCTCGGGATGTCAGTAACAAAATTGAAGGTAAACTTAATCAAGTGTGAGGGGCAGCTTTATTGTCCACCTGGGAGGTAAGATAATGGCCCACCTCACCCCCCAACATCCTCCCACAATTGAGACTGAAGGCACCATCACGTGATATTTGCCTTCGGCAATCAATCGATACAGGTGCTCCAATTTTCAGGCCCCCAACAGTAGAGTTTTTCCTAAGAATTTATTCTTTTGTTTTAGTTGGAAAGTTTTGAAGCTGATGTATCAGCTCGAATAAATCTCTGGGTAAGCGACTTTCGGAATAATGCTGCGATGTAAAAAAATTGACCCTTTCGTCACGTTTGGCGGATACTAATTATGGAAAGTTTTTTTTTTTTTTTCCTGCTGAAATTATTTTTAAATGCGATGAAGAGGAACCAACATCATCTATGACTGGAGGGGAAGGTTTTGGCTAAACTGTTTTCGGTTGATGATGGCTAATTACAAAGTTACAGTTTTCATGAAATAAAAAGTAATTAAACAAAATTTTAATTCATATAAAGCTTATTAGAAATATAAAATATATAGATTATAGGACATAAATAAATTTTTTATTTAATTAACAAATATAAAATTAAGCACTATACCGTAATTGTAATTTTAATTGATAGAAGATACACGAACAATGATTTTTATATTTAATTAAACAATAAAAGAGAAAAAAAATGGACCTCACATTGTATGGAAAAAATAAGAAATATTATTTATTTCAATAATTATAAAACGAAACAAAAATAAAGACGACAGACGTATTGTCTTCACAAACAGGGAATAAATAAACAAAATTATAATTATTAATTAATACAAATAGTAAGACTAAATAAAATTGAATAATATATTTATACGTCTTACATAATAGTAAGTAAATTAATAAACTTTTTATTATTACATTAATCTATTATTAACATAATGCATTTTAACACATATCAGATTAAATCGAAATTAATTTAAATATCAGTTTTTTGAAAATAAAGAATAAATAAATAAACTCATCAGCATATTTTAATTATAAATACAAATAAAAATTAAATGTATTTATATAAAGACTATAAAAAGACTAAAGACTGTTATAAAAAGACTGCAAGTGATTTTAATAAAGTTCCTTTCAACATTGCAAACGCTCTATTAATTTCGATGATGGCAAATGTAAATGGTAGCAAAATACCTGGACAACTTTCATGGCTGTTTCGTTATTGGTTAATTTTTTATAACTAGGATTAGAAGTATAGTTAAATTTCAACAGAATAAACCACAAAACCAAAGAGCAATTAAAATATATGGATAAATACATAAGTAAGGATGGTTACTTTTCCCTTTTGTAGTTTTAGAATTTGTCAAAATATAATTGCTCATTAAAAACCCTATGACGATTCAAAAAAGAAATGAAGTTCTTTGATAATGATGAACAAAAGAAAAACAAAAACATATATCAAAATTTATTATATTAATTATATTATTTCTTCATAATCCATGTAAACAGTATCAAAAATTTTTTTATTTCAATTTTTGATGACGTTTTATGTAAAATATTTTCCAGAATATTAATGTAATGTATTATTAAAAATTCAGGATATAAATTGAATTTTACAATTTTCTTTTACTAAGAATTTCGGCTCATATACATCCAACCTCTACATGGATACTTATGCATTTTTATTTTTTATAAATAAAAATATTCCGATTCAATACGGTTAATAGTTCTTGTAGAAAGAAATATTTAAAAATCTTAACAATGATAACATAGAACTCATCGTCACTAGTATCATTTTTTTCCTCTATAATATAACATTGCTTTGCAAATACTGTAACGTAAGGCTGTATAAGTACACGAAATGAAGTACAAAAATGAAGCCCAAAAATCTCCCACGATATCATAAAAAAAATTGTATAAGACAAAGCTACATTTGTGAAAAGTATGAAGAAAATCTCTTAGTTATATAAAATCTTCGCATTTGTAACTAAATATTAACGTTCAACGACCAGATATGTAATTATTATTTTTTAGATTTATTGTTTTCCTAGTTTTCTTATTGCACTGCGGTCGATATAAAATGAATAAAGCATAACCAGAAAAAAAAATTAAATCAATTTTCATCATTTAAAAATATTCACCCTTGAAAAGTTTAAGAAGAACAGTAAAATATTAAAGTAAACAAGATTTATGAGGCTATTGTATGAAATATTCAGATACAGATTCACAAACAAAAAAATATAAAATTGAACATATTTAACAGAATTCGTAGTGACATCGGAAACTTGTTCAGTGAGATATAAATTAATGAACAGATCACAAAACTTTCAGATTCAAACGGTTCTGACTTTATCACACATAAATGTTTAGTACTTTTTATAATTTATTCATATAACTTTTAAAGCAATTAAATAAATGGATTCCCTCCAAATTTATCAAAAGTGTATATTAATGATGTAGTTTAGTCTGAAGTTACCATTATCAGAGGCATGTACATGTCGATATGTTGAGCTTTATTTTAGTATACTCTTAATCTCGAAGCTTGATCTCATTATGTTACGTGGTTTCGAAACAGTAAAGCAATGTAACAGAATATTATCTCTATTAGTTACTAACTTACCAAAGGTATAAAATATAAACTTTGTTTCTTAAAGTGCAAATAATGCGAGGAACTTCTAAAAATTCTTGAACAGCGATGTCAAATTCTGAAAGTACTAGTCCTTGTTTTATGAAATTAGTTAATCATACTTTTAAAGATGCTAAATGAGAACCATATAAAGTATATTTGTTTTAAATATACATTCTGTAAGTTTGCTGAGCTATTTTTATACAGCTCTTTATATTGATTGTATAATTATTCTTGATATAAATAACAACACAATAAGTGCCATTAAATAAGATTTGGGGGACAACAATATTTATGTTACTATTCTATGAATAACTAAGCCAAAACCTGAAGCAGAAAAGAGGAGATATGGAATTACAGCATCTCTAACAAAATTCTTAATGACTACGGATATGCGCTGAAAGAGATGTAAATTAACCAGCAGACCATGAGAACTTTCTGAATCAGACAGTTCTGAGTTGAATTATCACACAACAGTGTTAAGTGATTTTCACACATTCTACATATCCATACCAATTACAGTTGGTACATTCCAGCATCTTTATTCATGAGACACTCGGGTTTGCAACTTGAGGTCGACTGGAGTGGAATTTCATACGCCCCCGTTTGCTCAAGATGCTTCATAGAAGAGGTTTATTGACTTTTCCTAGAAATCATAATTATGTTTCATTTTGAATCCCAGCGAGAAAGCTTCAAAAGATCTTCTTTTGCGAATCAGAGAGTAGATTAATTGCTTGCGTTACATCTCTTGAATCAACTTGAAGGAAGGCTAGAATTCTAATGTCAAACGGTTGTTGCTATGGTTGGAATATACTACAGAATGGTTGACAGTTCTCGAAAAGTTATCATATTTGTTTACTTGTATCAACAATCATCGCCAATTAAACATATTCAGGAGTACTTTGAAAATCAAATGATAGTAAAATATGAAATAAATGGGATAATATAATAATTTAAATTATTAAACTATTATTAAATTATTTTATTAAATAATAAAATGGTACACTTTTTTTGTTATTATTAAAAGAATTGAAACCGTATCTCTATGCTATTATATGTCGAGAATAACAAGCTTATTTTAAGAAAGCTTAAATTTAAAAAGCTTATTTAAAGCTAAAACTTTTTAAAAGAATTTTGAAATTTTATAAAAAATTCCATAATTCTTTTAAAAATTCTTTATTCATAAATTGAAATTAAAAAAAAATTCAGAAAAAAAATATTTGGGAAAAAACGGCTGTTAAGGACGCCTTCACCTTAGTTAAAATTTTCTCTATAATATTTCCATTAATTGATTTTTTTTCTCTGTGGGTTACATTATTAATACTTGTTTATTTCTTTAAAAATTTTTTTAATTAAGTGAAAAATTAAAAAAAAACATTTTATCAAATTATTTTGATTGAAATCCAGTTCTTTTAAAATAAATTATAAAGAAAAATAATTTCATTTTCGAATTTTCCAAAGTCTACAAAGATATTATGTATGAAAAAATATAACCATTTAAGGATAAACGACCAAAGATACCTGTCATATGATACACCTTTTACTAGCTTTTCAATAATCTCAACATATTATATATTCCTTGCAATTTAAAGCAATATTTCAATAAAACAAAATATTTCCTGTTTCAGTTAAGTCATTAAAGTTATAGTTATGAAGTGCTAATACACCAAAGTTATAAAGCATATACTTTATTTAAACATAACTTCAAGTAATTTGGGACTCGCATAATGATTTTTTAACAATATTATGTAATATGGGAAGGAAATATTAATTCTTGTTTTTAACGTTAATAAAATAATACTTTCGAAAATTTCGAGAACAAAACCAACAAAATACGTCACCCGTACTCTTTTAAAATTTTGGAATATTCTACTTTTTATGCTTCTTCAGAATATTCTGTTTATTTGATTTTTATATTTCAGTGAGAAACTTTTAATCATGACATTTTGCTTTCAATAAAAAAATTTAAAGCTGTAGGTACCCTTTTAGATTCATAAAAATGTTACAAAACTGTCATCAATGGTTTTCATCTGGCTATAACATATGCATTGAAACACTTTATAACAAACATTGAGAAATAGCACGTGCCTGCAAAAAATTAACGTTTCTCAGATACATCGGTGAAGATAATCGTAAAAATTGTGTACACAAACGAGATGATAAAACGTGATCACCCAGAGCTTATGCGTTTTATGAGTGCTGAAAAAATGAGTATCACAATGGCTGGAAAAAAAAGTTTATGAAGAGTTGCAGAGTGTTAACGTAAACAAAATAACAACTGTCCTTTTCTTCCATACAGCGCTTCAAATATTTAATTTGCTTATTGAGCGGTATGAACAGCGTCATTTTTCTTTATTAACTACTTTATCTAAACACCAATTTCATTTTTTATCTGCTTAATTAAGATATTCAATGAAAAAAAAAACTTTTATTCACAATTTCTTACTAATATAGGATAATCTAGATATAATAAATACACACACACACGCACACACATATATATATATATATATATATTGTATCTATATATATATATATATTGTTGTTCATATATATATATATTAAAAATCATTTTTAGGATAATAAATGATAGTTTCGCTAATTAACCATAAATAAGTTTTCACATATTAGAGAATACAAATTTTATAATCCTTCAATCAAATAAATCCTTCAATAAAAATTATCAATCCTTCAATCAAGCACATCTCAATTAATATTTTCAAACTCTAAAACAATAAACATTAAAGAAATTAAAATTAAGAAGCATCAATGATTACTAAACTAAAATAAATTTTGTATGTTCTCTACTTATCAATAATCAAATTAAATGTTATACTTCTGCATTGAATAGCCATTAAATGCAATATTGTATTTCTGTATTGTAATATTGTATTTCTAGAAATCCACAAATCAATTGGTACATATATTATATAAAAGAATCACCAAATTAAATATTGCATTTTGCACTCAGTTATGAACAAATTAAATAATACACGTTGTATTCTCAGCAATCATCAAATTAAATAATACACGTTGTATGCTCAGAAATCATCCAATTTTAGTATTACACGTTGTATGATCAGCAGTCATCAGATTAAATTGATGACACGTTGTATACTCAGCAAATTTTGCAAATTCTGTACTTATATTCGCTGTATTAAATATTGAGTCTGTTCATCAGTTTTCTTATAAGACACAGATAGCGTTTGTTGTGTGATTTCATTTGTATTGTTGTATGATGAATGCCCGCAGTAATTTAGAATTGAATAACTTAAAAAATTGTAACTTATTCAGCCCTCACTGAGCTCCTTTTTTTTCCTGCTTAAAAACCGACTCTTTGAAGTTGATTCTGCCTCCGAAATAATCGAGCAGTGACGTAGCAGCAATCAAGAAGCGTTGTCAAAACGTCGCTTGAAACACAAATCACTTTGAAACAGGAACGGGTAACTCCGAAGTCTAAAAACTAGAGTGCTTGAGATGCCTGAAAAAGAAGAGATAAGAAAGTCGTCTGAGTTGAAGTTTAAGATTCTGCTGCGCATCAGTTTTCTCATGGTAAAAACCTCCGACGCCTTTCTCTTTTTGACTCCATCCAAGCGTTGTTATCGCTCTGTAAAGAACTCCCCCCTTCCACCGAAAACACGACCCTCCCCCTTCGTAAGGAAGAGAGGGGAAGGGAAAAAAAAGGAAAACAAGAGAGAAATACACCCTCCAGTACCTCTGAAATACTAGAAACATCAATTGGTATTCTAAGAATGGGCTTTCAAATTATTAATGTTACAGGTCGAAATCGATTTTTTGCTTCTTTTTGTAATGTGGGAGAGAGTACCGAGGTACTGATGACGAATATCATGAGTGGTCTTGAAATTCCATCCGCGCATGCACAATGAAACGTACTTTAAAACTCATTACGGCAGAAATAGCAAGAATTTGAGTGCTCTTTCAGATTAAGAATCTGGTATTGTACGTGGTAATTCTTAAAAAAATTATCATCGAATGTGTCATTGTAATTCACAACAATGGAAGGGTGGGAGTTGCTAAGAAATACACAAATATGCACTCGTTTAGATTAATTGGAGTATAAATTAATTTTCTAGAATACATTAAAGTATATTAAATTGTATTATCAAATATGTATTTAGCAAAAGAATGTCTGAAAAATAAGGGCCACTTTTCAATAAAGAAGTCGCTTTCAAATGAAGTGAATTAGAATAGAATTTCTACTGCATTAATTTATAAAAACAATTTATATTGACTCAAAGAATTAAAAGGTCAAATTCTTCGCAATTCGTCGATTAAAATGTAGTAATTGTAAATGGGAAAAATATTTTACGGAAATGTCTCTCAGTGAATTTCAATAGTATATATAAAAAATAATAATATAAAGAAAAATAATCGAATAGCGAAAAAATATTACATCTGAGATAAATCTGGGAGAGATATATCTGAGAAATAATTAAATTTTAAAACTCTATCGTGAAAATTAATAAAGATCCCCCAAAAATTAATTAAAAAAAATTATGATTAAGTTTATATTATTATCACATCTAATTTTACAATTCAGAAAATTTTGCTTTAAATAAACAGTAAATATTATTCTTTGGAAAAAGGGAACAATTCAAATTCTCTCTCAAAATATTCTTTATTAAATATAATTATTATAAATTGCTAACATAATTTATCTAATTAATGATTCCTGTTTTTACAAAGTGTAATTAAATCGCTGAATGAAACATATACATTTATTCAAACTCATTAATTACTCATTAATAATTACATTAATTTAACTCATTAATAATTTAGTTGTAAATATTATAATTGAATTATTGAATTGCAGAGCGTCTCTTCTTTAAGAATTGAAAGTATTTTTGTTAATCAAGGACATACTTTTAGAATTTTGATTTGAAAAGTATTTGATTTGATTTGATTTTGAAAAGTCTTTTGAAGTCTTGAAAATTAGTTTTAGCACCCCAGATTACTTAATGATCAAAACTAAATAAACAATATTCTTGTTTTAACTCTTTTTCTGAAGATATTTGCTTTTATCCAGAATCTTAAACTAAATTAAGCTAAACTTAAGTATTTTATTCTTATTATAGTCATACAAATAATCAAAATATTTTATAATTATGGAGAACATCAAATAAATCAAAAATGTCCTTTCGTTTTTGAAGAATACAATTGCATCGAGTTTTAAAATATTTTCCTTCACATTATGAAAATGTTTCTGTGTCATGAATGTTAACGATCAAATCCAAAATAAATAAAAATTTATGTTTACTTAATTATATTATGTTTGTCGATATCATACAATTGAATTTCACGTTTATACAAACAAATATATCAATAATATTATATGTTTATGTTAAATATGCAAATCACGAATTTACAATTATTTAAGAATACGTTATGCACATCCAAAACATAATTTCATTGAATCTCCTATCTTAAAAAACCTTTGTGCTTTACTATATTTAGTCTTTTCATTACTTATTCTTTTCCTTCTAAAAATTAAATGAACAATAACATTTGAATTGATTACATTTTCAGAAATAATGTTTGCTTATCAAATATTCATTCCTACTATATTTCCTACAATATATTTAAAAATCTTTTTTCCTGCCATGGATGTAAAGATTAAAACAAACAATTATTTACTTTGACCAGCATTTCCTGTCGGAATTCAATCTCTAAAACCAACATGTTAGGCATAACTTGGTATAATAAAAAACAGTCTAGGCAAGCTAAAAATACATATAGCAGCTCAATGATGTGAGCCATCTATTCCGTATTGCTTTCAACTCTGACTTCTTTGATGCTCTGATTCCTGCACCGCTGCTAAAAATGATTGCGGAGGTTCATGGATTGTAGTATGCTGCGGAAGAAAAGCGAGCCACAGCTGTTGTCAAATGGATCCTTTATGTTGGTTTTGTTTATGAGTGTGAGGATGTTTCGATTTACTGCAGTAGGAACATAATGATGTGAGCATCGCAGATTCTCGACTCATTGCTTTCAGAAGACAAGAGTACAATGCAACAGTTTTCCTGCCAAACAATATTTATCTATCGTGGAAAGTAAAATGGCTCATAAATAAGAGCTTATAGTAAAAATAGGAAATGTTGCGATTTTTTCCTTTAACAATACCGCAGGAAAGGAATAACTGAAAAGCATTGAAGCCCACGGAATATTTTAAAGAAGCTCGAAAATTTTAAAACTGATGGGGGATTTACAAGTTAAGTTTTATTTGTATTCTATTTTGCAACAGAATAACACCATAATATTTATTCATTTATTAAAAATATCATATTAACATGCATTTATACGCCATGATAGATTTTGTAGGTACAGTGAACAATTTTATGCGTGAATAAATTATCACAAAATATGGGAGAAATACAAATAAAACAAGAGGAAAAGCAATTAAAATACAAATTAAATCTATAGGACATGCACTCATTTTGAAATATTTCTTCATTAACTATAGACTAACAAATATATATATATAAATAACTCAACATATTAACACAAAAATCAAATAAGAACTGTCAAGAAAAGAAGTAAAAACCTTTTGAACAAAAAATCTAAAGCTGTATTCACTACAAGCAAATTATAATATGCTTAATAGAAAAACAATTAAACTCTATAACGTAACTATAATAACAATCACAATACAAAAATACTGAAATGCCTCACTTTCAAACCCTGAAGAAAAACAAAGAAAAGAAAGCAATTATTCAATAAACGAAGTGAGCCTAAATTTCAGTAACGAAACTGGAAATCATTAGACAAATAAAAATATCAAAAGAATTAACGGCTAGATTTGGATTGATAGATAAAAAAAAAAGAACATAAATAATTATATAAAATATGCAATAACAGGGTAAGAAACAAATTGTCAGGAAATCAGTGAATTACACAAAATATACTTATAAAACCCCGAAATCCAAAAGAAATTCATTATAACATCTCGAGGATACTTTATCAAGGAATGCGTGCACTAAGGATATCACTAACCATGTTATTTTTGCTACTTATATGATTGGATCCGAGTCAAAAACACATTTAACAAAACATTCCGATTGCATGGAGCAGACAGAATAATATTCCATTTAGAGTTAGTAAAGTATAGGACTGAAGGAAAACAATTTGTCAGTGTAACTTGCTTTATATAGCACAAAATAAATCACGAGACAGATCATGATCATTTAAAATAATATAATAATTAAGCGAGTAAAAAACTACGATCAATAATTTGAATACGTTTAGAATCTGAGCGGGGGATTTATTGCCCATGTGGTGCTTCTTGTTAATTAGCAATGTAGAAAAGTGGAATGGTGGTGTAGCAGTGAATGATGGAGTGATTCACTATTTCTTGGAAGACTATATATATATATATATAGTATCTGAAATTTGAACTAACTTACACTAAAAGCCAAATTTAATTTTATTTTTTTTTAAATAATATCAATTTGAAAGGATCTGAACTATCTTTTTGCCTTCCCTTCTAAAATCTAAAATAATACGCTTTGTGCCTATCTCTACACCTAAATACATCTTAAGTTCACTTAAAAACTATATATACACAGGTAAGAGTATTCAACATCCAAAAATGACAAATAAAACAAACTTATTACATTCCCTTACTATTAGACCAACCAAGAAGTCACGGAAAGTGTTATCTGCAAATTTTGAAAATTTTCTAGAATTTTAAACTAAAAGAGGTTATAAGCGTATGCTACCGACTAATAATAGTTTGAAGTAGATTACACTAGTTTATTTATCCTTATGAGCTCTGTAGTTCACAAAAAATAATATCACTGTAAAGAGTAGATTACCATACAATGTAATGTTGTATATTCATTGAAACATGGACATGACGCCAAGTCAACATTAAAAAATGATATGAATACTGAATAGCTGACTTTTTTCAGTTCCGATCCGTGAAACTAATTTGTATGTATTCTCTTCTAAAATTCCACTCGGAAGGTACCACAAAATGATTTCAAATGATATGATGAAAATCCTTTTGCTTGCAAAAGAATTGAATTGAAATAAAAAAAGAAATATTTCGAGGAAGAACACAAACTACCAAATGCATAGTCGCAGTTCCTGCATCGTCTTTTCTAAAGATTATGATAAGAGGATTTTCGATAGAGAAAGACTAATAACTTTAGAAGAAAGCGAAATCTAAAGTGAATTATAGATGCTTAAACAGATTATTCAGAACTTTTACGTTACTTTCATTTAGAAAGGAGCCAACAAGAGCAATTTGTATAAAAGACATTATGTTTCGAATGAAACCTGATGCTTTTACTAGATTTAAATTTCTTTTATTTGCTCTTGATGTTGTGGAGGAAGCAGAAATAAAGTATGCACTTTCTAAAAAACAAAGCATACATTTTATTTTTTTTGCATGTAATTGCACAAAAGTTCATTGAAATAAATGTATTAATTAATTTTTATTTATAGCTGCGAATTGAATGCTACATTTTTTTTAATTCAATACTAAAAAGTAACGTATTACATTCAGAAATATTTAGGGAAACTGAATTTTGTATAACATCTTTCCATTTCCCAGTCTTTTCAAGTAAAACAGTCTTTCATGTCATTTTAAAAATAATGTTAAATTAATAATTTTTAAATAAATGTTAAATTTTCATTTGAAGGTAGTATGTACTTACAAATACACAATATAATTTGAAGGGTAAAATTGAATGGAATAGTATACGAAATATGTTAATAAGAAATATTTAAAAAGTTAACAAGAAATAATAAGAAAGTAAGTAATGCTAATAAAAAAGTATTCAAAACAACACAGTATAGAATTTACTAAATTAAAAAGTTAACATTTTCCTAGCTTTATTTGTGAAAAAAAAGAGGCAATTTTTTTAGAATGTCATTTTTTATCAGTTTTAATAAATAATAAAGATCATAATCAAAGATTTTTTTTATCAGGTGTAGTATAAGCTTTTGATTGATTTAATCCTAGAGATTATATATTAATTTACATTTTATTTAAATATTAAAATATCTTTTATTAGATGTGTTATTTTAATAAAACCGTATTATAATTTGCGATTTCATTTTTGTGACTGAAATATTTGTATTTTGAATTAGGCAATTCTCTTAATTGTTAGATATCCTATTGATTAAAAATAATAAATTTCGAGTTTTAATCGAAATAATTTATAGAAATGATTAAATACACAAGCAAAGAAACAAACATTTGTCTTTATGAATTGTCATTCATTTTCTATATAATTTACTCTTAAAATTATGTACTTATAATTCAGTTCTTTAACATTTTTATCAATTTGGAAATAGAAATTTGTTTTTATGAAGGTTTCCAAGACAATGTCTAGTAATTTTTAGATTTTTTTCCTTAAAACATAAAGAGAAATTTCAAATTCTTTAAATAAAATAATTCATAGAAAGCCTGTGTTCTATTTTACGGCAGAATTGTAACAATGGAAGAGGAAAAAAACCTCATGTTAGTTCAAATGCTGAGTAATTCTTGTATAATCGCAGTTCAATTCGAAAAACTTTCGTATCTAGAAACGCAATTTATTCGTAAGAAAGGTTTGATAATCCTTTTCCAAATTATAGATGATTCCAACTTGAAAGTTGGAATTAAAAGAAACTAAATTCAATTAAAGATGTTATAGGAGACAGAAATGTATCGTTTACACTAGACACATATATACAAATACACAGTGTAAATTATTATATTATAAAATTGCAAATTTGTCATGCTAATTATCTGTTTCTATATTTTATGACGATATTCTTTTCTATTTAAAACAGAAGTGGCCAACCAGTGACCGCCTTGAATATTTTTCCGGCCCACGAGATTTATCACACTCTTACAAAATATATTTATTTTATAATGGTCAAAATAGTTAAAACCAATGTATTAAAAAAATACATTATGTGTGCATCCATGTATTCAAAAATTAACTATTCAAATTATAAGAAAAAATTAACTTTGATTTTAAAATAATATCCTTGCAAATATATGACAGATTTTGCCTGTTTTATTTATGAGTATATAGTTATGAGTTCGCAGAATAATTAAATTATATTCTGCGAACTCATGCTGCGTGTGCATCTTGGAATCTCTAATATAACAGGTTTTATATTTCACTTTAAGTGACCTCAGTGACGCAGTGACCGTCCCTAGATAAGCACAGTTGATCAGTGATAGCAGAGCAAACCAGACTCTTAGTTGAAGTTGTTAGCACTTTTGGTTCAACTTACACCTGCGAATCGCTTTTTTTTTCTAAAATGAAATTGAACAAACACAAAACCCGCTCAAACAAAACGGACGCTAACCTGCAACACCCATTACGATGTGCAAATATCCAGATTGAGATCGATTTGCAAAAGCTAAGTGAAGGAGTGGAGAAACAAATATCGCTCTAGTTATATAAATGCTTTTTAATGTTTTAATTTTTTTTTATTTTGTTTATATTTATAAATTTTTTATATTTAATTTTTAGTGTTATAAATTTATTCACAATGTGCGTTTTGTAACATTATTATTATATTATCTATGTTTACATGTAAGAATAATATTAAACACAAAAATAATAAATAATAATGTTTCACTCCAAATAATGTCTACAGTGGGTCTAAATCTAATATGGGGATATATAATTTTATATGCGGCCCGCGGACTTATGATACATTTCCAAAGTGGCCCTCAAGATCATTTGGGTTGGCACCTCTGATCTAAATGAACAAAAAAAAAAAAAAAAAAAAAAAAAAAAAAAAAAGAAAACTTACTGGAGTGCTGCTTTTGTGCTGGAGCTCGTATCATGAGTTCAGGTTCAAATTATTATATTGTGAAATAAAAGACTTATCTCGATAGATCCATAAATCAAGAAATGTTTGTTTTATTTTTTATTTGAAAAAAAAATATTGTAGCCTCGAAATCTTTCAGTATGTCAATCAGTTTCACCCAGCAGTAATGAGAAAAATTATATATTAGAATAATTAGAAAAATGGCAAGCAGTGATAATGCACCAAATAATGTTTCCTAGAAACTAAGAGCGGCCCCTTCCATGGTTGGTTACTAGAAGTGTTTGCGTCTATGTGATTTTCATTGTTAAAAAAATTTCCATTGCAGCCTATAAGACTCCGCAGTTTGTAAGTTGTGGAATCGATAATTTAATTTTACCTACAGAAGAACTATTAGTTATATCCACTGATCGTGGATTGAGGATTATACATAAGAAATTGTTTCCTGATAACTTCTTTAAAAGAAGAATGTCTATCAATATCTCAAAAGCTTTGAAAATTTTACTATATGTGCAATAGTATTTTACAGCTTCACCACAATTAAGTGTAAAAAGAGAGGAAATGTTAAATGGATGGAAGAGGAAATCTTAGTTTGCCTTTCAAATATGTGCCTGAACTTTGAAGAAATCGCTAGGATATTTCAGATTCATGTTTCTCATAAACAAAAGAATAAATTAACTTAAGGTGAGTTTCATTTTTTTTTTATCACATTATGTTTTCTATAATATTTGACTTAACTATTATAACATGTTTCTCAGAAAGTTGCATATAGTGCTTCTACAATTATTTGTTGAATTTTAAATGCTTAAATGTCCACTTAAAAAAATTTGAGAACCATCGAATTATTATATTAGATATTAAATTATTAAGATAATCTAACACTATATTCCATATATTATATTATTAGTTCAAAATTATTAATTACAAATTTTTATTGTTATATGTTTATGTTGAATAATTTCAATTTTTTTGCAATTCTTCTGAATTTTGAGTCGACTAAGTCATACTATGCCGAATCATTATCAGCAGTAAAGGAGAGATTTAACTAAGTTTTTCACTCGTCAAATTTTTTCTCCATTAAACAAGAATCCTCCGAAAAATTGATGTAAAACTTGAACAATTTCCATTTCTCTGTAGTAACCGAATCGGTTACTACAGAGAGAGAGAGAGAGAGAAGCCATAAAAATTCGCTTCGCAACCGTTTAAAGCTTTGGAGTATTTTTCGCTTTTTTTCGAGTATAAACAGTGCAAAGTTTAGCCGATCAAGAAACAGCTTTATGAAATTTGTCTCTAAGGAAATCTTGCGCGGTTTATGTCAAGCCTCCCCCTGTATTGATGAAAAAGAGGGAAAAGAAAAAAATTGAACCTACTTCCATAGCCTTCCCAAAGTTCAATATAATTTTTTATACTCGTTTCGTAGTCGTGGCAGCGCATGAAATATATTAAACTCTAACGCTTCCTTTCCATAAAATTATCATAAAAGAAGGTTGATGAATAAGCTCCAACTCCTTCGATCAACCCGAAGAAGTATCGCATACTGTTTCCTTTGCTTCAACACAAAAAAGCCGGGAAATTGAAGTGCTTCCATTTAATCATATCGGATAGGTTTAAGAAAAAGGTCTCGGTGTTTCTTGTTTTTGCTTTGGCTTAAAACAAAGCAGTACAAAAATGAAACAAAAAATGAGAAATGCTCAATGTAATTTACAATCCATTGATTTATGAACATAATTCCTTTCTAATATCAGTTTATGTATCGTAATCTAATTTACTTACTTTACGTAGAAAAATTCTTTACCAATTCCGAAAATAGCTATTTTAGCGTAAAAGAGTAATAAATAAATTTTAAATCAATTCATTCAACTTCAACAGTTTTCAAATTTTTTTAATTTGCATCTTTTTAAAATCTCTTCTTTGCATAATTAAATTAAATTTACTGCTGTTTTTGGCATTTAAACTGTTAATATTTAATAAATAAATAGCAGGAACTTCGTTAAAATTTACATTTTTTTGGCGTATATACGCGTTTCACCAGAGCAGTTAAAAGTCTTTACTAGAGCTGTTTGCAAGTCGAGGTTCTTAAATTGTACTTATAGGTAGATTTTGAGACATTGAGTTGTTTGCATTTAAACACAGAGTTAATATTTTCCTCTGACTTTTCTTTATTGAAATTAGATTTTCCTGTTATTTCACAATTTATTATTATAGTAAATAATGCAAATCCAGCTCAAGAGGAAGGCTATTTATTTTGGTTAAATGGTTATTTATTTGCTCTTATGTTACAATTAGGGTTTTAACTGTTATTTTTACAGCTACGTAATGTTTGCTTATTCACTCTCTAGCTACGAAATCTAGAAATCTTAAAATCGTCTTAACGTCCTAAAATCTTCGTCTTTGCGTATTTAAGCTTGTTGAAATTTTTTTTTATGAAAACTTTACATCGGTAGGTCATTCTTTCTCACTATTGTCACATCATTTAGTAAATTTTGAGAATCAAACCTATCTATCTTTTAAAATCGTATAAAAGGACTTAGCGATGTACAGATTAAAAGTATTAGTAGCTGGCTAAGACATTGAAACTATTCGATGGCGTACGTCAAGGTTTAAACCAAACTCCACTAGTTTAGAAGAACAACTTTTAATCAACAGTTGGGCTTCAATAGTTTTACTTTACTTTACAGTGCCTTATTGGTTATTTATAATGAGTCGTTATTTACATACGCACATGTGTCTCTTTAAAAATGAACCCGGGTGTAAAAATATATTTCTAAGTAGCACTACTTTAAATAATAATTAAAAAAAGAAACAAGTCTGTTTTCCTTTATTCCCACGTGTAAGTCGGAATGTGTTAATTTGCTGTTTCCAGAAAAGCATTTTCAGCAAGAAAACTCAAGAAGAAGCAATCAAAGCCGATGAGTAATCATGCCTTTCTGGAAGGTCTCCTTCACGAAATTCCTCAAGATTATCTGTTAAGACTTGACTCGAAATGTTCGAAGCTAAAGTCATTAAAAAAAGAGGAGGGGAAAAAAAGGAGAAGAATTGCAGCCGAAAGAAGCAAACACTTCCAACTATTTCGAAATTGGAAGGAATACTTGGCGAGAACGCGGCCAGATTTTAAACTGTTGGAAGCACCGGGCTCTTTGTTTTCATGCGAGAAAATAAAATGAAACAACCGCCGGGAAGAAATAAAACCAGTAGTGGAGTGGACAGCGGTTTAAACGGAAATCGCAACCTACGGTCTCACATCCCGAAATCAACAGGAAAGGGGCCGTCTCTCCATTACTGCTCGCGCTCCGGAATCTCATGAAATCCTTTACAAGGAACAATACTCTTCGCATTTTATTTTTCACTTCGGTAGCCATGAGTTTTTGAAAAAATGAAAATTTTGTTTGGTTCCACTAAAGACTAAAAAATATAACAGTTAAATAAAAAATAATAAACAATAATTAATAAAGAAGACACTTCAAACAATCAGATTATTAATAAAATATTTTTAAAATCTAAAACACTTTACACATTGCCTTATATAGAACGACATCATATTTCACCAATTAGAGGCTGATGAAGAATTTAACATTCTATATAGAGAGTCATTCTTTTTCAATTCCTTCTATTAGCTCACACTCTCCCTATATATATCTTGTTCAACTTTTCAATCGTTCATAAAATACTTTTTATTCATCCACTCAAATTCAAATACATTTTTTGTAACTTGCAATGGATGATACTTGATGTTAATACAGTTTTTTCAAATATTAATTCATTAATTAAATAATTTTATTTTTTTTTTAGATTTAAGTTATATATATCTACCAATAGATGGCGCCCGATAAACTTAAAAAAATGAAAAATTATTTATAAAGCTGCAATGTAGTGAAGCAAAAGTAGGAATTGACTTCAACGTTTTAAAATGTAATGATATTGTTTGTGGAACAATTTCATTTCATTTATATTCTTTTTTAATATTCTTTGATAAAAAGGCTAAAGGCCCTACTTTTGATACACGAAACTTCGTTATGTGGTGTTGTTATATTAAAACTAATAATATTTTACGATAGCTAGGCTGAAAGAGATTCATACGCTTACTCTCAATTCATTAAGATATAAATAACCCAATAACCAATAAGATATAAATAATACAAAAACCAATAAGATATAAATAACACAAAAATCAATAAGATATAAATACTACAAAAATCAATAAGATATAAATAACACAATACAGAAAAAATACCGCAATAACCAATTCTGTATTAATAAATACCGCTATAACCAATTCCGTGCTAAACAATATCACAATTAAATTAATCAATTCGAATGCCTTCATAAATAAGAACAGAAATACACATTTGTATTAGATAAAGCAAAGAAGATTTCTTTTGATTTCAATTTATAATTTATGTATTTGAATACATCCTAGGAAGAATGACTAATTTTCAGAACAGTGATTAGCAACTATTAATATTATCGTCATGTAGGAGTCAAATTTGCATTCAAAAGACAAATATGAAAACATATTACTTTAATTAACTAGTCATTTATAATTGAATTTTAGAAAACTGAAATAAACTCTATATTGTGTTTAATCTATAAAACGATTTCTTGTTATAAGTACAATTCAAATATTTATGAAAGAACTGTCATAGTAATCAATGAAAAGTAGGTAAAATTCATAAATTAAATCTTTAAACATGTAAGCCAGATTAATATTTAGAAAACTCAAGGCTTTTTCTAAATATTAATCTGGCTTACACCGACAAAATGATAAATTGATATTTCTCAGAATTATCTATGGCGAATCGTTAATCATATTATCTATTTAATTCTCAAAATAAGAAATGAAAATTTTTGAAAAAAAAATATGAGAGTAAAATATTATAATCAAGAAATTCCATCTTAAATAAAGGATTTATGACTAAATGTGGCTTCTAACATAACTTCAACAGCTGTAAAATCATTTATTTGAAATATTTTTAAGTTGAGTTTTCTTTATTCCATGATATTTCTTTTTTATCGCCTACATTGACTTATCATTCATAAATCTTAAAAACATATATTAATAGATGTAAAAAAAATTAAATATTTTCAAAATCTTGTGAATTAATTCTAACTGTGCACTGGCAAAACAGATTGAATACATCCGTTGAATTAAATTTTAGTTTCAAGTAGAACTACAGGGGACCTAATGACTGAGTGATTAGCTCTCTGTGGATCATATTTCTGGTTCGAGTCCCGGTGGTGCCATGGATATTTGTAGTGCTTCGGAATCCGCTTTCAATCGTAAGCCCTGGTAAAGTGTAAGGCTTTACACTATCCGGTAAAAAGCAAACATCTCGGCATACGAAATCTGACAGACTGCCTTGGTCCACCATGGTGCTGCTGAGTCAATGGAGACAACAGAGTGTATCTCATTTAGTTTAATTCGTTTTAAAATCGCCATTTCGATTTTGATTTTTGTTTCAATTTTTTTGCTTTTTTTTATTTTAAATGAGAATAAATTATATTAGGATTGCTGTTATTTCATATCACATTTGCGAAAAAAGTATTTTACGGCTTTTAAAATCTTGTTCACTTTTAATCTAACTATTATAGAAACCTTAATTTATACGAATAGGAAATATTAGGTGTAATAATGTTAGTACGGTTCTATTGAGGGATTCACAGCGAATTATAATAAAATATTTTTAAAAATAACTTTTACTTTATTTTCTAATTTTTTCTATCTGCGCCAGTTTCTATATTTATTCTAAAATTTATAACTTTGTATTATTCAAGTATTAATGTGCAGCATACATATTTTAAACTTAATTTAATTATCTTGCTTTGCCAATTTATTGGACAAAATATGGATAGAAAGAAAGGTTTTAGCAATGAAATTGCTGTCGACACGCGGTAAACCGCCAATCTGAGGCATGAAATGTGGCTCTTTATCGGGATGGGGGTTTATTTGGGTAGCTATTTATCGGGCTGCCGTTTTATACGGGTTTTTGATTTAATGGAAAAAGGTTATACTTATTGTTGGGATTGATAATATATATATATATATATATCATATTAGAGTCAATTTAGCTAGTAAAAATTTAAATAATTGAGGAAGATACTGTATTAGGATTTCTAATTCTTTTAAAAGAATCGAAGATAATAAAAAATATAAGGAATTTAATTGTATAAGCGCTCTTAATAAAATTGTTAACCGCTTTCATTAATTAATTTAAAAAAAAGGGCTTATAAAATCAGAATCTGATTAGTATTTGAAACTCTCTCTGAATATATATATATATATATATATATATAATAGATATGTAATCTCAATCAATAAAATTTCACTTTGGGCAAATTCGCGTATTCTTCTCCAGAATCATTTATCAAAAATAATCTATTTTTAGACGAAATATTGTAAGAAAACTTAAAATGAGGATCAGCATTTTTTTAAAAACTTTTTTCATAAACTCAATCTTCCGACATCATACATTTTTTTTTTTCGTTTTTTAGCCTCTTTTAAATCTTTTCTCTATCGGCAAAATACCGGTTAGTTGAAAAATGTTTGCAAATGCTTCCATTTTTTTTTCCTGCGATACCTATCTTCGTATATTATATAAAAACATTTACAGTGTTTAATATTTATGGGGACGCTTTGTTTATCATGATCACGTGTGCATAACAGTAGAGAATTTTCCAGTTTACCAGTAAAAGAGAACAGAAACAGAAATTGCATTTGCAGAATACTTTTAACGTCAGGCTACTGCATAAAAGCTGATTTATCGACAAAGATTAATCGTTGTTTAGGTAGTTGGGAGAAATAGAACTGCTTGACATTGGTAGTTTAAACTTGAATTATTTGTTTTCGGGGATTTACAAAATACTCTGGAATTGAAAGATTCTTGCATGAGTAGGATGTTTTATTAGAGATTTAAGTGAGAAGTGATAATTAACAAGTAATATAAAAAACAATTTTTTTAAATCAATTCCTACTTTTTTTTCACTCTATTGCAGAAAGTCCTTTATAAATAATTTTCATTCATTTTTTTAAGTTTATCTGGCGCCATCTATTGGTAGATATATGCAACTTAAATCTAAAAAATACTAAAATTAATTAATTTAATTTAATTGCTGAATTAATATTTGAAAAAAAAATTTATTAACATCAAGTGTCATCCACTCCAAGTTCAAAAAAATGTATTTGAACTTGAGTGGATGGTTAAAAAGTATTTTATTAACGATTGAAAATTTGAACAAGATATATATAGGGAGAGTGTGAGCTAATAGAAGGAATTGAATAAAGTTTGAAGTTATTACCTTTCTCCTCTCATTACAATATAGGTGAAATATAATAATAGCGTCAGTATTTTACAAGATTCATATTTTATCAATGTTTATAGTTTTTTTAGTGCGAGGCACATAATTTCTTTCCGTCGGTCAAGAACCCTATAAGCTCGTTAATAACCTTACAAAGGTAGCACCACTTAAGTGAGTCAACATTGATCCATGGTGGTACCAAAATGAATGAACACATCCTAACGGTCCAGGAAAGGAGGTTGCATAGTTGTTTTATTTCTTGAAATCTTATGAAGGAACTTTATGGTTTACAGATTTAAAGTGGCTATTTCTAGATTACACATTGCAACTTTTAAATCAATACACTTAATGAGACCTTAGGACTGACCAACCTCATTTCAAAAGTGAAATACACTAATTACCAGGCTGCATCAAGTATTTTAATATTCATAGTAAAGTGTCTTAAATTAATAACATTCTGAACATTATCTTTTACTATATACAGATTGTAAATTGTTCACTTGTTGGCTTAGAAGATTATTATTAATATTAATATTTAAAAATTTATGATTATTAAAAATTACTGTATGAATACTATAAAATTGATAATTGCATGTCCTATATAATGCAGGAAATCCGCATATAAAAAGAATTGAATAGACAATTCAAAAAATATAAGTAACTAGGAAAAGACTTTGAAGGTCTACCTATGTATATCTATCTTTCTCTATATGTACAGTAAAAAAGAAAATGAGAAGCAATTTAATAGATATTATATTGAGATTGCTATTATTTAAATTAAAATTATTACAAATGATAAGCCGCTTTAATTAATTAGCATCGTAGGACAATACAATTTTAAATAATTTCATAAATAAAGCTGTAATGAAATATTTTTTCAGCTGTCAAAATAAAGATTGAATTTTTTCTAATTAAATGTTCCATTCAGTAGGAATTTGTTGTGCTGATAACAATTAAATGCGAATGAATAGTTTTTTTTTAAAAAGAAGATGTATTTTAAAATATTTCTCATCACATAAATTTTTGAATTAACAATGAAATATATCTGAAATAATTAATTATACTCTAAATAAAAGTATTGTTGAACACATGAGAAAAACAGGATAATTTTTCATTGGTTTTTACTTGGAAGAAAGATTTATTGTAAAAGTAATGTAATATTATTTCACCAAAAGTTATTTTGAAAGAAAAGGGAAGCCTTGTTTACTTTGTCTGAATAAATGTTGAAGAATTATTTACAAAACAAAATAAACATTTGGAGACATGTCTACCGAATTGGAAATGGAAAAAAAATAAAAAGAACCTCTATTTATTTCTGGATGATTCTTAATTTACAATCGACAAAAGAAAGCTTTTTCAAACTGAAATAATTCATTTCTATGCTTAAAAAAGTCTTATGAAAATATATCAGTAAAAATTTTAAAATAATAAACAATATCTATTAATAAAATTTATGTAAAATCATCATTCAAATTTGGTTTTATGTCAGTAAAATGTAATGTGGTTTCATTATAATGCGCCATTAAAGATTTTGATATAACATTTTATAAAATAATAAAAATTCTATTATTATAATTATTTAGATGATATTATTGCAATGTATTTTGATCTTAAGATGTGATTAAGATTAAAATTATTTGAAGCAATAAAGAAGCGATTAACTTTCAGCTTTTCAACTATGAAAAGTCTAAACGAAATATGTTCGCACTGACGCTTTATTTATTTAATTATTTGTGAAACACAACACAAACATTTATCTCTATAATTGCAAGGCATTGAAGTATAAACATGCGTTTAATTATTTTTGATGTTACTTCACTAACACAACTATAACTATTTTAATTTTATTTAAATGAATGTATAAAAATTTCTATGATGGTTTTAAATTTGCTTTCTGTAATATTTAATAAATAAAGATGCTCTGGTTTACACTTCACTTTTGAAATGAAATAAAAATGATTTATTAATAAGAAGAGGAAAAAATAACCATACAATTGAAAAACGAAAATATGAAGCTAAATAACTTAAATATATGATATAATTAATTATATACATTATGTAATTAATAATTTACCCAAAGCATATTAATTGATTATTAGAGTAGATAATGCCGTACTAAAAATTCTCATTTCTTAGCAAATTATTCTCCACTAGAACTTGGAAGCACAAGTCGGTTGGCGGTGATCGTGATATAGTTTTTGTTGATAAAAGGCATCGTTATCAGTAATACTAAATGAATTATAAATAAAATTAGGAAACGGAGAGGTTTATGCAACTATTGATACATATATGCAAAAGAAACTGATGCATAAATACTAAATGTTTAATGATATTAATCATATTTCGAAAAAAATAATATTGTCAGGAATATAAAAGTAGGAGTAGCAAAAAAAATGTTGTAAGAGACAGATATAAATATTTAATTTATTATCACTGCACCAACTATAAAGGGAAATATATTCATTTCATTTGTGTGGGGACTTTTTGTATTGATATCGTGTTTGTTTCGCATCTTCAAGAATTAAATTATCAAAATTGTAGGATGTACTTTAGGTACCATCACTCGACATTCATTAAAAGTTCTTGCTGTAATTTATATATAAATTGTTGCTGAGTTCTTTCTGTCTCCATAAATAATCTATATAATCTATGCATCTGCATAAAGGTGATACATAAAATATATTTATTCTGTCTGATGTTTTATGTATCATCTTACCATACTTTTTTTTATGTTCTCTGAACAACATTGATGTTAACTCATTTTTACAATATTAATTTTGAAAAAATTTAATTAAGAATCAGCAAATTTTATTAATAATTTATTAATTAGCAATAGAATATTTTTTTCGATAAGGTTTTAGAGATGTAATATTTTTTCGATAACATTTTAGCTCTTTCATATGTTAGCTAAGATTTATCTAAAGTTTTTTTATATCCAGAGCGGTAAAGAAACTGCTTTTGAGTATAAGCTAAAGGAAATTTTAAAAGTAAAAAAGTAATTTTACCAAGGTATAATAATTCTGCTTCATATCATTTTATAATCACACATTTCAGAAAGCTTGATTTGTATTCCCTTTCTGCTTTTTGTGAATGACCCCTTCTTCTAAAAGATCAAGTTAAACAATGAAAGTAGCGAAAAGTGACAGACATGTACTTTCCACTCTCAACCTCGAGGTAAGATTCGCATCTGTTTCTTCGATGAGAGCTTTAAAGGACCACCAGGAAATAGACGAGATCGGCGGGGGTGGCGGTGACACTGGGATAACTTTAGTGCTCGGAAAATTTATGTGTAATTTAGTTTGACATCGGTCTGATTGTAGTCGTTACGGGAAAAAGACGCGGAGACAGATTGTCTTCTTGTATTTCTCGTGGCAAATCTATCGTCAGGTAAGTTTTCTACAGGGGATTTCAGAAGACATTCTTTTGATTCTGCACAAATAAAAGCTGTTAATAGGATCACTCAGGTCATTTCTAGTATATACGGCAACATTATTTCTAATGGGTAATGGAGTATTAAAGAGTTAAGAATGAGCAAACATTCTGCAAATGATAATGTGTGGATAATTATGTCAAAGTAAATTCTAGTAGAGTTAGCATCCAAGATATTGTTTATTGTGTAAATGAGTATTAAGATTATATTTTAATTTATTCATTATCATATATGAAAGATCACTTTTAGTATATCTAATAGGTAAAATCAATTTGAATGCGTAAAAAAAGTATTAAGAATTAAGAATGAACTAATATTTTAGGAAAAGTAGTTTGGGATCATTGTTCCGAATTAACTTAGTTAATAATTTAAAAAGTAAGTATATTTTTAATGTTAATTCCAACATATATACAAACCAGTGATGCTCGCTAAGGTGTTTTAATATTTAGTTATTTCACGATACGTAATCTAAATACATACAGTTCAGATCGTTTGACAATATTTTTTATTGTAACAGAACTTTTTAATTTTTTTTTTTTTACATAGATTCAAAAGTTTCTAATATGTAGTTTAGGAATAAGTAGCCTATATATATAATAATAATTATAATTATTATTATATATATAGGCTACTTATTCCTAAACTAATTATTATTAAATTCTATAATACTAATTATAATTAACTTATTAAATTCTTTTCCTTTATATTTATAAAGGAAAAGAATTTTTTTGGTGAATTTATTTATGAATAGTTTTTAAATCTCAAGTATCAAGTAATGAGCAAATAAAGTTAGTTTGTCTAATATCCAAACGCAAAAGGCAGACTCCTAGTGAAAAAGTGTCCAGCTAGAGTGAAGTAAGGTCGAGAACCGAATCACTTTGTGGCATTGCTGCAATCACTGCTTTCAGAAACAAGGAGACTCGGTGGAGATTGTGACATGTATAAAAGGCATCTGTAGTCGGGCTTTTTTCATAGCAAATGGAGGATAGTTACCCTTGAAATTCCTCGCAGAAGGCACTGTCCTCCCTCCTCATCACACGTCGGTGGACCGTTTATGGGATACATGAGCTTGGTGGATCACGGATGTTTAACAGAGAAAAAAAAAGCAGAATGAAAACTGCCTTAAAATCTCTTGATGTGGACTTTTGTTTGCAATAACTTATTTTTAATCAAATTTTTTTATAAAATTTTTTTGAATAATTTATTATATGTAATAAATTTACTTATTACACTAATACTTTTAATTCAGAATCCATAAATTATTTCACAAATTAATCAGCACCCTATTTACATTTTATGATTATTTTATCATTTTAAAAATATTCTTAGTTTAAATAAATTTTATCTTTTAATACATGAATAAATTTTCAAAATTTCTTAATTTCATTTCTTTATAATATAAAAACAAGATATAAAAATTAAAGCTAATAAAATTTGAAAAAGACTTTTCATATTTTTTATTCACGAACTTTTTTATTCATAAGCATTATTATGTGAGTAATTTTGCAATTATTCAAAAAATTGCCTTTCAAAATAAAAAATAGTTTTTCGAAAGATTGGGTTACATTTAACATTATTTCAGTATCTTTGTTTTATGTGCAATATGTATTTAAAATATTGCATAACTGATACAATATTATTAACGAAACTCATAATATGATGCTGACGCAATTAAACTTTTATTAATTTATTCAGATATACAGATAAATATTGTATAGCTTAATTATGTATTAAATATTTTCACAAACTAATCATTTTTATACTTTATGATGTTTAAAATAAAAGACGGTTTTAATTATTGTAACAGTTCGTAAAATCTTTGGTTTTAAGTTACACAATTGACAAGGGCGACATCTTTTGCATAATTTACGTTGTTAAGTTTCACGTTTCTTCAGTTACATTTCGAAAGCATTTTCGAATTGCATTCAATTCTTTCTTAATCATGGTATAAATTTGCAATAATTCATCATTTAGACACGTCATAGAGGATAATGCCTGCGTCAAAGCCGATTGTTTCCATAATCTGGAACATTTTTCCCAAAAGCCCCAATTTCCACTCCAATCTAAAAACCACCTGTCTGTTTCCGTGGAGGACCTAAACCACCCGGTTGCCACGAATTGCTCCTCGTTCATTATTGATGCTATGCAGTTTCAATGAGGTGTGGTCCAAAGGACGATTTAGGATAATTTACATTTCCTTTACCAAATATATGCAAGAGTGTGCGATTCAAAAATTGTTTATAACAACTCAAAAAATATATTAGAATTTAATATTATTACTTTATAACAAAAGTTTTGGAATTAATTTGGCTATTTAAATTCCATTTCAAGAGGATAGCAATATTCAAAGTATTTTCTGTTTAAATCAATGAAATATTTCATTCGCTTTGAAACGAACATAAGCAACATAAATTTGAAAGTTAACTTTTGATAAGCATTATGAATAATTTAAATAAGATATATCCGGAGATTAAATCTGTCGAAAAAATATTATTGCCATAATTATTTTATATGGATGTTAAGATTTTATTATTATTTATATTTTCAATTAAAAAAAACTTTCATTTAGATAAACATTAAATTCCGCAATTATTTTAATTAGTTAAATCTATAGAATAATTAATTAACATATTAAAATAAAATCTAATTTATAAAATAAATTTTTATGGATGGTAGAAATACGAAATGGGCTGTCATGAGAAAATATTAAAGCTTCTAATTCTTATTTCATATTATTACAAGAATTGTTTAACGAAAGGTTGCTGCAATTACTTCAACTTTCAGAGATAATTAATGGAGTTTATTTGTAAAACGAATTCCATTGATGTTTAAATAAACACTTGCTAATTAATGAAATGATTTAACTAAAAGCTAAAATGTTATCTTAGACATTTTTTTAATGTGTTAATGCATTTAGATTTTAAAATAACATTTATGTAAAAATTCTCTATACTACATGTGTCTATAAGCAAATATATTGTTGTATACAGTTTTCTAGTTAATAATAATTACATTAGATAAAATAATTGATTAAGCTAAGCAATTGAATATAATAGTTTATATGCTTTTAAGTATATATTCAATTTTGAAACGATTTATGATTGAAATGTTTAGCAGCATTATTTTATTGTTTATAATAAAACGTTTATATTATACGTATGCATATGCACTTATATAAGTTATCTTCTTATAAACTAAATTTTTAGGAAAATAGTACGCATCAAAAGATCATTTCAAACACATCATTTTAATAAACAACGAGAAGAAATCATGAAAAATTGCGTATTCCTCATTCAAATAATTGTGAAAAGCTTAATTTGTCAATTTTGTAGTAATCTGTATGTTAAACCAGAAATACCAATATATTTATCCTTGTACGTCTTACATAGTGAAAGGATAAATACTTTTATGCAGAAGAATTCAAGATTTAACTCTATTTTAGTTATTTAATTTTGGCTGCCACAATAAAAATTGAAAAGAATTTGAACTCTACAAAATTAGAACTCTTATTAAAATTCAAATTTAATTTACTTAGTATCATAATTCTAAGTAATACCTTAAAGAACTAATAAATCCCTAGGCTGTATAATTTTCTTATATATATGCTTACAATAATAGAAAAATATTATTATGCTAGTTCAATAAATATCTAATTTTTAAAATTACGAAAAAATCAAAAGAAATTATGATTTTGAAATTTCTACTGATTGAAATTAGTTCGAAACTGAAAAAAACTTTAATTAAAGGGGTTTCACAAATTTGGCATAAAAAAAAAATTAGACGTATCTTCTGTTTCGAAAATACACAAAGTGGAAACATAACAAAAAGTACAGCATCTGAGTTCAATATATGATCATTTTCGATAAGAAATGTGATCAACACTCACAGTTATACAGGCATGACAGTTATATTTTATGCTTAAAATAAGGATGTCTATTAACTACTTGGCAGCAAAGTTCATCGTTGAATCAAGGTACTGAAATATCCTGAAAGTTTGGTAGGGGAGGGTTAAAGCATCTCCTTAGAGTCATGCGTAGTCCAGCGAATGCGCCGATCACTCACAATAGTCACCTCATGAATGTAATCCACGCAACAGGCTCTTCATGGTTTAGCATTAATGAACTATAGGATAAGGATGTAAGGACGGACAATTGGATCAAAAATGACATCCCTTTATAATTAAGCTTTAATGGTAATTTATCGGTTGCTATACAAGTCATTGCGACCATTCACAGAAATAACTGCACACATACATACATTTGACCTATCAAATATGTCTTTTTATTAGATATGACTAGGATAACAAAGGTTTTCCGGATCTTGCTAGAACAACAATTTGGATGCTGCTTTTTAACAAATTCTGTTTTTTAACAAAATCTAGTCTCATCATGGAATAATGGGTCTTGTTCATTAAATTTCATTCCAAATGACTTGCGTACAAGCCAAAATAATCCTTTCATTTCGGTGGTGGGATCTGAGGGGCGTACACAGTTCTGTACATATTGCATACATCCCTGCCTCATGAAACCAAGAAATTTGGCAAGAAATTTTGAGATGGACTGGTGAAGTTGTTCTGCGCCTCCTTACAGTTAAATGAAATAACTATCATCTACGGCACTTGTCGTTCTTGCCAAATGTAAATATACATTAAATTTCCTTTTCATCTGATTCTTCTTAAATCGAGTCATAAAGGATTATATTAAAAATGTGTCTAATTTAGGCCTGTGCTGCGGAACAATTTTTTACGAATTGAAAAGTCAAGAAATTGAAAAAACCCTCTAAACGTGGATACCAATAAGGGAAATTTTTCTTGTAAGTCAAGGGTTATGCCATACGACACTGCCTTAGATGCCTTTCCCTCTTAAAAATATACCCATCAAGTGGCTTATCGTTTAAACCCTATGTAGTTCCAAAAGTTTAACAGCTGACAATCGATTCATACATTCGGAAATAGCAATGTACCGCTCATTTACAATAAGCCGGTACCAAAGAGATGTGTTACACCTTACTAAAACGCAACTAAGTCTCAGCTCAGGATTCCATTTTTCTTGGACATGGGTCGCAACACACGGAAAACGCGTGCATCAGAATAATAGCAGTGTTAGTTAAACCAAAACATATCAATCGAATAAGTTAAGTAAGCCGTATAAATATTAGCATAATAAGCAAATTAAAATATAGGAGAAACAAAATAATCCCCAAATATGTAAGACACATGAAGAAAATGAGACAATAATAAAATAGTGTGAAAAATATGAAGTCTCTATTCTCTACAATGTAAGACAATGAAGAGAAGGAAAAAGTCAGAAGTCAAAGATCATTAGAGCGCCTCTGGTGCGAGATACCCGTACACATATAAAGGAGATGAACCCTCCGAGGGATTAATGTTTTGAAAAAAGGAATCATGATAACATTTAAGCTATAAAATTGCTTTACAAAAGTCTGTCCAAAATGTGAAGCAAACAGAAATACTTTACTTCTTTATCCATATATATACAATTTTGTTGTTAAAAAAAGTATACATCTGTGAACTATTTTTCCATTTATAAAAGAAATTTCCATTAAGCTCCAAAGAGAAATTTCCTTTTGTGAGCTTTTAATATTGTGGTTCGGGTGACTCGGACACCAGAAAATGAATGTCCAACTATCAAAATTCATAATTTACAATATAAAGGCCGCAAATACAAAATTCCAGACATACCATGTTTGGCAAAATGCCTGCCTCATCTTCTACAATCGGAACTGACGCTATTAGAGCGCGTAAGTGTTGAATTAATGTAGCAACATCCACGGAATTTCCAGGTGAGCGATAAACTAGCAGAAATACGTGATCACAATGTTCAAAATGCTACAATTTATATTGTTATTTTGAAAAAGTCCACAAACCTTCTGCTTTATTTGAATGAATGAACAAATAATTCGGATAAACTCGGAAATATATTTCTAATATTTTGCATGATTTTTAATGAAGAGATGCTTTCAAAAACGGTTATTCCATTTAAATAAAATGAATATAAATTTATATTCATGGTAATTATACAGAAACTGTATCTTTTCTTTATTTTTTTGCAAAATCAAAAAAAATTGGTCAAATTCTCTTATAGATTGAAAACTTAAGGAACATTTTAGATTAACAAAAATATAATTTTTTATAATTGTGTAAATGTTGCTATATTAGCTCTCGGTATTAATTTATGTATATCATTTAAGAATTTTGAAAATTTTAAACTAAAAGGTAAAACAGAATTAGTAGATTTAAAACAGAAAGGTTTGAAATTTTTGCCAATAATATATTTTATAAAACTAATTTAGCAAAGGGTTTCCTTCTTCCAGTTTCCTTTCGCTCATTTAGCCAACAAAGATGACAATATCCTTAGAAAGAGAATGAGAAATAAAATAAAACAAAATAAATAAATAAAATTAATTAATAAATTAACGCGATAAATAAATGTAGAACGCCCACTACCAAAATATAAACAAAATCAAACATGTATAGTCACATGGCAAAATTAAATACAATATTTCAATAAACCAAATGATCAACCAGTAAAAAGGCATATTAGACAAAATACAAAAATTTTTAAGTTAAAAAATACGCAGGAATCAGCATTTTTTCAGGGCATGTCTAATCGGTTAATGATTGCATAGAACAAGTGGGCAATGAGACGTGATAAACCAAATATTGTTGCAAACTTAACTTTCAGTTAAACCACCTGTCCCTAAACACATTCCAGTTGTAACAAAGACACTGAGAATGAACTTAAAGTATTTTTAGATAAACATAAAAAAAAGAAGTAATGCATTGAATATTATTTTAAAAACAATGACATTTTTTCAGTACAGATGTTTAGAAGAAAGCTGGTTGACTAAAATTTTATTTAAAATTCAAAATAAATAGCTTTGTTCAGATTATACGAAAATAGGATCTAGTTAGTAACACAGTAAACTTATTAAACTAACACTAGAGCATTTTTTTTCGCCGATTTATACCCAGGCAGTGTTTCAACGAATTCACGTTAAAAATAAGTGCTCTTTCGGAAGTAAGAGCGGAACAAGAACGTTCCGGATTCATAAAAAAACAATTTTTGTGTTCGTTCCGTTGCACAGAAGCGAAAAAAGACGTTCACAGCTCATAACCTCAAGTGAAGAATTTTAGCCAGCAAAAAGGAATGATCGCAAACAGAGGGCTCTTTTGGATGGAGAAGTAGTAAAGTACGGTAGAGGAAATAAAATTCGAAAAACTTCTGTTGAAGGATATAAAAGATAAGCCCTTCACGATCGAAAACGTCTCCCAAAAGGGCTTGGAAACAGTTGTTTAACATAATGCATCATTTACACCCGTCCTCATATATTAGGTTTTAACTTCCAAAGTGAGGCTATCAGCTGAGTTGGCTTTCAATAGTCGTTCGGGGTATCTAAGGTAAAAGTTTTTTCTCAGTTTTACGCCCTTTTTTGTTGAGTGTAGAACATTGGAAGAAAAATAACAAGGCCCTTTAGCATGTGTCCCGGTGAGAAGAGGATATTGGGATCCATAAACTCCAAAGGTACTTGAACTAGGTAACGGAGAGAAATTTACTTAAGTTTATGGATGAGATATTGGGTATGCATGGCATCGGCATTTTACTGTTTAATTAAGAAGCTTGCTATAAGTTTATACGCATTAAACCGTTTTCAGATGAAACTGAGTTCCATTGTAGCTAGATCATACCATCTGTTTTCTTAACTCGTCGGTATCAAAACTAACAGTTTTTTGCACCCGATATGCATTGGAAATTTTAGATTTTTTAATAAAATTCATGTTTTATCATTTTTAATAGGGATTAATAGTCCTGCTCGAATGAACGAGGAATCGATTACTCCACTGGTTAAGGTCATTGTTATTAGAAAAAAGAGACTCATTGGCGATTGATCGTGTGAGCGATTGCATGGTCTTTCTCATAAAACATGCAAATAAGGAGCATGGATCCCCTTAAAGACAACAACTTTACTCTACCCAACAGTGTTGTGCTGTATATAATAGACCAGATATTCATATCTTGGATTCGTTTTTCTGTTGTATCCAATGAGAAATACTTGCAACCTAATACAAAGGAAAGGAATTTCAGTTTCAATTTTACAGCAGAGAAATGACAAAATTTGTTTGCTTTATACTTATTTACTTTTTTTCCAAAACTATACGTCATAGAGGTATAGTTTTCTGGTAACGTTTATGCACTCCGAATAAAGATTATTGCACTGTACGAGATGCCCTGTACAGATTATTGTCTGACATCGAGTATATTATGTCAATCAAAATCGTTATATTATTAGATATAGTTATATTATTAGATCCTTTTTCACATTATTTTCTCTTTATTTCAAAACTTTCATTAATTTCTGTCTTAACTTGCTCTTATCAATTTCTCTTTAAATGCTTTTTTTTTCTTACTTAATTTTCTCTTATTAAGTTCTGTCAAACCTAATTTGCATTTCATTTTGAAATCACATGGCTTTACGTTTCTTACAGAGTGTTGAATCTGTATAATCGAAAATTATTTAATTAATAGAATTTTTTCGGTCCAAATATTTTTTTTTCCATTGATAATATTTGATAAAGTTTACAAGCTAGTTTATTTGTGATCTGAACTAGAAATGTTACGGCACTTTACATTAGAAAAAGCTGACTTAGTAGTTTATTTCTGTAATAAAAAGTATTAGCAAAGATATACTAAGGACTTTTTGAGTATTCATTATAATTTCTCGTCTGTTGATGTGTAATAATAATGTTAATGTGTTCGCTTTATATTTACAATAACTATTACTCAAAATTAATTGAGATTAAGGTAACTGTACCATTAATATGCGTTTTTATATATTTTTTAGGCATTTTACTTAATGATTACTTATATAATCTTAAGCTATTAATGATTTTTTTAAATCTCTATATTTTTTTAATTTTATTTTGTTTTATAAGTACTTAGTAAAAAAGTACTTAAAACTGAAATCAAACACATAGCATTGGAAACGAATCCTATTGCAAACCAAGAACCATCATACCTGTACTTAAACGTCATTGATTATAGTATTTAACTGTATATTAATATTAACTTCTGATTTATTAATTCTTTTAATAATCAATATTTTTAGAAAAGTAAAAAAATTTTAAATTAAAGATTCTTAAGTTAATATTATTTTCAGTGTCGAAAGCGTTACAACAGTTCTAAAATTAAAATGCAATTTACTTTTGAAATTTAGGTATTTTGTTGCTATAGCCGTAATTCTGTCCGAATTGAAGAGTTCTGTTTGTGTTTAAATGTTACTAATTCTCTTAATTATTTTTTAAATATTTATGAAAGGTATTAAAATTAAAAATTAGTCAGCTTCATATTTATTTCCATTTATTTATTAAAATTTGTTTTTAATCAGTTTATTGTGAAGTATATTCACACTATCTTAGTATTTTCTAAAAATGAAAAGCACACTTTTATATTAATTAATGAATTTTTCTTTATTTAAATCTTTTCTTCAATGAGAAAAATGTTAAATTTTGTTTAGTAAATTACTGAACCATAAATTACTGAATTAATATCATTAATAAGATTTTTTTGGCTTCGAAAAGCATAAAAATTGATTCTAACTAAAAATAATTAAACTGATTAAAATCTATTAATAACAGATCACAAAAATAATATTGCAGATTAAGATATTCTTGTTACAGAATGGTACAAAGTAACCTTTAGCGACTTCTTCAAAAGAAAGGCTTATTCGAAGATTGAGAAATATTCATAATATTTTAGAGGAATCTAGAGATGTCGAAAAGAACTTTCAATTGGTAATTGTTAACTTTTCTTTAATTAATTAATTTATTTAATCAAAGAATTTTGGAAAAGTTAGTAAAATTATAAAATCAGAATTCTTAAGTAAATATCATTAATATGAATTCTTCGGTATCCAAATATGACTACAGACAGCAATAGATTTCAAAACTCGTGTTAAAGATTAAGGCATTCCAATTAAGGAATACTAAAGAACTACCGTTTCCCGTTTATTCCCAAAGAAAGTCTCCTTCAGACTATGACGTATATTCATACTATCTTAGTGGAATCAAGAGATGACACATCGAACTTTCGCTATTCATCCAGCTTCTATTTATCTACGTAGCCTCTATTTCAATTCGGCGTTCATCTGCTATTCTCCGGAGGGTTTCCAGACTTTTCCTGACTTTTACAAAGGATCTTCATCTTATTGGTGGATATCCGGGATCACATCTCTTCCTTTTCTCATTTACTTTCCAATCGTAAAAGGAATAAACCACTTCATTATTATCCGATTTCATCTTCCAGAACTCCATTTTATTCATCTAATCGATGGACAGATGTAGGCTTAATCTACTAGTTTTGAGTTCGAATGACTGAACACATACAAAGAAACTTTTGACAATGGGAAGATGTATTCGTGTTTACATTTAACTTCGTAGCGATTTCGTAATTTTTTTTTTGTTGTTGTTGTTGTTGTAGTTCCCCAAAACTATAGAAACATATTTATAAACAATCATTTTTAAAAATACAGTACTGAATATAAGAAATTTCATTCATTCAAAAGATTTTGCCTCATAGGCAACCATAGTTTGGAGTTATTGTTGATAGAGTTGTTGTGGATTCTTTTGAGGAAGAAGGATTACTGGTTCGGATACCCTAAAACTAGGATTACAATAAATATTTTAAATAACGTGTACTTTGGCAATGTGATCATCGTTGGCAACTTATTTCTGTGAATGCTTACTTGATTTTTTAAGTTTAAGGTGGTAAAGGTGGTACTTTTCTCTGAAGAGGATCTCTAGGAAACCATAAGCTAACTTCATGAAATACATGGCGTTTTTAATAAATGAATAACATTTCTATATTTTATTGCATGCAATCGCATTGTTCACCCCAGAACAATTTTACGTATAATATAATAATGCACGAAAGATAGAAGACGGAATGCAAAAATTCATAAAAAATAAAGTAAACTGAAATAAAATAATCACAAAAAAAGAATAGGTTAAATTAAATAACAAAAGAAAAAAAAGAAGAAAAATTGCAAATAAAGCTAGCATACAAGTAATAGAGAGGGAAAAAATAATAAAAAACTAATCTAAAGAAATAAAATACACTACAATAAATATTATCTAAAGAAATACGCTAATCTGTTCATAATTTAAGTGAAGGGCATCAACTTAGTTTGTTAACATTTCCTCTAAAGAAAGGAATAGATGTCTCCAGAAGAGTTTCATAAGGATAATTGAATTGCATTTGTGTTATTTTAATTTTAGCATAATTAACTTATTTTAATCTATTTTTAATTAGCTTAATTTTGTACATAAATATCCTTAAGTTAAAATATTATTATTAAAAGCATTATAGTTTAAGAGAATCCACTGATCAACTTTTACAAAGAAGTCAACTTTTACAATATGAAATATCAAAAATAAACTTTAGTGAAAAATATAAATTTTTGTAAATAAATTTTTTTTTGCGAGTAAATTTGTATTTTGTATATTTTTGTAAATAAATTTGTGTTTTGTGGATTTTTGTAAATAAATTTGCTTCTTTATACAAATATGTTGTGTTTGGTGGAAGTTTATAATACAATTTTTCTGAATATTTGAAAATCATGCGTTAATGTCAATATAAAATTTTCCTATTTAACTATTTAACCATTTAAAAAAATTAAAATTGCTCAAATAATCTTAAATATGCTCAAATTTGAATACCTTTAATTATAACATTTTATGAGCGTGGATTTTGCAATAAAATTTTAATACATATGTGGATTTTATATTTATATTGAAGAATATCTGCTTTAATGTTGGCATATTATTATTATATCCGGCATTGTATCGTGATGAATTTCATTACAATTAGAAATATATTGAATTTTATAACATGAATTTAAATATACATTATCACATTTTTATGACAAAGCAAATGATTGATTCTAGTATAAAAAATTTTAAAAATATTTTCCAAGTTTCTAATATTTTTTAAGTCACCAAATAACTCTTATTTCCCTATATAATTTAAAAAATTTCTCTCAACAAAAATAATTATAACTGTTCAACAGGAATTTGAGATTTTCGTTAGTAAAATACACATAAATTTTATAACAAAATATTATCAGTTCAATAAAATACCTAAAATGCTGGTGTAGATTTTAGTAGTAGATTTTGTTTAGTTGGAAAAATATCCATTTTCAAAATACTACATCACATTTTTTACAGATGATTTGGAATCCATAAAGAAAGCCTTACGTATTAAAAGTATTGCTGAATTTTTATTGATTTCTAGTCTATCTCAAAATTTCATTATAAGAATACTTTGAAATTAAAGTTTTATAAATAGATTTTCTGATAAAAATTATTTCGAAATATGAAACAATAAACTTTAACATATCATTACATGTATTTATCTGTAAATATAATTTTAAACATTCCACAGAACTTAAAGCAATTCAATTAAACAACTTGAATTACGAGAAAAATAATTAATAATAGTTAACAAGTATTTTTCTATGATATATACATATATATTATTCTATGAAATACTTATTTCAATGTTTGAAATATTGTTTAGACATTTGTTACTAAAGGTACCCGTTTTCAAAGGTTTAAATACAATTATTTCACAAACTCTAATTTAAGAAATTTCATTGAATTTCGAACCAACTGAAATATGAATTACGGATTAGCAGAGAACTGTTTCGCGAAATGAATTGTAAGAGGCTCGAAAAGTATCTGCTTTCATAACACATTCCCCCTTCGCTGACCAATTGGAGTCCAAAGAGAGAGCCTCACGTATCGGAGTTTTGCATCCTACATTTATCGTTGAACGTGAGCTGCTCAAACCCAAACTTAATTTCATTCGGTTGAAATAAAAAGGAAGAAACACACAAAAGCTCTCTTATGTTGTCTGAGTTTTTGGGGCCTCGTTAACATGCAAGCTACGCACCTTCATCAGATCCGCCACTTGCAGAGGAGAGACCGCACGTAGAATATAATTAGCACGACGTTAGGATTAACGCCGTTCAGGCAATCTATGCAAAGCAGCTCTACCGATTAGCTTTCTTCTGCAAACAGGCCCTTCCGGGGCCGTCTCCATACTTCTTGCACCACATTTCAGCACCTGAGGGCCTCCTAGATTCAACTTTACATAGATTTGAAATGGAACTGAATGACATTATTTTTGAGTTTTAATAACATTTTAATGTCCTTTTAAGCATTATTGTAAAATTTTATTCTTAACTGAATTCACACACTATTAGGTTAACATAAACTCATAAAACGCACATTTAAAAATTTCAACAATAGCACATAATTTATAATTTTTTTTTTTTTGCATCCAAAAATTTAAGAAATATTTTATTAAAAAATAAAGTGTTTTTGTTTATGGAGCAAAATTCACAATTTTTTAAAATATATATTTTTATATATTTTTTATATTTTTCTCTATTCTTTTATATATTTTTTACAATACTTTTATACATTTTTATAATACTCTTATATATTTTTTATAATACTTTTATATATTTTTATAATATTTTTATATATTTTTTATAATACTTATTACACTTACTATTTTAAGATCAAATATTTCAAATTTTTTAATAAAAATGGGTTATTATTTTCACATTGCCATTTTTTTTTTTTTGTCATCAAAGTATTTTTTAAAGCTTTTCTGAGTCCGAATTCTCAATTTAGATCATGAATTTAGACAACGCTTTCAAATTCGGATGGTGTTAAATACTATTTTCAATTCGCAATAAATTATTTTTAATTTTATCAAATTTACACAGTTGTGCATGCTTCAAGTTAATGATAAATGTTTTTACCTAAAAAATTTTAAGTGTATGAAGCTTTTATGCATTATAACGTAAAGAAATAAAAAGGAAAAAAAAAGGAAAATTGTAGAAATTAAAACACAAAACTAACAAAACATGATTTAGAAATAATTAATTAATTAAAAATATTGTTATAATTAATTAAAAATATAATTAATAAAATTACAATATAATTAATTAAAGATTAATTTAAAATATAATTAATAAAATTACAATATAATTAATTAAAGATTAATTAAAAATATAATTAATAAAATTACAATATAATTAATTAAAGATTAATTAAAAATATTGTAACAAATTCATGACAAATATTTTTAGCAGTGCCACAAAACGCAATTCTGCATGTTAACATGTGTTAAGGTACTGATTGTTAAGCAAATATATTCATAACACTTAATTTCAAATATTTAGAATTTCCGCTGTTATTGTATTTTAAAACAGCATAAATTACAAATTTTGAACAAAAAAGATAACGACATAAATACGAGAAAAAATCGTATTATACAAATATTAACATGACAAGAAATGACTGTTTACATTAATTAAAATTAAAATTTTCTGCATGTTAATAATATAAAACTCAAATTTTGTATAATCAAATATTTCAATAACGTAAAATTTAAATGCATTAAAAGCCAAAGTCAAAAATATTAAAAAAAAATTTAGTTCAGATTAAAGAGAATAAAAGTAATAAAAATGGAATGGTTCACAATAATATCATCGAAACTAACAAAATTTGCAAATAGAAACTACAGAAAGAATGAAAACATGAAACCAGAAAAGTTAATCAAATATTGTTTTCAATAAATATATTTATAACATCGACAAACTTATGTAGCTCTGCATCATAGCGTAAGAGATATAAAAATAATCATTTCCAAATCCAAAATTTCAAATGCTAACTGTTTTCGGTATAACATAGCATATAAGGGAAAAAAAAATGAAATAAAATTTGAAGAAATGAAATGAAAGTGAAGAAAGTGAATGAAAATATGAAACCATTTTTTACTGGTATCCTTTTCAAGTCTTGTTAACACAGAATAGCGTCACGAAATCCAGACGAGATTGCATTGAAGCGCTCGCTGCCTGTGGAACTTATAACATGTCATACCTGGATCTGGAGAAACAGAGCAACATTACTATTGTTCACACGCTGCGTACAATTTCCCAGACGATGAAAATTTATGCCCCTCTGCAAATTGAATCCCCAGCTATGGAATCGTATGGAAATGGTTTTATTGCTCAATCGATATATTTCTTTCTCGGGAAATGAGCCTGTGTCGTGTAAAGACATGGATATCGGTTTTGCACAGTATTTCGAAAAATATTGATCCCGGAACCATTTTTCAGAGTTTTTTCAATGTGGTGTGGTTTTGTCAAATGAGACAGGATCATTAATAATATTTAAAATGCTTTACTTTCATTTAAAGGAAAGGCCCTAAGAGAGAAATGCAAGTTTTCCAATATCTGTCGCTTAGAATGAATTAGCTGGGATACATAATTTCGTAGTATAGTCTCTTCTGCGTAAAAGATGTATTCGTATATCAGGATCATTTGTCAAAAATTTGCTTCTCAGGACCCATTTTCTACATGGATCAAAATATCTCTAACACATGATTCAGAATCTAGATGCAATTTTTATCTGAACTATGAAAGCTTAATTGCTGAAATCATTTAATTCATAATGAAACAAGCAAGAACCAAGCTTTCCTTTCTTTACGTAAAAATTCTATGAATTTCTGAAAATTGTAATTTTATTTTCCTTGATGGCACAGAAATAATCCAAAATATAATTAGAAACTAAAAAAGTGAGGTGTTCTTTATGTTGTAGAAATTTTGAATTCAAAAAATAAGCTACGTTGATGCATGATTTAAAGAAAATCCACATTAAAGCATGAGTAGCAAAAGCTGCGATATTTTTTTTCCTCCAAGATATTCAGATTATGCCTCAACGTTGAAAGGAATTAATATGTGAGCTGAAGGATTTATAATTTAATAATTTTACCCAGTATCATTACAGGATGTCGATACAATCTAAAGCAAAGCCTTACTGAGAAAGAGATGATATGTTCATCCTTGACTTCGACTAAGTAACATCACAAAAAATGATAGACTATTGTGTGCTTCGACATATCTCAGATGTACAAAAAAGTAAACCAGTTCTCCTTAAGAAGTTGCCTGAATTTTTTTTTCTCTTGCTAGTGCAATGTAGCAGGTTCCATTACTTTTAAATAAATAACGAATCTATCCTAATAGTTAGAAACATTTTATCCTAATGAATACGGAATCACATTTTAAAGTTGATGAAATAATTTAAAAATATAATTTTGCATCATTGTAAATAGTGATGCAGAGAAATTCCAATTGATCAATTCAGAAATATTTTTTTATCCTTAAATTCGTTATTTTAGAAGCCTCATAAATTCGACAAAGATTAAGTAATTTGAGGATACTAAAAATTATTTAAGTAAAACGAATTTGCTAAATTGTGAATAAAAAAATATGAATCTATTTAATTTAATAAAATTAAAAAAAAAAATTATAATGAAATATTTTTAATGGTTTCTCAAATCTTGACCCTTAAGTAGTTCGACAATTTAAAGCTTTTACATATATCTACAGATTACAGAATTCTATCAGTGTATTTTTGGAAAACAAATAAATAAAATCATTAAGAGAAATGAATTATTTTAGAAACTAAATTTTCTCTTATTTTGTAACAGTTATTTTCATTGATAAAAAGAAACTCATTAACGATTTTCGCTAATCTCATTATTAGCATTGTTTAATATCACTTTCTTAAATGAGCTACGAGTAGTTAATGAAGCAGAAGATCACGAAATTGAAATGAAATGGTCCCTGAAAATTTTTAATTATATTTGTATGTACACCAGGCAGACTGAATTATAATTAGTTCTGACGTCTAAGTCTGAGTAAAAGGTTGAAGCAAAGGTTAAAAATCATGTAAATTAAATGCCTATTGATATTCTATTGACAATTATTATTTATTTTCGAAATGAAATAAGTCTAAGATTTTAAAGCCTTTGTCAAATAACATAAATGACAAGCTAATTGTAATAAACAAAAAATATGTAACTAAACTATGCTATATTTTACCCATACATCTGACATTAGTAGTGTCTTAACTTATTTTTAAAATGAAACATTTCTTAAAAGTTTAAAATGTCTGGCAATGAGAGAAAATTATTAGTTCTATATTTTTAAGTGATTTTTTAAATATATATTTATTTTTATTGTGACATTTTAATTTCTTTACTACAATGTGAATATTCAGTTAAACTTACATGGAAAAACTCAATAGTGTGATCATTTTTTTAAATGAATTACATAAAGTTATAAATATTTTATAGATTTTTTTTTAAGTTTTAAAATACAGAGTTTAGTTAGAGTATTCTTATGTATATTTATTTGTACTTTATTTTAAGTAAGTAATCTAAGCTATATTTTTAAAAAAGAAAAGAGCACATATATTTTTAATACAGATAAACTGTTTAGAGTGTAGTATGTTATATGCACGAATAAATTTTAAAATTAAATTAAAATTAATTTGAAATAAAAAATGTTGCAATTAATTTCAATACTTAAATTGGAAGCGAATAAATTTCACTAATCAAATTTTTCAATTTTTAAATTATATGATTTAATATTGTCATGAGAAGGTCTTGTATATATTTTAAATTCTAATTTATTTGTAATCACATTACTATTTATTGTCTTAATTTCCTATTAAAATGATTTTATTTTTTAATAATAAGCAATTAACGGTAATTAAAAAATGATAACGTGGTTTTGTTAGGATATTTTCTTGAAATATTTAAAAATTATGGTATTTTAATTTAATTGTGATTTCATTATTACATACAAGTAATGGTTGTTTAATTTTTTAATTTCATATGGAAATATGTCTTAGAAATATTCAAACCAGACGTTTTGTAGTATAAAAAATAATATGTTTTTTCTAAGAAGCTGAATGTAAATACCAAATAACTGCACTATCTGAATTCATATACGGTGTCCTAATCATTTATTTGAAAGTTTTAAAAATTTTTAAATTCCATACGAAATGTGCTTTTGTTTTCCAGTAATGCACTAACTATGTAATATTTAACTACATCAAAAATTTAGCGAAAATTAGACGGTAATGAAAATTTTAATAATATTGAAAATTAAGTAGGTGTTTCTTTTATAAATGTTTTTACCAATTACGACAAAAAATGAACAATTAATTCAAGAATTTCAAATCAATCTTTTTAAGTTCAGAGTTCCTATATTAATAAAAAAATTGGTATATGATATTTCTCAATAATAATGACTCGTTCAATCTCATTGACAAAAAATTATTTTGGGCTGATATTATTGCTTTAATTTTTTACCTTTTTATCTATGTATATTTTCATGATTTTAGTAAATTATTTTTAAACTTTTAGCTAGAACTTAACAAAAAAATAAAATATTCGCTGAATTATCATTTCTTTCTAACCGAGTTTCAAATAGTTTATAAGATGATTTTTATCGCTGCGTTTATTTGAGTAAATTGACTGAGAGTAAATCAAACATAAAATTTCTATTTGCAATACATCCATAGAAAATCATTAGAGGATTTCTGAAGAATTTCATTACCTGCAGACATCAAGATTTCTAACGAAAAATTTATCCAATTCGCTTAGTTTGTTTGAAAACGTATGTGTTGCATCTTTTTTAAAGTTTCGACTGGTATCATATTCATTTGAGAGACTTTGTCAAGTATTAAAAATTATCCGATCCTCTTTATAACTTACACTCGAATGATCTTGTTAATTGCGACAACTAAGAGTTTCAACAATCTTTGGAAATTAAGGGTTATAAATTTTTAACTCTTTTGCAGTTTGTGTGAAATACGATAGTCTAAGCACTCAAACTTAGTTAAAAAAGAGTGTTGTTTTAAAGAGAGTTTAAAAGAGAACCTATTCGAGTAGAATTTCGATTTGACTAAGATGTAGCAAGGTTAAAAGATTGCTTTTTTTGTGGGATTATAACTTACTATTTTAACTATTGGGAAAAAATGAAATATTTCTAAATTTTTAGGTATTTACAAATGTGTCTTTAAAACATTGAATATCAATAATTAAATTTATCTTTGCGATTATATTTAAGGAGAAGTTCATCTATCCTATGTCATATGCAAGTCTAACTATAAATGCATTTCGCAAAAACAACATATTGAAATCGAAAACCTGAAAACTAAAAACTGCATCCTTAAACTCTCTTTTGTAAAACCCTACATTTTAAGATAAACATTTACCTCATTATTAGAAAAAATCTTTAATTTTATAGAGATACACTTTTTTCCCACTAAATAGGCAACAACCAGTGAAACTGTTAATCTGTTAACAACATCATCTCTCCAGTGTATTATTATTCCCTCATGTAAATATGATTTCTTGGAGACTTTTTAAATAAAACTAGTCAACTTCTGGGTTATCCGGAAGAAAATCTGCAAAATACTAACCCTGTCAGTAGAATACAGAAAAATATTCAAACAAAATTTAAGCAATCTTAATCATTTTCGATGGGCCCAGTTAAACAATGATGTGTATCGAACTTGAAACATCTTCTTCCTAGATAGTTTTAACTCAGATTTTGGAAACGTTCTAACCAATTATTTAGTGAATAAGAGTATGCTTATTTCACTATATTTTCAGAGTGTTATATCTATGTACTAGAATTAATAAATATTCTAGATGTCACGGATTTTGCATTTTTGTATATGTATTCAGAAGATGCTCTTATTAAATTTCATTAACGTTCCAGAACAAAAGCAAAGGTTACTTTGAGAAAATAACTTAATTATTCAGAAAAATTAAAAGCGCATGGGACTTAAAAAGAAAAGGCAATTATTTTAATTACATCAGTTAAATAAATTTCTTGAAATTAATTTGAACGTTGAATTACGTTGATTATTATACTTGAAATTTTTTAATTAATTAATATTAAATAGTAGCAATAATATGCTTTGATTTATTGATGGTTTATTTTATATATTTACTTGGTTTATACATAATGAATGCAAAACGTAATTTAACAAAGCATTGTCTTATGAAATCCAAAAATAATATGTTACTAAATAATAAATTTTCAAATATAAGTTGAATGTATATTATTATTCAATTAATTTTTTCTAAATCATAGTAACATACATATTGATACAATTAATATATATTAAAATAATTTTAGTATGAACTCAAGCCAATTCTGTATCAATTAGTAAGATTATAATAGAAAAATATGTTTAATGTAAATTTATTTTAAAATGCACATTTATGCAGTAAAAATGTACAGCTTAGAATAAATCTTTAACTTGAAATTATTTCTTCTCCCTCATACCTTTGAAAAATATTTATTTTCTTAAAATACGTTTTATATTTTCATTTAATAAACGAATGCACTATTGCATATCTAGTATATATCTCTATTAATTGGTAGTAAGGCTCATAGGAAAATATTGACTTCATTTTTTTTTTATTTCATAGAAAAAAATTCCATACAACTTGTAATTTGATTTGGGAATAATCAAATGCTATTTTTAGAAATAAAGAAAGTCTTTGACTCTTTTTACCAGAGAACTTAAAAATAAAGTTTTATTCAGGGCAGAGAGACATTTTTAGTTAATATTTTGTAGTCTTGTAGATTTATTGGTAGAATTACCACTTAGGAATTTTAATATCACTGTCTATAGAGAGAATGCTTTAGTGGAAGTCTTCATAAGAGAACTTCGTGTAAAATTTGGTGCAGACTAAATAAACTTCCTCGCAGTCAGCATGACGATTTTGAATCCTGTTAACAAATCACACATCAACTTACATTTTAAGAGGCTCTAATTAAAAGGAACGGATCAATAACCGCTTCCTGCAAAGCAGCTACAGCTAATTTATCATAGATGCTTTAACCAACTATGCTATGGTTTAACTTACTGAAAATGAATTTTCAAAATTAATCCAAGTAAAAATTTACATAATTTATAAATAATGAAAAAAAACCCACTATTCTTATTCATATAAGGTCTCACGATTATTTATTAGCACTTCCATTACAATGTGGTTACTGAATTAATTCTCAAAAATTAGCAAAACATGTGAATTAAAATGCAGAACTATTTATGTTATGCAACATGTTGAATGGGGCTAACTGAAAACCGCTAATTCAAAAAAGATCCGCTAATTCAAAATCTTTGAATTTATTGTTTACAGGAGAGTTGTTGATGTGAAATTTTGAAATTAGGCATTAAAGTAACGCAGCTGACTGAGCCACAAAATATCTCATGGAGACTTCCCCTAGTACGATATTAATTAATCTTAGAGCGCAGTTCTTTGCACATCGTGTTTCTGAAACCTAACATTGACACAGCTTAGTAAATGGATCGTTAGATTAGAGACCCTCCTTCTATTTAGCGTTGAAAGCAAGAACACTTCAAACTAAGCTAATGGCATTAGAAACAGGTGTTAAATCCTGGATAAATTGTCGCAAAATTCGACTCACACCAATCATTATTTTTGCCCTTCCCAGCGTCGAAAATCAAAAGATCCCAGAATTTGTTTCCCCATTCTGGAGCTAGTTTAGCTTAAGATGTGATTTTCTTCACTTACATTCTTTACTTCATCATTTCGGAAATTATTATACCCTATTTTGCGTTAGTTTAGATTAAGTTTATTGAAGCATGTCTCGTCGGTAACAAAAATAATAATTTTTAATTGTTCGGCAATTAACGAAATTTAAGCACTATTATAGGTTCAATGTTAATAAATTAACTATATGAGGTAAAATTACAGAGGAAACCTGATATAGCAATTTAGGAGGGACCATCTCTCTCTTGAGAAATTTATATTAAAATTTAGATGAAACGAATAATTTGATATTTCGTGAGAATTTCTGAAAAAATTCATTAAATTTAGATTTATTAATCAAACCTGGTCGAATGATTTGGGAAAACTGTAATTAAATTTTGTTACTTCAAAAATGTCATTATATAGAGGACAAATTTATATATAGACAGATAGATATGTTTAGAGTTTTTCGAGAAGTTCTAAATCATTTTTAAATTAAGAATTTTTAAATTTGAGTTCTATTTCATATTAAATCAAACTAGTTGAATTTTTGTGAATGCATAATTCTCGTGATATGTGCATTAAATCATCCATAAATAAAGAATTGATAGTTAAAGAAAGAACAGTTAAGTCATGAGCTTAATTATGAGCTGAATTATTATTATTATTATTAATTTTTATTTCGTCATTAATTTTTGAACGCACAGATTCATGTTGTAGAAAATTTGGGTCCAATTATTCACAATTTTCTATAGAATCTGTTTGTCTTTCTATTGATATCAAATATTTACTATATAAAATTTTAAAGCAAACCCGTCTCTGGATATGAAACGATTTTTAAATTAAAATTTAACTCCTTTAAATTAATATTTATCAATAAAATTCCCTTACAATGATTACAGTTTTGTTAAAACTAATTTTTTTAGTATTGGTGAAATTTTTATCTACAAGTTCAATTTATCAAATGTTAGTCATTTTCCAATAATATTAAAATGTAAAACTGGTGATAGTCGATAGTATTTCTCGAAGATTTTATTTAACAAACAAATCAATGTTGGCTCTGTAAATAACAAAGAATATTATCAAGGCAATTATCAATCGTTATGTAGGCCTAAACAAACGTATGAAATTTTAAAAATTTTTATTCCTTGTAGTCTTATACATATGTAGGGGATAAAACTCCCTTTCTTATAAGTACGAATCTTATTCTGCATCTTAGATTAATTTTTTTCTGAATTATTATTAGTGTTCTTTATTTTGGGGAAGAGAATATTAATTTGAAAAATGACTCATCACAGAAGCTAAGAAGAATATAAAAAGTCAAATTATTTATTAAAAAAATCGTTCTTATCACAGATCTAAAAATTTAATTATTATAAATTAATAACACGTTTGTTAACCTTTTCAGGGACACAAACATATATGAAAACGAATTTTTTTAATGAAATGTATTCTTACTAAAAGAAAGTGTTTCAAAATTATTGATTACAAAGCTCTTTAACAACGAAATTTAATAATTCGTCACATGTCAGCGCTGATGATATTTTAATGCATATAACAACATTGCTTTGTAACATTAAACAGTATGGTTCACAACATTGAAACAATGAATTTAAAAATCTTGCAAGCCTGCATAAGAACCTACATAAGCAGATAATATTTTTTGTACATTTACTGGTTTCTTTTTTCAAAGATTGGCTTAAATAATGTTGATATAAAATTATTAGATAATAATAATATTAATAAATGCTAGTTCTTCACCTGAAAAAATTCGTCCCTAAAGAGTTGAAGACATTGTTCTATCAATTCAGGATGGTAATTAATATGTTGAGAAATTGCATTATAAATTTTATACAAATTTGATATAAAGAATAGGTACAACCTACTTTTTTGTACTCTGCAATAATTTCCGATGTGGCCTTAATTTCACTCAAAAATAATTAGATATTCATGTCTGTATCTCATTCATTAAAGTGCAATGACATGTATATAAACTTTACCTGTCGTAATCGTGGTTGTGGTCTGAAAGGACTAAGAGGTAGTAAACTGATCTGATCTCAGATGAATGGGTGGCTTTTCCCCATCTCGAAATGAGCAAGCATTGAACGCCTGATCTCTATTTAGAAACCTCCCCTAAATGGCAGCTGCTCCGGAAGTCCTAGAGGAAGGGTGGATACCATTGACTGCAATATGGATGTATCCTTATAGGGATGATGCCTTACTGAGGTTCGGTAATATTGTTAAGGAATGTGGTTGCCTGTCAATATGTAGTCTGATTCTGACTTATAAAAATTCTTGCAATTCATTTTACAGAATCATTTTTAACCAAAAATCATGAAAAATATCCTCAGGAACTAAGCGATTGTCGTATAAATATGAGAATAGTGTAATTTGTAATTTTTATTATAATGTGCTTATTAATTATGGGCTTATAATGTGCTTATGCGTATATGGATTTAGTCTTTTATAAAAATCTAATTTAACTGTTTTTTTCGTTTCTTAATGTTTGCTCAATTGAACATCGCACTATATCACAGTGCTAGCTAGTTTAAATTATCTAACGATGTTGGCATTATTGGCGAGCATTCAAGAAATTTTTAACATTTACAATGAGAAAAATCTAAAAACTTATTGAGAATCTTCCTTGAGTATGTTTAAGGAGCTTCTTCACTAGAAAAATCAATTATTCATGTGATTCAGGAAATATTCTTGTAATTGACGCTGAGTTTTTCAAAATTTTATTGGATGGTCTTGTTTGACGTATATTTCTATTATACTTTTTTAAACTGGAAACTGGAGTTTCATAACTCTGTTTTAGAAAGAAAATTATGATTTTATTTACCATAAAGAAAATATTGTTCCAAATATCAGATATGAACCTTAACTGATTAATTTACGTATTCTCCAAAACATTTTAGTAGACTTTAAAACCTCTAAAAGTCCACACCTAAGTGATCAATTATTACAGGCTGGTTAATGTTAGTTAAAATAATGGGAAAATTAGCAAAACCTATGTAATACATTCAACCTCGTAAGGAAGAATTTCCAATCAAAAGTTTTAAGAAAGCAACATTATACATCCTATGATCAATAAGTGTTAATAAAATATTCTCATTCATCACCGATAAAATCGTATATCTGGATAATATTTGCACGAAGAATCGGAATGAGTTAATATACATTTGTCATTATGTTTTTATAATTTGGAGAGTTAAACATTTTTATAATTTGGAGACGATAATACAAAATTGTAAACAATACATTATAAGTTAAATTTTTGCTGCGAGAAGAAGTGATTGTAATTTTTTAAATGGATATTTTCTGACAGTGGCCTTCCTCAGAATAAAATCAAGAATCTCAAAATGAGATTTAATTTAAAATGTTGTAACAATATTTTAAAACTATAAAAACTAGGAATCCATAAAACTTTTCAACATTAAACCTATTCGTACCAGTAAAGGATTATCAAGAAATTATCATGTCGTCTCATCATAAAAGTAAAATGGCGATATATTTCTCCCAAAACCAATTTAAATCTAAAAAATGTTATATAATTCATCTATATCTGAAGAAAAATCTCTCAAAAAATTTCCGATGTTGTAGTGATTATCTAATGAATCTTCAAATGTCTAAAACTTTTTTGAAATAGACTACATATGAGAAGTACAGTATAATTTATCACTGTACTAATGATTATCTCAATTACCTTTGCTCCTAGTATTGATTAAATATTTTAAAGAAAGAAAAGTTTAAGCTCCCCGCGATATTGTCTTCTCACTGAATTCTAATTCAGAAAATAGTACAGTATCGTATTACTATTGAGAAAAAAATTAAGAAAATCAAAGAACTGGATATAGTTTTATAAGTAACTAGATAAAACTAAAGATAGTTTTAAAAAATAACATAGGTAGTGTAATAAAAAAGGAATGTGTATAAATTATCTTTACAAAGAGATATTACCATTTTATTTTTGAGTACATACTTTAATACATATATATGAAATATATTTGAGAAAGAAATATTGATAATAATTAATTAAATAAATATTAACCTAATTTTATTAATTTGTCTCTGAAATTAGATAAAAATCTTTTGAATTCCTCTTTTATTTATTTTTTACTTTAGGTATTTATATGTGACGACTAATATTGGTAAATTTTAATAAATTTAGTGTTACATAAAGTACACAATCGGGACTTATAGTACTATATTACACTTATAAGAAAGGAAGGACTATATTTCTTTTTTAAAGAAATTGTTTGGTATTTGTACCACACATAAGGATAACGTGCAAATCACATATAGAGTCAGACGGACAAAAACCTAATTATTGCTGACATTCTTATCTCTTTAAAATTTAAATTTATTATGGCATCCAGATAATATTTACCTATAAAAATATTACCACACAGAAAATAATGTGAACAATGCAAATAAAAAAATAAATGTAATTTCAACTTTTTATATCCTTTTAAAATAACTAAAATCCATCATTTTAATTGCCCAAAAAATGTAGAGTTTGAATGAAATATTTTGCATGTAATGTACATTTAAATGTACAAAAAAATCGCTTTAATACTGATTTAACAAACTATTACACAATTTTTTAATTATATACTTAATATTATTAATTGTTATATATATTAATATTTAATTATATAATTAATGCATAGTTTATTATGATTTGTTCGAACATTTTTAAAGAACATTCGTAAAGAATAATGTTTTAGAAGTACGCAATATGAAACAATGTTATAAAGTTCGTAAATAATAATAAATATTTTATTTCAATTTATGCTGCTTTTCCAAAGGAGCTTTTAATTCTTAAGTAACTAATAATAAAGTCGGCGAAAAGAATGGCCTCCCGTGAACTCTATAGAAATTTATCTAGCCGTATAACTCGACAGATTTACTATTTTGTAGATAATTATATTTTGCACGGCAGAAAGTATATTTAGACTTTTAAATAAGTTACTGATATACTTCACCATTAAAAAAATTATTAAGTGAACGCACCACCTCTTAATTGCGAAAAATTTCGATAGATTATGGTGTAAAGCTTTGATAGCTTTACTATTACATGGTTCTCTTAAAGTACGGTTTCCATGCAACACGGCTTAATAAATTGACCAATACTTATTCAACACTTTTCATAAATTTTTTAATTGAAATCAACAAAGACTTTGCCATAAGTATTACATTACGAGGAATGTATTTGGCATCCTATATGAATATATTATATAAATGCATGGATATATTACGTCATTTACAGGGAACTATATTAAAAAACAATGTATTCTCGAAGTGATTCTCGATTGGGAGTGATTGGAGAGTTGCAATCTACAATATATTTTTAAACTCATTTACTTCGAATTGTTTTAATAATTATTTAAAAATTTAACATTTCTATTCAGATTAATTTTTTTCGGTGTAAATTTTTATTTTTATATATTTTATAGCGACTATGCTTTATTAAGATTTTTTTACATAAGTTGTGGTATATTAGGACCTTAAGGGCATACATGTATTAAAAATGTATTAAAGTTGACTCTCCTTGTCAAATTATCGGGTTATTTGGAAATTCAGAGAAAAAAGTTTTTTAAAAATAAGTCTGAGATATTTATCTCCCTATTGAATGCGTCAAAAATATTTTGAACTTAATATTAATATTTTATAGATAAAATTATGATTGATTTCGGAAATGATATTTTGTTTAACTGCTTTATTTTATTATTTCTTCAACTCGCTGCTGAGCTACTACATGCCTTATCATCATCACATCAGCTGGAATTAATGCATTCTCATGTATCACGAATTTCAAAACAGTTATAAGAGAAAAAAAAATAAAATGCAATGTTTTTTAAAAAATATAAGCGATAGATTATATAATTTTTTTAGAAAGTATAACAAATTTTTGAGAATTCTAATAAACATTTGAAAACTGTTAGTTTTCAGTTGTCTTTTATTCGTTTGGATAAGAATGTATATATTTATTTGTTTGTGGTATATTATGTTTTTATTCTTTTCTGTAAAAAAGAACAAAAAAAGTATTATTATTTAACAATCATAAGTTTTAATTGATTTTATCAAATGATTTTTTATTCTGAATTTTAAATTAACTTCTAGATTCACATTAATTATTCATTAATTTAATGTGGCAATATGTTTAAGGAAGTTTAGTCAACTTGGGAGTGTAAAATCTTTATTCTTATACTTTTTAAAGATGCAAGTGTGATTGAAGAATTTGTTCTATACATGCTGTTTAATTTTATCAGCCCTAAGCTAACGAGTTGATGATTTGTATACGCCCCCAGAAGGAGATTTACCTCCTACTGCGTCATAAATAAAAGCTTTATCTCATTAATCAGTGGAGTTTTCGCTTCTAACACAAATCTCGATTCGCCGATGAATAAATGAAGAAGTCGGATAATGTGCTTCATCGCCTAATGACACAAAAATCACTACCTTAAATTGAACAAAATCTCGATCATGTTAATGGGCGACCATGAATTCGATGACAACATCAAATCGTTACTATTTATTATTTGATGAAAGCGATCAAAATCTGTGGACCGTCAAATAATTGATAATTACTCCGAAGCTCAGTGAATTCAAGTGTGAAGAAACTCGGGATTCTGTCCCACCGAAACTTTTTTTACCTTCTGCAATAAGGCATTTTTTGGGGAACATTTTTGCAAATATTAGTTTAATAAAATACATTATAGAAATTATTACATTAAAATTTTTCCTGTTGATACTGCATTTATTTATTTCCCTTTATGTGATTAGATTTAATCAGCAGTTTACTATCAGAAGACGTGCATTTTTAATAAACGATTCGGCTCTACTTAATTTGCTTTTTAATCGTAATTTACTAAGAAATGTTTTTACAACTACTTTTGAAAATGCTAGTTTAGAAAATAAATCACAGAAATTTTGAACATTGTTTCTTGATTACGAAAAAATATTTACCGCCCTTATTTTTTTATACACCCTTTTCTTTATTTCTATTACGGTCCCTCGCCAAGTAATTAAAAAGTTGAAGTTAATTGCTTTCATTTCATCAATTCAAACAATGTGAAACGTTAAAAGTGGTGGGTTTCAGTCATTTAAGCTACAACAAAATACATTAATTATGAATGGATTAAAATTATGTAATTTGCCAAGGGGTTTCACATAAAAAAAAAAGCACTCCAGTATTGAATCAATTCCGATTTCACACTTTGAATTGCATAAAAAAGTATATTATTGCCACTCTAAAGTTATCCGTTAATGAAAACTGTTTTCTGGAAAGCACAATCATTCACAGTCATTATTAATCCAAGTTTCAACAATAGTATCAATGAAGTAATTGATAAATAAAAAAATGAGATTGTTGAATGGAGCCAGCAGGGTCAAACATTAGAACCCTTAGAAAACATTAGAAATTATTTATAACATAGCATTATTTTTCAATAATATTTTTAAGATATTCAAGAACATTAGAAAAATATTAGAACGCTTTAAAACATTAGAAATTATTTATAGCATAGCATTATTTTTCAGCAAGAAGTTATTCAATGCCATGCAATTTGAATATGTAGGATATTTATGAATCACCACTTCAAATTTTACCAGTCACTCACTCTATACCACCTCAACTGTTTCCTAAAAGAATTTTAGAAAATGCTTACGAATGTTTTGAACAAACTTTTTGAGGAAGTTGTTTGCATTATACATTGAAAGTTTTTCTATTTGTTGTACTTAATTTTTTTTTAAAAGTATTTAACACCATCTAGCTAAATAAGTAAAATCATAATCAACTTTTATGTACTATTAATTTTTTTTCACCCTTCGCAATAAGTAAATGTTACTGAAATACTTTTGTAAATTATAGTTATCTAAAAAAATTATGGAAACTACATACATGTTATATGAATTTGAAAACATTCGTATTTACACAAGATAACTAAAATGCTTAATAATATGGTGAAGTTTATTTTGAGGTTAAAAACAAGGATATGTTGAATTTAAATGAACATTACGGGTACCATTTTTGAAAAGTGTTTTGAAAACGATACCAGATCATTAGCCAAAATTAAAAAAATAATAATTTGAAGCCTCGCAAAAAACATTGAATTTTTATGTGAATAATAGCTTTAATTTGAAATTTTTTTTCATACTACTTTATTTCCTATTTTCATGGTTTAAACATGAAAATAAAATAAATAGTTGCATTAGAGTATTAAATTTCTTAACAAGAAAAATTTTTTCGATCAATATGACTTCAAGAATCATTTCTAATGTTTACAATAACAAGCTAGCTTTTAAATAATGACATTTTTTTTCTGTGACGCTCTTTTTCATAAAAATCGTACCAAGTAATTAGCAAACTTTTTTGTACTTGCAATATATATTGCATTTAAAGAAACTGTGTAGATTTTTCTTAATGGTTCTATTTTATGTTCTAAGATTTTTTTACGGATTTTCATCTTCAGTATTCACAGCAAAAAAAAAAAAAAAAAAAAAAAAAAAAGATCGTTTAACAACTCAAATTTAAAATTTTCTTCTGTATGCGAATCTTTCAAAAACAGATAAGTAACATGGTATCAGTTTTCTTGAAATAAGAAGTGTATTGTGAGTTTCTTTTAGCAAAAGAAAAATATTTTTATCATTGTATACTTTTTTTTTAAATATTTTTTATTCATGATATATTTTTATTCATGATATATATTTTTTATTCATAATATATATTCACGATTCATATATTATTTCATAATACTAATTATTTTTATATTTTTAAAGTTTTTTTTTTATCTAATATCAAAAGTTTTTATTAATATTGAATCACAGAAAATTATGTTTTAATTTGTTAAAAATTCTGTTTAATAATTTTTTTACATGGTAGATCCTGTGTACCACTTTTGCATACCATGACCACTTATACATACTAACAATGGACAATGAATAGACAAAATTGCCTTCTGGAAGTTCAATTAAGAGTAACATGTCATATAAGAAAACCCGGAAAACTTCCACCATGAAATTTGACTGTCGCTATAGAATATATCCTTTTCGAAAGCAGTGATTGTAATGAAGTCTTGCATGCTAGCTGCGCATGTTTTCATTAGGTGAAGAATTGGATTTTAATAAATTGTAGAATAAATAATTACTAATCAATAACAGAATAATAAATAAAGTATAAATTTTTATAAAAGGCAACACATATATATATATAACATGTTATACATTTCACAATAAAAGTAGCATTTAGAACTGAAATAAATAATCTTATAAAGCATTGTCTCAACAATAGGAATTATAATCTAATAAAAAAATGCATTATTCCAACTACTAATTTCAATTAAAATGTTTATTATTGATGCACATAATTTTAAATTATCATTTCTTTTGGTTTTTATCAAGTCTCCTCATAACTTATAACTCTTTCAGAATCTCTATAACTAATACATTAATAAAATAGTTTGTTATTTTTAAATTTAAAGTTAAAATTTCAAAATCATTTTTATAGCGCTTTTTATTTTATATATAAAATTTGAATTATTTAAAAAGTTTTGAACATCCTAATTACAATTTTTACATTTGATACAACATTTTGTGATTTTAAAATTGATATTATACTTAGTAGAATAGCGTCATAAGAATTTATAAAGGAATAGTTTAATTTTTATCATAACTTAAGAAAGTGTAGTAAGTTTTCATTTAGATTTTGTGTGATTTTAAAAAATTCCTCTTATAAACTAATAATTTTTAAAGATTTAGAAGAGATATTCCATAAAATTCATTGTCCCGAGGAATTCGCGAAAAAAAATATTTGTTCAATTGCCAATTTGTTGAAAGTTCATAAAAATTCGAACTCATTAAGATTTTGTTGAATTTAGGTTCGTAAATTCGGGATTTAACAATGTTTTTTTAATTGAAAACAAAGCACCATTTTAAATGTTTTTTTTTCCTCAAAATATTTACTACTATGTCTTTTAATTCGAATTTTTGACGATATTTATATAACCTTGACTAAATCTATCTAGCTTTCAACAAACAAAGTTATATGGATGTAAGCTTTATTATCTAATTAGTTAATTAAAATGGAACCCTTACATTTATTCATTCAGTTATTAAATCTAAACGCCGAGGGATATTATTCGGATAATTTAAAAGCTCTAGGAAATCCCTGGCTTCATGCCCTTATTAATTGGAAGAATTTTAAGCATTCCCTCCGAATAACTATATTGACTCTTGTAAATACTTTTAAACATTACTTTATAGATCTATTGAAATCTTCAGTATCCTGATTGATGTAAAGCATAATTATATTTTTATTTCGTTGGAATTAGTAAATAAATAATTTGGAAGTAATCAGAAATATACTCTTTAATTCATGTTTTCTCTTTGAGTATATATTTTGTAGAGTTAGATTGGAACTTATCATTAAAAATTGTCAAATTTTGAACTAAAAATAATTTCGGAATTTTGAATTTACTTTAGATAAATAAATAATAAATTCCCGAATAATAATTCTCCGAATAACTATATTGACTTTATTTATAGATCTATTGAAATTTTCAGTATCTGGATTGACATAAAACATAATTAGGTGTTTTTTTCATTGAAATTAGTAAATAAATAATTTTGAAGTAACCAGAAATATACTCTTCAGTTCGTATTTTGTAGAGTTATATCGGAACTTATCATTAAAAATGTTTCAATTTTGAACTTAAATAATTATCGAAATTTTGAATTTGCTTTAGATAAATAAATTGAAGAGTTCATAAAAATATTAACAAGGTAATATTATTAAATTAGAGTTTATATCTATTTAACTTAAAGAATAACAAAGTATATCTAATAATACAAAATATTATGCATTGTTAATAAAATTTAAAATTTAATAGTAATTTAAACTAAATCAATATACTAATATGAATATCATTCAAAGTTTATTGAAGTTAACTTATTGTAGTAATAAGAGCATGAATCTAAATTGCTTGAAAATCCACATATATGGCAGAAAAAATAATCATTACATGCTTTTAAAACTGCGAATGTTAGTTTCAATATCATTTATCTAAAAATACTTTTAATACAAAAGTGTATCGCATTAAATTAGAAATTACAAGTCAGAGCAAAATTTATTAGATTATACATAACAAACTGTTTGATCTAGCTAGTAATGCAGAATACTGTTTCTTTAAAGTTGACATCTTACCTTGAAGTCAAAGTCATAACAAAGAGTTCAATTGCGAACTCATTAAAATGCAATTCTTTCCCAAAGCAAACCTGAATAAAATTTGATAGGTAATTCAACTCCTTTCCTTAGAGAATTCCTTACAGTCATTAATGTTCGAAAGGGTTCTATAATTCTCTTAATCGATTGACAGTTGAATTTCCTTCTCTATTTGAAAAAGAAGGTTGAAATGAAAAGAAGCACATCTTTGCTATGCTGCGGATATCTTTCACATTTTTCTTTTCTTAGATGAAAGCGACTAAAATTCGAATAAAATTTTTTATCAATAATCAACACCAAAACATAATATTTTTTCTTTATCAAATTGATTAAAATTTGAATAAAGTTAAAGTATTCAAGTTATGTACTTCTTAACTAATATACTTTAACTTTATCCGAATATATAGTGTTCGAATAAATTGAAAAATAATTAAACTAATTCAGGAAGTTTATATGTTAACATTCAAAATTTTTTTATAGGAAATCGACTAAAATGCGAAGTATGTTTGCGTCAAAAACCAATGCTTTAACATAATTTTTTTAGATAAAGTATTCAAACTGACGAAAAAATTTAGAAAAATAAAAGTAAACATATTTTTAGCATTTTATGATCGCTGTATTTGTCTGCGTCCATTTTCAATTTGAAATATACTAGCATAAGAATTAAATTTAAAAAAAAAAATCCATTTTTTTAATATCAAATCGACTTACGTTCGAGTAGGGATTGCATTAAAACTCAATATAAAAACAAATTTTTAAGAAAATATCATTTATATTCCTCAAATAATCAGCAGAATTTACGACTTCAAGAATTTTCATCATCGAAATATTAAAACCTGCATGCTTTCGTCAAAGAAATTCCCGCTTCAGAATAATTATGATGTTCTGTAGTACCTAGATGTCGGTGATTATGTGAAAAACACTTTTCGGTTGGTTGCCTTTATTTGGTGTTTAACCAGGTAGGCAGATTTCTTTACGTTTTTTCTGTAAATGATTCGTCGAGGCGTTTAAAGAACTTGGAAGAAAATTTGCAATCTTTGTAGATGTAAAAACCTTAGTAAGGATTGCTTAATCATTAAATGCTGGAACGTATGGTGTGAAATAATTAAATGGTCATTTCTATAATACATAGCCATTAAAAGAGAAAAAACTTTCTAGATTATTTTTGTTTACGGACACAAAATTTACGATGCTTGCTATACAGCTGGAGAAAAGGTGCAGTTTGCTTTACATTCCTTTTGAGGTTCTATCCACCGTTGGTAAATCAGAAATGTATTAAATCGATTGCCTTTGATAATTTTACAAAATTATTTTAATAAAAAATTGTGTATAATATTTACGTTGCTGCTAGTAAAAGCTTTCTCTAAAATTTTATGATTTTGATAAAAATTGTATTACTTAAATAAATATTAATCTTATTTTACATTTTAATAAAACATTTTTTTTTTCTTATTACCTTTCTATGAACTAATAAAATGATGTTTTTAGATGAATGACCTTTAAATAATCAAGCACAATAAAATGAAAAATATAGATTTTTCATAGATTTCATTTATCAAGGGTATGCATAAATGTCGTATTATAAAATCATATGTTCATATTATAGGAAGAACAAATATAGTAATTTAAGATCACTGTGACGTTAATTTTGCGAAAGTCAAACCAAATCAAAGAAATTGCGAATAAATAAATATTTTGAAGATATTATATTTTCCAAATTCTTCTTATGATAAATTTTATATTCTTATCTTCAAGAGATTATATCTTCTAAATAGGTTACAAAACTAATCAAGAACAATGTATGCTAATTGTAGAAACGAAGTAATATTCAAAGTAAATTACCTAACTTAAATTATTATTTACTTATAAAAAATTGGCATATATATATAATAAAATCTTTAGTGAAAACAAAATATGACTTCTTTTGAGGAAAACTGAACTAACGAAATAGTTAAAAAGGAAGTTACCAAAACTTTTGAGTGAGTATCAAAATTCTACGTATAAGAGAAATTATCATTATTAACAATGGTTATTTTTAGTTGTGAATATGATGTTTTCTCTGAAATATTTTTAATTATTTGCATGCATAAATTACAAAAAAAATCAAGAATATGTACTTAAAAAATTTGAAAACTATATTATAGTTATTAAAATTTTATAATTATGCAATCAGTTTTAAGAAACAGTGATCACTTTTAAAAAATCAAACATTAATGGGAAATAAACGTTGATAAAACTTTAAACAATAAAACGTTTTTAAGAATCAAAAACATAAAATATACATGAATAATACATTTTTTCATATTTTTCCTCACAAATCATTTGCCTTAATGTTTCAGACAAACACACACACACACAAATGAATTTATCCATTTTTTACTTCATACATTCAAAATACAAAAAGAAAAAAAAATCCTGGAAATCGATCTATTTACACGAGCTTATAATTAACATTCCATTAGAAAGAAAGTATACTTTATGAGTTGATTTTAAATTAAAATCTTTATGTACTCTAAAATAAATACCGTAATCACCGCTTTTATCACGAAAGAATAGGAAAAAACCCGGGAGGAAACAGAAGCAGACAGTACTCGAGAGGAAATATTTAATTGCTCTTGCGCTAACGTGTTAACGTCCTCGTAAGAAAATAAAAGACGCAAACGTTTTTCTTGAACTTTTACAGCTTTTCTTAATTACAAAATTTCCTTGTAGCGCATTTATTTCCTTTGACAACCGAATCCTCTTTATCCGATTTTAAGAAGGCCCGAGCAACAAAGTTTCAGCCTGGGTACACAGTTTCTGAGAGGCACGCAAATTGCGGAGATCATTCATCAATTTAGCCACAGGGATTTGTTTGGATCGTATTTTAGCTTTACTTTTCAGAATTTATCGCTTCCGTCGTGAGACAATAATTACTTACACTATAATTTTTCTTTCACGGTCGAGTGATTAAAATGGGGCAGCCTCAGTGTTTTAGTTTGATTCCTCTCCCTGATTACTGCTAATCCACGGGCATTTACTCAATTAAAACTATCGAAGATTCTTGTCTTGCTTCTTTGCAGTCACTTTTTCTGCTGTCTATAGAACGTACATAAATTTATGTTTAAAAGTTTAGAGGCAATAGTTCTTTGAATTTTTGATTGGAAAGTATCATTAAGGTATTCCATGCTCACTCGTGGTCCAGTGTTAAATTGCGTACCAAACATACAGGTTCGAACCTTCTTGGTGATCCTAAGGAGTTTTCTGAGTTTTTTTCCATACGAAAACAAATCCGGTACCAGGAATCTACCAAAGTCAATGCTATCTTTGTATCACCAGTCTATGGGCTGTTTGTGGTATATTTAAATTGGACACGCGGTTCACCAGTATACAAATAAAATGTATTTCATGAAAATCATGAAAGTTACTCATAGGGATAAATTATTTATTAATTCAGTTACGTTATTGATCATAACAACTTAAAATTTTTTGTCTTAATCAATTCATTCTTGAACATAACAGTTTCTGCAGTTTTAAAAATAAGTAACCTCTACATTCCACCTCTGGTAATATTCATTAATAACATTCATTACTACATTCCGATCTCTGTTAATGAATAAGAAATGTGTATTCATTCTTTTAAAACTATTAAAATCCTTACCTTATTACTTTGCAATCTTATTTTTCTCTACCCATAGAAGGCGTAGATTTGAAATAACACGAATTTAAAACTAATTTTCAAGAATTGTTTCATTAAAAGTATTACTGGTATAATAATATAAAATAATAATAGTATAATTCACATAAAATACAGAAGACTGTTTCTTGTTTCTCATTGAATTAAATCTTAAATAGTTTCAAATAATCTTTAATGGATCGGACATTTTACAGATCTTAGCAACTGTAAATTATATCTGAACCAATTTTCCCTTAAACTGAACAGTAACAGTAGATGTTAAATTATTAAATCTTAATATTCTGATTTGACTCCTTTTTTCAATAACCAGTAATCCGTATGAGTCCACATACATTTTAAATTTAATGAAGTGAATCTTTGAATGAATCTTGACTTGAATCTTTTTCTTTTTTCCATGATATTTTTAGGTTTGAACTAATTTAAATTTATAAGAAAGTTCAAATAACTATCGGATGGCAAGTATCACTAATGAATTTTTACAATCACTGCTCATTTCGAGAAAGTTTCGTGTGTTTAAAAGATTTAAGTACAAGATTTTTTTTTACTCTTTATAAATTCTGTTTCAAAGTTAAATAATAAGTTATTACAATTGCCTTTTACAACTGAAGTTTGAATTTAATAATTTTCGAAGTAATTAAAATGAGAAATCCTATATTTGCGTTCCAGGCTAATTATATGCATAAAATATAATTAAAAAGTAGTCATAGTTTGTTTTATTTTATAGTCATTTCAAAATATGCATCCCTTTATTTTTTGAAGTTGTAAAATTGTTTAATTTAATTAAACCCAAGAGGTGTTAACAAATCTAAACTTTAAGATATTATTTTCAATATTATTTAAAACCCTTTTGAATAAAATAGTTTTTGTTTATTATATATCAAAACCTCCAATGAACATTATAGCTTTAACCTGAATAACCAAAATGTGCAACATATGTTTGTATACTTTATATCCAGAGCATCAGAACTGCTGTATTAATCTGTAAGGGAAACGATATTCTTCGAATGTATTTATTCAACTCCTTCATGCACCATTCCAGAAAATCACCATTTTCTATTGAATATTGAACTGATTTAATATTAAAGAAGTGATAACGTGGGCAACATATTTTTTATTTAAGGTATTTTTAAAGAGTAACAGAAAATCGTTCATTAACAGGCCTTTAGTGATAAATACTAAATTCGTATATTAAAGTTCAAAGACTTAAAAAGATAATGAGCAATTTAGACCATTATCATCATGATTGGCGCCACAACCCCATGGTAAACATTGCAAAAAACAAGAACAGAAGATACACTCAAGAGCCAAAACATTATGACCACCTGTCAATAACTAGTTGGCTCACCTTTGGCGAGCTTCAACCCGCCTTGGCATAGATGCTACAAGTCCTTGGTAGATGGCCGGAGACAGATTGTACCAGATGTTTAAGCAACGGTCACGTAAATCCGAGATATTGCGAATTGGTGGTATGTGAACTCTGAGCTGCCGTCCCAGGACATCCCAAATGTGTTCTATCGGATTGAGATCCGGTGAGTTAGGCTGCCAGGACATTAACTGGAATTCAGCATCATATTCCTGGAACCACTCCAACACAATTTTAGCCTTGTCTGTTTAGCACTGTCTGGCTCCGGTTTTGCTCCACCATGCGAGACAGTCTCCGACTACCTTTTTCTTTGATAGCGTGTGGACGTCCAACATCATGTCTTGAGTGTAAAAAAGCATAAAAAGAAAACTCAAAACCGGTGCGGTTTGGTTTGTCGCTCTACGGTCATCTTATGCATACTTTAGGCTAAGCAGACCAGGACCTACAGGTTAAAGTGGATTCCGAACCACTACAAACACGCATGACACCGCCGGGACTCGAACCCGAAACCTGTGGTACCGAGCGCTAGAGCTCTAGCCACTCGGCCAACATTCCCGTCAAAACCGGTGTGGAGGAGTATGATTATAAAAATGAAAAAGTGGATTGGAAAGATAATCACAATTCTTATAGAAGAATGTACAACGATGTTAATATAATAGATATGGAATTAAAAATGACTACAAAAGATTTATTAATTTTTAAATAAGAGGCTTATAAACTTCGAAATCAAAGTTCTACTTAATTAGTTTCACATAAAAATAATAATTAATGCAATAATTTTCAGTAGTTTGTAAAAAAAAAATATTAAATTCGTTGAAAGATAAGTTCGTTAAAACTAAGATATTAAAATAACGTTAATGAATTGTGCAGATAGTTTGGAAGTATTTATTATTTAATAAATTATTTAAATTCGTACGTTGCTTTGATGTTTGAATTACTATCAAGGATTGTGAACCTTTTCATTCAAATTTGAAAACTTACAATAAAAGAAACATTTTTAAAAGCATTTAAATATGAATATTAAGCTCAAATATTTTAAATACTTAAGACTAGAAAATGTTTCAGATTTCTACGAACATTATTTATTGTAAAATATTTGAAGTTTCAATTAATTTAGGACGTTTTTGATGTAGAATATACAAAGGTCGCAGTTAACATAAAAAAAATTTATTGTGATTCAGTATTTATCTGAACGATACTAATAAAGTATATTAACTCATTTAAATGTAAATTATTCTTAAGTAAAAAATATAAAATTAAAGAATTATAAATTTATATTTATATTTAGAAAATCTTTGCAGTACACAGTTAAAGTATTGTAGTATAAAAAACATGTTGTTGTCATTAAATTTAATTTAACTTTTCAAAACATGAATTGTATAAATTCTCGACAATGAAGTTTCGTTACTACAATCTTTAAAGTATAGATATTAAATAGGAAAAAAATTCAAACTGAGTTATCACTACAATACTCTTGAGTTGTAAAAAATGTAAGGATGCAATAAAGATAATACTGCCATTACTTCAAAAGTCGTGCTATTTTTATGGTTTGTATCAGATTCGACTGGTGGTATGATATTTTTTATTCCTGCTATTTTAGTTTAAATGCTTAAATAAAATAGTACATTAGAACGATATCGTATTAGTTTGTGGCTTTGTAATCTTTTTTTAGTAAGTTGCTTAAAATTTAAATCCATTTTAACTTTAATATTTCTTTTAGGATAATAAAAAAGAACTTTTTGTTTTAAAAAAATATTTCTTTTCATATTACGATCATTTTAATTTATTGATTTAGTTTAAAGTCAGATAACAGAAATAAAGATATTTAAATATTATTTTCAAAATAGAGCAAAATTTTTAATCTATAAATTACTTATATAATTCCAGATTAATCGTTCAATTCTTTACTTAAGCCAATAACATATATTAGGAGTTTATATTTCAAAATGATATTCCATCAAAAAATTTGAGTTCTAGAATGTATTGATTATTTTTAAAGTTAGGTTTCTGCTATTGTTTGTATCTGCCATCGTAAAAAGTATGATCATGAAAGTTTCATTTCTGGGGAGAACATTACTAAAATCCACATGTCAATAAATGCCCACTAACAGAAGGTAATTCTCCAGGCACGACTAAAATTGAGAAATCAAATTGGGGACATTTTCTGCGGAAAATACGAGATATTTGAGACAAACGGACTGGGTTGCATGTTTTTCTGAGGCTGTAAGAATAGATAGGTGGTAAAAGAGAAAGGCTGGTTTTTTTTCCTACCAACAGCGTGTACTTCTGTGTGGTATGCCAGGTCGAAAAATTGTTGGAAGCGGCTGTTTGGCGCTGCTCCAAATGTTTTCGCGGTAAGAATTTGATGAAAAGTAAAAATAAAAGTATGCTATTGAACCTGTGGTCTGGAAAACATGGCCTCTGGTCCACATTCCATTATCTATTGATTAAATTTAATTTCCACTAAAAGGTGTTAAAATGTTTTTGAAGGGAGTTCATGTGGACGGAAAATTTCATCAGGGTTGGTGTAAAAGGCGGAAGAATGGCAGCCGCGAGACTCAAATTATTATGAGAAGATCCTATTCTTTCCTTTTCCTACTAGCATTCTTTGAAAGGCTTTTTTTTCCAATTACGGGTCTCGGTTGTTAATCATCTTTGATAGCCCAAGCTATTTCTTTTTACATGTATTCAGATAAATCAATAAAATATATTAAATAACTAATTTAACTGTTATATTAAATTTTATAAATATATTCAAGTATATAGGATAACTATAAGTTAAGCACTTTACCTAGCATAACTATTAAGTACTTTACCTAACGTAGTTATTGTGTAATTTAACTAACGTAAATCACCACTAAAATGACAAACTTTAAGCATATTCAGAGTTATTCTAAAATCATCTTTACTTACTGCACCCGATGGAAAGTGGACGAAGTGAGTTTTTTTAAATTTTTAAAAAGATTTGTTGGGTTCAAAATTTGTTAAACGTGAAGAAATCCATTAAATTTTCATGACGCCTTTTGAAAATGGCACCACATTTTGCCAAAGTATATTATTATGTAGGCAAAATTAAATTATCTTTTGGATTTAACCAGTACGAAGTAAAAGTAATCAAGAACACACAGATATCCACTAATATTTAAAAAAGTTGTTTAATATTGCATTTGATGCATTTTGATGCTTTATATTATTTTAAAAAGAGTTTGAGGGTAATATAATTATTTTATTTAAATTCCATGTATTATTTACCAAACTTTAAACAAATAGTGTATGATATTTTTAATAAATAATGAATAAAGTGATCGTTCTAGAACATATGTTGTTTCAATAAAATTTCATTCTTATGATGTCTTCAATGTCCCAATACACCACAAAGCATAAGGGCTATTTTTTAACCTATAAAAGGTGATCAGCAAAGCTTTACAACTCGGATCTTCTCAGTGTCCTACTGCGCAACTTTCTCGCTAAAAATCGAGCACTGCCGAGTCCAAAACATAAATTGAAATTGGACTGCAGGCCCACTGGCATGTCAACAGGAATATTTCTTCCACAAAATGAGATTTGCATAGCGTCATTCGTTTACTGCAAACAGAATGGAATAGCGCAGCAGAAATTAGTCGGAGAAGGATCTGTATTTATGGCTGGAATCTTTTTTGATCCCTGACAACGCACGACCTGCTGCAGTAACCAAACAGCTTCTTGCACAGTTTAAATGGGAAGTATTCGATCATCCGGCATACAGTCCATACTTGACACAGATTTTCACCTTGTTCGAGAGAAGAAAGGTAGAGGAAAACAGCATTTCGGGAACAAAGAATTTTAAGACGCCAGGAATACTTATCCTAATACACCAGCTTTGAAGAGGGTATTGGAAAACTCGTCCACCGGTGTAACAAATGTCACACTGTTCACAGTGAATGTGTGGAAGAGTAACATTGACTCTTAGTAATAAAACCCTTTTCTTATTTACACTTGTCTTTATTTAATGCCCAATCAAAGTATGAACAAAATAGCCCTCGTAATTCACATAAATATTAAAGATAAACGCTAAACAGATGACGCTTTGAAGGAAAATGTTACAAAGAACATTAGTTACATAATGTTTAAGAATTATTAAAGAATTTTTTTAATAAATATTAACCTTTAAAATTTAACTAAAAATATTTGTTCTTATAATTTTTTCTACAACTTATACTATAATGCTTTTAGCTTTCAATAAAATATTTCACATAAATCTTAAAAAAACATTACATGCATATAAACATTAAAATTTGCATCATTGTTTTTATAATTAAATCTAATTAAAAATTATTTGAAAACATTTTAGACATAATTTTCCTTACAAGACGCAGCAAAAATCATCAGTATTCAAAATTTATATGAAATTTTAAATCTGTTTCAATACTGTCACATGATTACAAAAAGATCATTGTATAACTCATTCAGATAGAATTTAAGAAATACTAAATTAAACATTCCAAAGTTCATTTTTCTTAGAGTTTCTTTTCATCAAAGAAACTTGAATGGTGTGTCTGTAACATTTTTATTATTTATTTCGTAATGATAGTCAAATCGACAATAAAATATGCATGACTAATGGGAATTATCAAATGTTTTATAATATATACAAAATTTTGCTGATATAAGAGCAAATGATGCCAGTGAGTGCATATAAATTTATACTGAGCTATTGAACATTCAGAATTTTAAGAACTTTTATAGAACAGAATAGGGACAAAATAAAGATAACAAGCACAATAACTTGATATATTATTGATAAAAAGATATGTGTAAAATTTAGTATTATAAGGAAATTGTTATGTAGCCATAACTTACTTAAATTTATTAAAACAGTATTTAAGTATAATTTAGTTGAAGGGGCATATACAAGGGGACATATACATACAAGGAGCATATACAAGGGGTGAGTTCAAAAATAAGAAGCGATGAAAAAACAGCTAAATCTTGACGATAGAGGAGCTATTGTAGATAATTACATTGAAGTGATATGGTCCAAAAGTGATATGGCTTATAGTTCACACAATGCAAAATTTCAATCTAAAAAGAATATTGAATATTGCATGCACATGTATCACATGCAGAGATTATGATGCATGATGCAAAATGCAAATATTACCAGTTCATGTTTTCAATTTTCTATCAACCTTTGTAAGAAGTGAATCAGATACACCTACAATTAAAGTTTGAAAAAATCATTCAATAAAAATAGTCGAATAAAATACATTGCATCCGTATTAATTCCATCCATATAAAATCTGACATATTCAACAACTGCTTCTGAAGTTCGAAGCATTTGAATGGACCAAACGCGAAGCATTTTCACGGTAGACCTTTTCAAAAATGGAGAAAGATGATAATTCATTATTTAATATTCTGTAGATGAATCAGGCATATTTCTCGTTAGATGAGGGAATAATTCTCAAAATTTCATGTGAACTACTTAGTAATCCTGAAGAGAAAGCTGAAGTACAGTTGCACCCAAAAAAGTCACCGTGTATTGTGAATTTGCAACACCGTTCATGGTTGATCTTTTGATTTAAAACCTTGAACAATGCACCATAATAAGTGTAAGGTATAAAAGTTTACTTCTTATCACTGCCCTTCATAATATACATGAACACAACTAGACATGACCTTTTCCGTACAGGATTGAGGCACACAGCACACGTAAGTAATGGAGTTTCTATGGCCAACGTTTTCCATGTATCATTTTTTGAACAAGTATAGTTGCCATGATCGTAAAAAATTGTAAGATCTCTCACCTATTTATTTTTCGTTGTAGAGTTACCTTAAATCTCAGGGCTATAAAAGAAATCCTTAGTTCTTAATAGCATTGAAAGATGCCATAAGTCTAGAGGTAGTAACCATTCCCATTAATATGGCATTCCATACTGTATCGGGCACAATATCAAGACAGTATTTGAATATTTTGATGGATATATTGAGCCTTTGCAGCTGTAAATCATGATGATACAATTGTCTTATTTCATAATTATTACTTCTGTTTTTTGTCCCCCCTCCTTACAGGAGCAGAAGCGTCCCCTATAATCAAGATTTCGAAATAATGTTTGCCAAACAAAATTACACACTACGATGAATATTATTTTCCAATTGCACATCTCTGCGACTAATAGATCTTTATTTATACCATTTTACTTCAGTATTGAACTTTTAAAACATTCTGTATTCTTCGAATAAATATATTACATATAAAAACTTTTCTAATTAACAATTTGAATAGTGCTATATAATACTAAAAGTTGCATTTAAATGTTATAAAATTAGTTTATTTCCATTTAAAAGTTAAAAAATATTAAATTAAAGTAAAATTACTAAATATATATTTTTGTGTATACAATTTTGTTTAAAAATGATAAGAAATACAGAACAGCTGAAAAAGGTTCTGTCTTAAATATCAGTTTACAGAATACAGAATTAGAGTTAAAATTGAATTACTGAGTTCATTAGTTTTAACGCACACTGCATTTGTATGTATATTTTAATGAAAATTGTAAAATATTTATTGTTGCTTTGTTTCAATTATGTTCATAAATGAGAAGGACATTTAGTAAAGCCGATCAATGTCTCCAATATGAATGAAAATAAGTTCACCATTTAAAATATTCTTGCATGTAAGTGCAATATAGAGAATATTTGCTAAAATATTCTACCTAATGGTCCATTATTTGAATCATTCTTCCATATATTTTAAGTATCGTTTTATTATAGTTGCACTTCACTCATTGCTTTCTCGTTTATTTGCTTTTATGATTACTTATTATATTTACTCCTTCTCTGTCAAAAGTTTCAATTTGCATGTGTTTAAAGTTACTATGTTTGGAAAATGTTCTATTAAGGTTTTGTCGAAATATGTACATTACAATTTCATTAATTATATTTCCGTTAAATTCAATGATATAATGCATGTCAATTATAAAATTAGTTTAATGGTTAAACTTTTATTTTTGGTCAAAATAAATAATACTTTTCATTACCAGGAAAATGATTTCGTTTTTTCTTAGTCAATAAACATAGAACTGATGATAGAATACATTTTTTATCTGAGTTGATTAACTGGTAAAATTCAATTGTGCCATAACTTACATGTTCTCTGCATTGGCAAATGATATTTTAGATCTGTTATGATTTTTATATGCCAGGAATTTTTTTGAAGCAATCAAAACTATCTAAGGAAGTTTATTTGACATTAAAATATAATTGTGTGAGATATTATGATGCCGAACTAAATATATATATATATTATCTAATGATAGTTTATTAAAGAAAACAACAAAACTGCTGAATCTGTTTTAATGAGTTTTCGAACAACTAAATTCAGAAAATTATAATTTAGCTTAAGAACACAATTAGTAATAATCGCTCACTTAATTATTTTTCTAAAAAATTTTCGGAATTTATCCATTGATCAATGTATTCGAAACACCATTGATTATTAGTGAATAATTTATTGAATTTTCTTTTTCTTCAACGAAATAATTTCTTAAATAATATAAAATTTATAAATTCATGTCGATGTAAACAAATATATTCATCAATAAAATCAAATGGTTTGAATATAACTAAAAATATTTCGAAGGGAAAGTTGTGATTCATTCCACTTGAAATTTTGTTTTTCTGCAAGCTGACATGATTTTCTCCAATAAGTTTCAGTTTCCAATCTTTTTATTTAACATTGACGTTTCAAATAACATTAACAAGTTAAAATTGACCTAATATATTTAGTACGTGATAATAAAGTTTAGAATAAAGTTTATAATAAAATATGTCTTTATATACATTAAGCAAATCGATTATAAACCAAAGAAAGCATCAAATGAGAACGAATGTGTCAACACAAACGAAATATATTCATCAACAAAATCAAATTATGAACTTCTTTCTAAGAGTTTCTCGCTGTATTTAAAAGTAATATTTCGTCCCACGTGAAGCAGTTCCCTCCAGTTGCAAGGTGACATGAACTGTCTCTAGCAGATTTGGAAGAATAGTTCTCACTAATTAGTTTTCTTGAAGGTAATGGCTTTCTAAAGTTCGCCCATTATTCTTGATTCCATCTGCATTCGATGTTTTGTCAAAACGCAATGAATCGGAAGAACCTCAAGGATCAACATTAATTGTAATATTGTCAATCAAAGCAACGTCATCAATTTTTACAGCTCCATTAATTGTTGTCTTTTGCGTAGGATTACCAGCGTCCGAGATTGGCCTACATTTGTTATTATGTCCAAGGCTTGTGTAGGATTGAATAAATCTGAAATTTTAGAATGTTTTCTTATAAAAACATATTAAATAATAAAACTTTAATTTATTTAGTGAAGCAAAGCATGGAAATCCTAGGAAAATTCAGTAATTTTGAAGAACTTGGGTAATTTTTCAAATGCATTTCTATATCTTTTCAATGTAATGGCATATCAATGATATCAATTCTTCAATAATGATATAAAATCCAATAGTTTCAAAGGAAAATGCTCTTCAATGAAAAATATAATGGAGTATATTTTGAGTATCAGAAAATTTTTACTGGGGTTTCAGAAGCTTCAATCAACTTTATAAACTCTGTGATAAATCAGCAGAATAAATTTGTTTTCCAAAATTTTCAATTTTCCAATTTGTTTTTATTCTTTCGTAAGAATTTTCATTCGTCATGCAGTAAAATATAATAAAATATGCAAACGTTTTAAAAAGTAAATTAATTTTAGTCAACACATACAAAGTGCCTCGGATTGTCAATTCTAAAAAATATAATCATACGTAGATAAGAAAAATTGTAAAAAATTTTTAAAAAATGTAAAAAAATTTGAAACATTAAAAGAGTTTGTTTTTAGTTGTTATTGAATTTTCGTTTAATTTAAATCAATTATGTATTCATTTGTTCGTTTATTCCACATGTAAATCATATATGCTTCATTAATTTACGATTTTTGATGATATTCTGTTTGAAGTATTTGTCCGCTATATCATCAGGAAGTTTAGTTTAAAATGCTATTTTTTATTTATTATCATTTAAATTTATTATTGAATATTTATATATTTTATTCTTGACAGTTAGAAAAACCTTTCAAATTATTAAACATTGCGAGATGGATTACATATATTGCTGGGCATTATTAGGTTACAGATTTTATTTTATATTAAGATAGTATTCAAATATTATCTCTTACTTCTGCCTTATTTGATTTAACTTATCTTACCTGTATTTTTCGATTGGTGATCAAAAAGCTCAATTTAAAAATGTTAATATTTAAGTATAAAATAATTCATTGCTTATAGCTAAAGAAAATTATACTTATTGATAATAGTTTACTTAAATAATATAGTTTTCTTATATGTGTTCATTGAATTTACTGGCTAAATATTTTGTTTCAGGTCTGAGCAACCTGGTGGACAGGGATTTAGGCTTCTTAACTAAAGAAGATTAGTTAGAAATTCGTCAAGTGATACCGAACTAAATCTGTACTAGAAAACTGTACGAAAAATCTGTCAACTAGAAAGTGCTTCCACAGACCTCGAGAAGGAGAAGACATGTACCAAGACACAGCTGCTGATATTATCTTTCAAGACTAAATGGCATAAAGAGTCAAAATCTGATTCTGCTAATGCTATTTATGTTTTTATAACGCTCAACACATATAAAAATAGAAATTTTCCATTTTTAAAATTAGTATTTTCAAAGCTAGGTTAAAGATATTAATTTGGAAATCTTTGTAACGATATTAATATTAAGATAAGATGGATAAATAATATGTCTGATTCTGTATACATTGTACATAAACATTGCTTTTCTTATTAAGCATAAATTGTAGGCAAAAAACAATGGATATTGCAAGCTAAGCGTCTATCCTCCATAACCCATTTGTGCCGGGAAACACAGAACGTAAGCGAAACAAATCAACAGGAGATAAAAGGAGAGAAAAGTACTCTATGCGATACCGACAGTTTTCATCCTTTACTAGATTTGCGAACTCTAATTCTGAGTTTGGTCAGACGGCAGCCGGGGTGATGCTTTTTTGCCAGAAGTGTCTGTGTTGGGGAATGAGAATGGAAAGAGAATCAAAAATGGAGAGCGGGGAGTGTTAAAAGAACCGTAGCGGGGAAGAACCGAAATTTCGGTTGAAAAACAAATTGCATTTGTATGCCCTAGGGCTTTTCCCCAGTTTCTTTCACTTTTTATAAAGGACCGAACAAAAATCATGATGTGGCGTTTATTTGATCATCAAAGAGAGCAGGAGGTTCGAGAAATCTACTAAAAATCGAGACGTTTTTGAGTTTCCCCTTTTTATAGTTCAGTAATCGCTCTTCGCTCGAGAACAAACTTTTTAAAAGAGCACAACCGTATGTACCGCCCCACCCAAAAAAGATAGTGGAAAATATTATAGAAAAATGAAAAATATTTGCTTTTGCTGGCTAGGGATTTATTGCCGTGCGTGCAAGGAGTAAATTTTGAAATTTATTTTATGCATTCAAGTAAAAATAAAAAGGAGTATTGAAGAGGAAAGACTGCTCCGAAATAAGAGAACGACTCCCAAGAGCGCTGTACAAGCGAGTCGTAAAGTTACGCTTGTAATAATCAAGGTAGCATGGTGGACGATTGGAAAAACTGAATCATTTAACGGAAGGAAACGTTGTTCACGACCCACTTTCAGATTCGGAATAAAAACAGATTTTTTTCCAAGAAGTCTTCAAACAGTTGATTGCTTATTTAAATAGTGTTTATCTAGATTTAAAATGGAAAAAAAAAATTTTAAGGGCATTTTAGTATTTTCGCAGTTTTAACGTTTTTAAAAGACTATTCATTTCCTCATTTTCCTAAGAAGATTTCATTTTTATTGGCAAAAAGCTTTTATTTACTAGCATAGAGATAACATGGCGCATTAGAAGACTGCAGAGATTGAATCATTTAAAATAAGAAAGCGTTGTTATTTGCTCAGTTTTAGACTGAAAAACTTTCATTCATTATAAATGACTTATTTTGATAAGAACTATTATTATCAAAAAGTTTTTGTTATAAAACATCGCAATTGATTTGAGGGAACTGAAAATCATTGCTAATTAGGATGAGTCTGAAGTTAATATGAATAATTTAATTAATATTATTGTCTTCAATTGATGCATTCATGAAAATAATTGAACGCTAATATTAGAGATCAAAGCATTAATCCATAAATATTGGCACTTATATACAAATTTGATCCATCGGATAAATAGGTTATATCTTCATAAATCGAAAAGATATTTAAGGAATTTGAGATTCAGTTACTGAGAAATAATTTTAATGGTAGATTAAATCTTGAATTATTCAGTGTGTGTTTGCAGTCTTATATCATTAGATATGTGTATAAAAATTAGGCTGCTTGGTATATAAAGCTTGACTAATTTCCCGAAAAGAATGGTAAATAATAAAAATATTATTATTTTGGTAAATTTAAATTTAGATTAATCATTTTATTCCAAAAGTAAAAACACAAAAATAACAACCCTGAAATACAATGGAAAAAACATTTTTATTCTGAAATAGACTTTAATTAATGTCAAGATTCCTCCTGTTGAAACTCATTAGTGAAGAAAATATAAAACTAAATATATATATAAATATAAAACTTCGTTGGCATTCTTTAAGAAAAAAAAATATTTCTCAATTATTTTATATTATGTCTGAAAAGATTCCAATTTCAAAACGTCTAACTTTACAAATTTTCATTTTTTTACCAAGTACAATAAGCGAACAAGATAATCATTCAAAATAATCAATGCCTGCATATTAAAAACATTGCCAATATACCAGACCATAATTGCCTTTTATTAAATGCTCTCAAAGATTATTAGATATGATAACATTTAAATTACTCGGAACTTACAACTTTTTCTAATGTTAATTACTTGTTTGTGCTTTGCACGTTGATGCTAAAAAAGTTAATTTTAAGAATTTCAGGGAGACTGAGGTTAAGGAATGTATAAATTAACATTGTTGCTAACAAAGGTAGATTAAAGAATTTAAAGACCGGCATAATTAAACAAGCATAGCTTTCTAAGTAAGTTAATTTTAATTTGGGTTTCGTGCTGAGAGATGAATGTACATCTTAAACTGTCTTAAATAATTTTATTTTAGATTTATTTTTGACTTATATTTCTGTAGCAAGTATAAATTGTAAAATAAATACGTATTCTTTATAGAACAAATGGTAAAATAAATATCATTCTCTATACCTTACGAAGAAATTATAAAATAAATATAATTCTCTAAAGCTTAAGAAGAAATTTCAACATAAATATGTATTCAAAGCAAATATTTGCCCCCTAATTACATTAAATTAATTGCTATGCATATTTAATGAACCTTAGAAAGTATGATTATAAAGGAATTTTTAAGTCCGACTCGTGGCTCAGTGAAGATTAAGTCTGATGTTCAATACGCTGGCGGCTTTGTTGTAGACATTGTTTCAAAAAAAGATAAGACTAGACAGCGTTTATGATTTTCAGCATCTTTTCTCTACATGGTGGGAATTTTTCCGGGTTTTCTCCCTTACGATATGTAAATGCGGAGTAATTCACCCCAAAAGTCCTCCCGGAAAGCACTGCTCTCCTTCTTCAGCCACACAGAGCCAAGTTAGACTTCTACCTACTTTCACTGAACTAAACAAATTTATACCTGTAATCCTGAAAAAGTATTACACCTTTTTTACTGCCTGTTGTACCCTCTTGCAAACAATATAGTACTTCAAACTCTTAAATACAGAGATAAACAGTGGCAGAAATTAAATTCATTGATATTTACTTTACTGGTTTACTTACATATAATGTAATGTTATCAAAATTTAAGTCCATTTAAAACCAAATTAAAAGCAAGTTAAATTCCATTAATGATGTACTAATCGTGAGCTTAAATCAAAATACTCTCATTAAAGTTGCCAAAAAGTACATCTGAATAATATACTGCAATGTTCAGGGTTTAATTTAATGTGTTCAAGGTTTAATTTGATTTTCTGCAGTAACATTAATGAATTAAACTTTTAAATAGAATAAAAAGGAGATTGAATTCCTCAAAGTTAACATTGCAATTACAGTGTCTTCTCTAATAGTCGACACAAGTTCTTTGTGAATAAGTATCACCAAAAAGTAGACTATTCGTCCTAATAAAGACATTGATATTGACGAAAGCTTCGGGCGAAGTACATTGTCTCGAAGGAAAAGTTCTAACAGAGCGAAAATTAAACGATATTAAGTTGGTCCATTTGAAGAAAACCGAATTTAATTTTCGCCTGCAATGCAATCCAAACACTTGGCAAACTCGGTAATTTGTCGGAATCGCTCCAGGCATGAAAGAAGATGGGAGAAACGAAAGAACTTTAAAGCGAGAATAAATATGCGACGGGGTGGGGAGTAAATAATCTTAATGTCCTAAATGAGAAGACGTCTTAGACCAGAATTTCTAATGCTCGATAAAACTCGGAGTTGAACCTTGCGTTCAAACGGCATTTCGTAGTTTCGTTTTGGTGTCCTTTGTTCAAGCTCACCCTTGCCCGTGCGATAATTATATCGGAGGGCCTTATCCTTTATAAACCGGGCATTTAATTACATCGAGGGTAATTTGCCTAAAAGGATTTAGTGCCGCTTATCAAATGTGTTGTTTCTTGATGGCATCCGGGAATGTACAAAAATTGCTTGCTCTCTCTATTTCAAATAGATAATCCTGATTCAACAAGCTTTATTTTAACAAATTCCTCAACCTAATGAATTTTTTTAGGAAGCACTGACAAAATGACGCCCCTCGTTCTCCGCTAACGATGTAAGCAAGATAAAGACGACACCTTTCTGAAACGTTAAAGTATTACATAATTGCTTTAATTCTACAGTACAAATATTTGCTTTTAATGTACAATACAAATGATAGAAAGACCAATATAGTAACTGTTTTCTTTTTAATCAATTGCAATTACTTGCATTTACTGTGTAATTCATAAGAATATTCTGTCTTGATTTTATCGTGAATTAGGGCATTCTGTTTTTCTTTTACAAACGACTTTCGAGTTAGAAAACAATCAAATTAGCATGTCTTTGAAATGTGTTGTTTAAACAAATAATAATGCAAGTAAATGGATTATATAAATAAGCAAAGTATATATCCATTGATATTTGGACTATATTTCAACTATACAACTGCTAAAATATGATTCATAAAACAATTTATTAAAATGTTTTAAGTATAACCAACAGGATTAGATATTCTAGATTGAAAGAAGAAAAGTTTTATTTTACAGAGCATTTTAAAGAATATATTTGCTGCATTGATAAATTTATTTTTGATTTAAAATTAAATAATTGTTTTGTATGTTCAGTTAGGATTATAGGCGGATAGTAATTTGTTGAATAGATATGTTTTCTCTAATTCTGTGACAAAGTATTTAACAGAAATAATATTCCCTTTAGACGATAAATAATTTCTATAATAAAATTAAAATAAAATTTATTTTATAAATACAACAGTAAAATTAAATACACAATAGTGTGATATTTATTAAACATACATCAAAACTTAAGCGTTTGCAAATCAAATCATTCTCAAGACGATTTGCATTAATTTAAAATTCAACAGCGTTTTATAAGCACATTTTTGCAACATTTTATTTTTTTTCCAACAAAAGCTAATTATTTTTTATTTATATAGCTCCATAGTTAATTTTTTTGTCTATATATTTTAAACTTATGAAACTAAAAGTATTCTTCAATTCTAATTTCTTATAAATAAGTTTAATAGTTTCAGAAGAATTTAATTAACCCTTTCTAGTCTTTTACTTGAGATACTTTAATTCTTATTTCGTCTGAAATTTTGCGGTATTTTTGTCGGAATACTTGAAAATTTTAATTGAATATTTTACGAAATTTCCGCTTAGCATAGTAAAAATGATAAACATGTTTTTCAGAAAACAACGTTAAACTGTTATTTGATTCAAGGAAAAATAATCTAAAATATTTTTCTTTGTTTATATATTAGAAATTTAATTATTTCACTATCTTCTAATTATTTCGAAAGCAGCTAAATTTAATAAGATTAAAAATGATTTCAAATATTTGTTTTTGGAATATTTTGCTTATGTTAACATCTAGAACAAATCTCCAATCCTATCTCTATCGGTTAAAACAAATTGTGTGAATTTGCAAAAATTAACTACTGTCGTCAAAAATAAATGCTGATGTCAAAAAAATGTTGATGCAAAAAAAAAAAAAAAAAAAAAAAAAAAAAAAAAAAAAAAAAATCCGTTGATGTCAAGAGAAATAATAATAGCACTAACAAGAGTTAAGCGTGTATGAGAGCTATCTTTAAAATTTTGACCCTTAATATTATATCCTGAAAGAAATAAAAAAACAAATCTGTATTACTTTTTCATGCATCAGCAGCACACAAAGCTTTATTTTTATGAAAAAGTTGTTTTTAGAACTATATTCTTAAAAGAAAATGTAAACTTTGATTAAATTTGTCATTTGAATATATCGTTTGGATATATCATGATTTCACACAGTCCAATTTTTTTTTGTAAGAAAATTTTCCAATGATATGTGTGCATCGACTGACAACGACGCTAGAGAATGCTGGTAAGATATTGGACTACTGCTTGAATATTTTGCCCTTGAGTATAGGAGCATATGTCAAAATTTTTTTCTAATTTTGAACTGTTGTTTATCAATAAAGTTTAGTCCAAGAGCAAGTAAAGTTGTAAAAAAAAAAAAAAAAAACTTTAAGCATACAAACAAAACGTCACGCATTTTTGTTACATGTACTAACATGTTTTATAGAATATCAATGTTGTAAAGGTAACACACATTCTGTGTAATGCAATATTTTTTAAAACTGTCACCATTATTTATCCGGCACAACCTTACCCATGTTAGTGCAAATACGAGTGGCTTTATTGGAAAAATTTCAAGGCTGCTATTAAAAACTATATGTGCGTTACTATATTACATATAGAGCTTAATCCTGATGAATCAATAAAGCTTGAATGTAACATATGTAACATCTGGTGGAATAGAATGAATAAAAGCATACATTGTATAAAAATAAAGTTATTCCTTCGAGTCTTTTTCTGACATTCCGAGGTCGATTATTTTATGGCATAGATGTCGCTTTCGGTTTATGAAGTAAATCACTACAAGGGACTCGTTTCACGCTGAATACCATTAGAGGAAATAAAATCATCCGACTCCCTGAGCTTTTTCCATCCCTAGACATAGTCAAAGGACGTATCAATCAATCACTTAGCTACTTCCACTTCCGCAGTTTTTCAAGGGGTTGTTTTTTTTTACTACAGGAAGGAAGTGAAAATAAACTAACTTCCGCGAGATATATTGAAAATCGGGACATCAAACTACCAAGGTTTTGTGCTACTTTGAAAATATTCTTGTTTTTTCTGATATGTTTAGGTTAGTCTGTTTCAAAATACGTTGAGATTAAAAGTATTTCGATGGGAAACTAATTTGAATAACAATAATTATTCATAAATATTACTTAGGATTGCTTACAAAATCAATAAAAATTATCATGAAACCTAGTTATACATTTAATATTTCTCCCTGTTTATTGATTTGTAAAATACAACCAGGTTTTCTTTATCTAAAATTATTCTAAAATATAGCTGTAGAATTTCATAAATTTAATTTTTTGCTTAAATTTGGCAAATATTGTCAAATTTACTAATCAATTATATGTAATTATAAAAACATTCTCCAAAATTCTGTGGTTTAAAGTTATCTTCACAGTTTTTCAATTTATATTGATTATGATAAGTTATATAACTAATAGTCAATTTAGCAATAAGTTCCAGACACAATTAGAGACACGAGACCATTGCAGTCTTTATGTATATCAGAGTTGTGATTGAAATGAACGATGTGACTTTGATAACTGCTTTCTATTAAATGCAGATTACTGATGGTGAATATGGTTGATCTTAACTGATTGGCTAATTCCGTAGATTGCACTATCACTAACAAATACACACAGCCATAATCTGATGTTCCGAAAGTCATATGTAACCTTCATATAAACTCAATACAGTTTAAACTTTCATTAAAAATTTAATGTAAATTTCAGTCTCCTAATTGTATTTATGCATTAATTTATTTCAAGATTTGACTCTCAGCAGTATGATAAATTATATAAACATCTACAACAAATGCAAAGCAGATGTACAAATAGGACCTGTTAAGAATAATTAAAATACCAATTAAGTTACAAAGCAAAGTTAATCACTACAGTCTACCATTCCTCAATAGCTTTATATTTTTTTTATGTCTATTGAATAAATTTAAAAGAACAGGACACGCAATACACATCTACTGGAACACGTTCATTCCAAATATCATCTAATGACCTACACTAAAAATGACCTGAGTCATGTAAATCTTTATTTATAATTATAATTACAATTAGTTCAATTTAAAGTTTTTAAAATAATCTTAAAAACTACTTTACCAAAAGTGTAAAAGATATATGCTTAACAATAAATTTTAGTTTACATAAGTAACAATTTCATGCCTAAAATTCCTTGTATAACTTGAAAATATTAAATTATTTATTTCAATAATAAGAAATTGTATTCTTTAAATATATAAAATTAAAAGATACCTGTCTTACATGAAGCTATTCATTACGATTTTATATTTTAATAAAATTTTTCACAAATAATAATATTTATGATGTTCATTAAAAATCTTCAAATTACAAATATAGCGAGAACTATGCATTTTTTTTCATCAAAATCGAGAAGAAAGTTCAGAATACCATTCTCCTTTTTGAAACATGTAATTCATTTAGATCACTTCTTTAGAATGAACTCTTATCATATTGATTATGCTATTTACAAAAATAACAGGTGGTACCAGATACGAGGTAGAGAAAACTACATTAAGTCACGTAATTAAATAAGTTTTCAAGTAAACAAAACGAAATCTGAAAACAGCTTAAAATAAATTAATTTCAATTGTTAACTTCAACTCATGACACTGATGCTCTTTCTTGGTAATAAACTTCGCTGGTTTTCAACTACCTCGAATAAATTTCCCTTAACAACAGCCTCCAATATCTACTTTCCGCAAGTTTTTCTTCTTCTTACCTCCGTATGAGCAGAGTAAGTAAAACAAATCACTGTTGGGATCCTTCTCCTTTCTAAGCCTAAGCGATCGATTTCGTAAATGAGCTTCTAATAAAACGAATGCCAATACGCGAACTCTTTCAAGCACATCATAGTGCGGACCACCCTGCTAATCTCCTTCCTAACGAACCTCGGATGCCCCCCCGCTGCTCGGAGGATCCTTAGAGAGCGCCCCCACAAAAAACACACAAGAGAAACGGCCCCCTCGAGACGGGTTTGGGGGAGAATGAAGAGATCGTTGCCAACACCCCAGTCTCCAGTTGGATGCCTTCACACACTGCACCAGGGGTGGTCAGCACGTCGATCCTGAACCTGATTTTCGTAGATAGCAGCTGTTTATTTATAGTAATATTGATTTCTATTTAATTCAAATATTCCGTACTTTGTTTTTAACCATTTCCAATCAAATTATACGGAAATCAATCAAAAGAATCTATCAATCCTATTGCTCTTGCGCACTTACGATTTGTTGCACAATCATCAGTCACTGCTTGAAAGTGATCGTTAATCTAACTGCGTGGTTGGAGTTTTACTCTTTTTCTATGATACTACACGCAAATATGGAGAAGTTGTCTCTGAAAGTTTTTTCCTATTGTGGGAATTGTGTATGCACCGGCTTACTCTGAATTTGCAAAATAACTACTATATTTTGGAGCATCATTGGCGAATAATTGAAGATCAAGTACCACACATCGGCAAAAAAATAATTTGAGAAAGTACATATGTAATACGTAAATACGTAGCACACACATTTTTTGATACTTTTAATGTCATAAAAAGAACGATGTTAAAAATGAAACTGAAACTCTGCAATTTCATCTAATTTTAAGGGTAGAAACTTTGAAAATTAGTTTTAAAATATATTAGTAGTAACATAAACCTGAAAACATATCGTCTATTTTTTTTATCTTTCGATCTACATGCTTCTATGAATCAACATGTACGAAATGAAAATTAATTCAATGAATCTGTCTTTCCCTATTTGCTGATTTACATACTGAAAATTTATTGATGCTATTCTTGTTGGCATACACAATCTAGTACGAACATTTGAAGCAATTTTATTTTATAACTATTAAAAGTAATTAATTAATATAACTAGATACTATATATTTTAAATTATCCATTTAATTAGAATATAAAAATAATGTGAAATAATTCTTGATGACTTATTTCCTACATGACCAGTGGTTAAAAAGTATGCTTCCAAAACGGTTTCGAAGATGAAAGAAACGGCTACAAATGCATAAATATTTGACTTCAAATTTTTCCTTAACATGTTATACAGAAATTGTTTTTATCATAAGATTGCTGTCGTTTCCGAATACCGATAACATTGACTTGAGATCATGTTATACTTGGGGTGGTAGTAGGTCCACCGTAGTGCAACCTGAGCAGTATTATGTCCACTATCTTTTATAGTGGCGCATGAATACAAGTTAAAATGCTACGAGAATAACATTAACGTATCTATATTCAATTGGGACATTCGAATTTATAAACAATCGTTCTAAATGTCATATAATTTCCTTTTTTTTTTCTTAATTAAAATAATTATGCATAGAAATAAAATCCATCACGCCACTTCCATTTTTCATTGAAAAGGGTCATACACTGCGTAAAAAAAATAGAAGGACAGTGTTTTATTGCCAATTAATATCTCTTATTTTCTCCTAACTACCAGATATTTATGCAGATTTAGTTTAATGACCCTTTTTTTTTCATTTTAGGCAAAAATTAAACATCTGCCACTAATATTAATAATAAAATTAGTATATATAATTTCCGATGCGTAAAAAAAGTAGAAGGACACTTGCTAATATATTTAATTTAGTGAGTTGTTCTTTAGTTAAATAATGATTTTGTACTTTGTTTTATCCTTTTCTGTCAAAAAAATCTAATTTGTTGAAAAATTACGCTGTTTTTCCGTTCTCAGAAATGCCTAAAGGAATACCTTTGAACGATTTTCAAAAAGGCTAAATTTCCGAATATCAAAATGATGGTAAAGGTGTCAGAGAGATTTCTCGATTGTTGCAGGCGAGCCCCAATACAGTTTCAAACTTTATCAGAAATCCTTATAAAAATGGAAAGAAAAAGAAGACTGATAGACCGAAAAAGTTAACACCACGTGATGAAAGAAAACTTTTTCGTGTGCTTAAGAAGAACAAAGGAAGTGTTTCAAAGGCAAGAAATCAAGCAGGACTTAATCATGTGACGAAACAAACAGTTTACAACTATATTAAAAGATCTAAAAAATTCATTTTCAAAAAACGGAAGCATCATCCTAAGTGGACACAAGCTGACATTGATAACCGTTTAGCGTGGGCTAAGGAGCGCATGTCCTGGACTACAGAATGGACTTCTGTGATATTTTCCGATGAAAAGAAATTTAACTTAGACGGTCCAGACGGATATCAGCACTACTGGCATTGTCTGGGGAATGAAGACGAATACTATTCAACACGACAAATGAGAGGAGGGAGTTTAATGTTTGGTTGGCTGTTGGATACGGAGGAAGGACAAGTCTGTTTTTCTTAAATGGTAGGCAAGAACATACAGACTAAATTCAAGTGCTGAATTCCGAGCTTCTTCCTTATGGCTCTGACTTGGGCGGTGAAGAGTGGAAGTTTCAGCAAGACGGAGCTTCCATTCACACCGCGACTGGAGTCAAAAATTGGTTCCTAACAAATAATGTGGATGCTTTACCATGGTCAGCCAAAAGTCCTGACCTTAATATAGTGGAAAACATCTGGGCAATGCTAGTTCGTCGAGTTTATGCTGATGGAAGGCAATTTGATTCGCTAACTCAGCTTTGAGAAGGATTGAATGACTCGTGGGACAATTTTTGTCAAACAGAAGTTCAATCTCTATACAATTCACTTCCAAACAGAATATTGGAAGTTATAAAGGCCAATGGGAAGAACATTCCTTATTAAAATCACTATTTTTTCATTCATTATAATGCTGTCCTTCTACTTTTTTTACAAAGTTTCAAGAAAGAGAAACTATTTTTGTTGCCATTCATATTTTATGTTTGAATATCATAATTCTGATGTTAAAATTGTATTTTTTAAATATTTGTAAAATGTTTCTAATAAAAAATTTTAGTAAAAATAAAATATTTTTCGGTTATTGTTACAAAATCAAGTGTCCTTCTACTTTTTTTACGTAGTGTATAAAATTTGTTATGGAAATCGAGAGCAGCAGTAATTAAGTTTCTGATAAACTTTCTCATCTTGACAAAATTGGAAATATTAATGCATAGTAAAAAAAATTTAGAGACTTAAAATTGTTTCAAGATTTTATAAGGGTATATTATTAAAAATTTACTAACTAAGCAATGAATTAATTAGTATAAAAGGGCATTTGATTCGGAATACGGATATAAACACAATTAACATCATTCACGAATATAAACACAATTATCATCATTCACGAATATAAAGACGATTAATATCATTCACGAATATAAATACAATTAACATCATTCACGAATATAAATAAAATTAATATCATTCACGAATATACAGACGATTAATATCATTCACGGATATAAACACATTTAACATCATTCACGAATATAAATACAATTAACATCATTCACGAATATAAATACAATTAACATCATTCACGAATATAAATAAAATTAATATCATTCACGAATATACAGACGATTAATATCATTCACGGATATAAACACAATTAACATCATTCTATTTTATCGTACTTTTGAAATAAAAATTGCATTTTTTATAAAAAAAATTATTGGAGTTTTTCATGAGATTTGTTAGATTTGATATAGTTATAAAACGCTAAATAAATTTCTCACTTTTCTCTTTTTTTTTAAATCTCAATTTTTTTTGTTTTTAAGAAATAACTACTAATTAAAAACATCTACGTTACACGTTCACATATAATTTACTTTATATATACAGACAATTTTTCTCTAATAAATTTTTTTTTATCAAATATTCTTATACACATAAAACTAATATAATAAAAAAACTATTAGCAAAGTACATAAATCTTAAAAAAAAGCTAGTTTTTCATTTTGTCCACGCTTGTTCGCATTTGATATCTATTTTAATTTGATTTTATTACAAAACATTCACCCTAAAAATTTCTTTCGTAGTGAATGAGATATGAAGGAAAGCTGTGCCAGATATTGTTTATATTTAAAGCAATGGAATGGAAAATCTGCAAAGTTTACAGACAAAACTGTTTAAAAGAATATCAGGTTATTTTCCAGGACATCAAAGGGCCAAAATCTGGGCAATTTCGCATTTTTGTGCAATACATTAGCAAAAGTTCCTTTTTTTTTCCTTCTCAAACATACGATATTTTACATCTTCTCCATTCATCATATTTAAAATTATGTACTAAACATTTCTTTATTCTTCATTATGTAAACACAATGGAATATGTAAACGATTTTCAGTGTTTTGTTTACCAATGGACTAAATCTCTAGTATTATTGTTTATTTTTCATCTTTTCGCGAATTTATTTTTATTTCTCATGCAAATATTTGTCTTGGATTTTTCTTTTGGTATTTCTCCATTATTTTTAAGTATGATTTTAATATCCATTCAAAAATATTAACACCGAAGAAATAAATCATTTTCTAAAAGGGATAATTTAAAAAAATGTCAACAATTGCATAATGCATAATATATTTAATTGCATAATTTTTTGGTAGTTTATTTTGTTCTATGTTGCATGAGTTGATTTATAGGGTAAAAATAATTTTTGTGTGAGAGACTTTAAATTTCTTTATTGTACAGCGAATTATTTTATTTAGTTAATTTATTTGTAGTAAAATGATTGAAAAAACTTTAAACACGAATTTTTATTTTTGGAAAATTAATAAATTGACACTAACAAATAAAAATAACTACTTCAAGTGATTTTCAATTCTTTCAAAGATACTTCCAATATCTTAATTTTAAATGACAATAAATTTTACCGAAACATAACTTAAAATTCTTTAATTTTTAAATCATGATTTTGTTGAAAATATTTTTAGTTTATAATTTTAAAGCAGCTGAAAGTTTGTGTTTTATTTGACATTATAGATTATAGTAATGTAGATTATTTATTATAGATTATAGTAGTATTGAGTATTTAACATTCAACTAAGTATTTACATTCATATAATATGAAATTACTACGAAATCTCATAAAAGCACTCATGAATAGAAATATTCTAACAGAAAAAATTATATCTACCTTCAGACTATAATTATAGATTAAAAGTTCATTGAATAACAAGAAATTTTTTAAATGCTTCTGAAAGTGAAATATACACTTTAGCGAAAAGTTATTAACTATAGATAGTTATTTATTGTATAAATTATTTATTTACTGCATAAATTATTATTATTATTATTATTTTTATTATTTTTAAAGAAATTAATTCAAAATAGTGAAACAGTGAGGTTAATTAAAATTACAAAGCTATTTTTTTTTATCATCGGAAAATTGCTGACTTTTATTTTATCACTAATAATTTCTTGGTAAAACCTTATAGCAAATATTATGGATAATTTCTTATAAAGTAATGACGTTGTGTAAATTATAATCAAAAGTGAACAGCTTTGTGATATATTGTAAGCAATTTTTAACAGAATGCCTAGAATTGAATGCACGAACAATGAAATAATGAGACTAATTAGAGATTACAAAAATGATTTTCTCCGCCGCCGGAAATTCACAGGTTTCGTATAGAATCCGAAAATTCAAAACACTCTCAAAGAAAAGCGTAATGAAACCCACCAAAATAAAAGACTAATTAAATCCGTCGTAATTCATTCCAGTGTCGGTACTTGTAAAAAGTCCACCCCAAAAGTGTATCTTTTGCAGCTATTCATCGTTGTAAAACATCGAGAAGAATGAAAAGGATCACGGATGAAATTTAAAAGCTTCCCTTCCGAATTTGAAGAGCATGCATTCCTATTAAGCTGGTTTTACAGAAACTTTGAAATGCTGCATCTCCAAGCGTTGAAACAATTAATGTTTTATTTTTTAACCAACAATAGATGTTGCAACGGAGACTGGCAAAGTAAGAAAGCTCAAATTGAAGGGCACCTTTAGCGAAGGCTTTATATTAAAGCGATGCTTTCGTATTAATGGATTTTAATTACAGAGGCCGCAAGCTATAAAAATGACTCACTTTTAAAGAATTCGCTGTTTTATTTATGTTGAAAAGGGAGCTTTTATTAAAAGCATCGCATTTTTCTTATGAAAATTTCATTAAAAACGTTGAAAAGCGTAACTAAATGAACTTTTTATGAGGAGTCATTAGATCGCATTTAAACGAGAAGAAGAGAGTCCACAGCTCCGATGTTGGGCTCACAATCAAATATGCCATGCCGAATTATTTTTTGAACGCCTTTACTTCACTTGCCTTTTGTTTGAATTCCTCCAGATTAAATTTTCAAGGATTTTTCATTTAATTCCTACAGAAAAATAAATATGTTGAAATATATATGTTGACACAAACAAAAAAGGCTTCGGTTGTTTGACTAAGGTCCAAAAAGCTCTTAACAATATTTTAATATTGGAAGTGGTTTGGCGAAGCATCTCTTTTTCACTGGCACGTTTATTAAAATGAGATGACTGATCAGTAAAACTCTTAAACGATGAATTTTTTAAAGTGAAGAATGTTTTATTTTTACACTGAAAGCAATTCAGCAATGCAACAAAAATTAGGAAAGAAAGAAACATGGAAAAAATTTATGATGTACATAATTGCCATTGATCGTAAATGAAAAGTTACAATGAGATACATGACATAAACTTAGAAGAGTTAGACAAGTCTTAAACTAGACCGATACTTTATTAAATACTACGAGTACTTACTACTACAAACAGCTACTTAATTCACTAGTAGCTACTTCGTCTACTGCAATTTTTATCGTGACTTGATAGTTTAATATTTTTAGAATAATAACTTTGCGTTCCAATATTAAATTATTTAAAAACATAACTATTACGTAAAATAAAAATTTTCAGTTGGCGAATTTTTTTTTTCAGTTTTAAAGAATTTATTTAGTAAATAGTTTTGTAGCAGATTCAATTTGTAATAGTATTAAATGAAAAAATACGTATGTGCAGCATATCTGAACTCGTTAACTAAAAATGGTTGAAAATAATTGTTGAGCATCGCTACTATCATTAATAACTTTGTATTAATTAATCTCTAAACATTGTAGAGAGTTATTTTACATAAACTCTTGCTGAATAAGAAATAAAGCCGTTAATATTCTAAATGACCAAAATTTGTTCAAAGTTTGAAAAAAAAATTACTGAAAAATTGTATACCATTATTTAAATTATTTTCAATCCTGCTTTAAAAATATTTATTAATCAAAGCTTTTAAGATTAGTTTATATTATACAGTTTAGATAAGATTACGATTAGTAAAAGATTAAATTAAAATAAAAGATTAAATAATTAAATTATTATAAAAGGTTAGATTACGATATAGGATAAGTTTAGTTTATAATTTTGATATTCTAGCACAGTTTAATAAATGCAAATTTACTTTTATAATAAATTTCTCCTTAAAAAAAATGGTAACATAAATAATAGGAATAAAATGATGTAAATATCAGCAATTTCTATTTATTTTAATAAATTATATTATTAATTAATTATTTATTTTAATTGTAATACCAGCATACAGGCACAATTAGATGAGTTAAAAAAAATTTAACCCACACTCGACGTAAACAAACTCACCTCAAAAAACAGTATCTGTGTTTTCAATATACATGAACGATGAGTTGAGGTAGCACGGTTAAAAGTTATGCATTATTCTCAAGAACGAGCTCAGTTCGTACTATTTTTGAGCTTAGCTCCTCCTTGTATAGCAGTTGGTTAAAGAGGAAGTTATAATAGCCATCAATGAGATTTCGCTGTTTTAAGATTAAGAATATGGTAATTAAAACTGATGATTTTAATTTTTAAATTCAAAACTGTAGTAATTATTGCTATCCATTTTTTATAAAGTGTTAATCTCCTTTTGATTTGTAATATTTGATGATCATGCATATTTATTTATGTGAATCTTAAATGAAGGTTCTAGACACATAGATTATGTGTGCACAGGATCTTGAATAGATATTAACTGTTTTTTAAGTAGATACACTGCTAGACATCCGAAATGAAACGCTAAGAAAGACAAGGTAATTCAAAGCCAAAATTTCTTAAACAAAAGTCTGCCAATAACTCATTCTACACGCCTTGGCACTAAATGATAGAGGTTTTGAATATGTTCTTGGGTCTTCATGTTAGTTCATACAGCTTCTGCATGTTGGAATAGCAGTAGGTATGGTATCCTAAACCAGTAGTTTGTCAATCATCTACCAGACGTGTTTAATGGGAGCATATCAGGAGAAAGTGTATTCCAAGATAGCAATGCATTCTAATTGTAGAAGAAGAATTGTTAAACATTATGCACGGTCTCACATTGTCCTGTTGAAATATGGCCGCAACATTAAAAGTAAAGTAAGACAACTGCTCCACAACTTCAAAAATATAGCGCTGACTACTGAGTATATCGGCAATGCTTATTAGTAATAAGTAGAAGTAAAATTCAATAGCACTCAAAACCATAATGCCAGGATCAAGAGTTATGGAACTTCTCGACATGGTGTTGCCAGATTCGGATACGTCCACCATTATTTTGTTAGCAAAATCACGATTCTTCTGAAAATGCAAAGTTGGTACATTCATTTGTCCATGTCTAGCGTTCATCGCAGACGGTTAACTACCGATGTCTAGAGTTAAAGTAATGGACGCCTCGCTGATATTCTCTTGTGTTTTAAAGGACGTCGAATGGTACGTGATGACACACATTGCAATACAGGAAACCCTATTTCTTGCGTTATTCTTCCTGATGTAGTGCGATTCATCAGTGCCATGCACACAACTGTCCTTATACAGTGGATAAAAAAGTATTGGCAATTGCCTGTAAATGATCATACTTGCTAACAAAGTATGTTTACAAATTTTATTTTAACATAGCGATTACAGAAGGAGAAAAGACAAACAAATATAACGAAATTTTCATTTAAATATTTTTTCAGTCAAAATCTACGAGAAAATCCAAAATTTACATGATAAAAAAAGTATTGGCAAAATTATGAAATTGACAAAATTATGAGCGAAAACAAAATCAGTATATGTTTTTTACTTTGTATGCATACATTCTGCATCTATAACAGCTTGTAATCTATTTCTCATAGAGGAAACTAAGGTTTTTGTTGTACTGTTGGGAATATTGCGCCACTCTTGCAAGAGTAAACGTTTGAGGTCGTCTTTACTTGAAATTTTATGTTTCTTGATTTCTAGATCCAGCAGGTGTCATAAATTTTCAATTGGATTGATGTCAGGCGATTGAGGTGGGGTTTTTAATTGGCGAGGAGCATTGTAGAGTAGCCATTCACGGGTGAGATTCGCTGTATGCTTGGGGTCATTGTCTTGTTGAAAAACGAATGATGTTCCCAAGCCAAGATTTTGGGCACTGATTTTTAAGTTATGGCGCAAAATGTCAATGTATGTACGTGCTGTCATAATACCATCAATAAAATGCAGGTTGCCAATACTATTAGCTGCCATACAGCCCCAAACTAAGACGCTGCCTCCACCATGTTTTGCAGTAGCAGATAAATGTTGCTTTTCCAATTCAGTATTTGGCCTCCTCCACACATATCGTCGTCCATCACTGCCGAAAATGTTAAACTTTGATTCGTCGGAAAAAATAACTGTGTTACAAAACTCCTCAGATAAATCAACGTGGGATTTTGCGAAATCTTACCTCTTTCTCCTATTTATTTCCGAGATGAAAGGTTTCTTTCTAGCTGCCCTTCCATAATAACTTTTCTCGTGTAAAACATTCCGTACAGTCTGTACGCTGAAAGTCTTTTGCGAAGTGAAAGCAACATCTCTAGCTATCTGGGGTGCACTTATTTTAGGGTTTTTCTTAACCTTGTTAATAATGACACGTTCTTCTCTTGTAGAAAATATTCGAGGTCGTCCACTTCTAGTCTTATTTTCTGTTGATCCTGTTTCCTTGAACTTTTTTACAACACTTTTGACAGTAAATAAACTTATATTGAACTGCACTCCTATAGCACGATAAGTTAAACCGTCATTTCTGAGCCTAATAATCGTGTTTTTAACACTAACGTCCAACTCCTTCGATTTCGAAGTCATTTTACTGCAGTAATCGCAAAATAATGCATAGACACTTTTGGAGTAGTTTTGCAGACTTTATACCGGTAGAGTTTCTTATCAGTCGAAATACGTGACTTCAATGTAACAAAATTTGCATAGCAGTTAAAACTTTGCCAATACTTTTTTGACATGCAAGTTTTCGTTTTTGAAAGAAAAAATCGTAGAAAATGCAAATTAAAATAAAATTTTTACTATTTTTATGTATCTAAGATGCCTTGTATTTAATTCCGACAGCTAAAATCGCATAACATTTTATTTATTTGTCAATATGAATAAATTAAGGCAATTGCCAACACTTTTTTTACCCACTGTATGTGGTAGTCTTACGAGATTATGATCGATAGGTCCGTCTCTTCTGTACTCTTCTTCTACAAAGCATTCTGAAGTCTACAATGAAAAAAAAAACAATTTCATTAATTAAAAGCTGCCTTTTAATATTTCTTAATTCTAACTCTAATAGGTGATGCTACAGTTACCCATAATAGGTGTTCTGTGCTGGGATGCTAATCCTTCGCATATCATATCGAAAATCAAGCATGTTGCAATTTCCACTTCTTTTGGATGTTTCCTTCATAGTGCTTAATTTTGAATAATCAGCAAAGTAAATTTTTTAAGGTAGTAACGCAACTTTTTAATTAAAATGTGGACAATAAAAAATATATGTTGAATTTTCTTCAGAAAATCTTTGTTGGTTCTTTAAAAGCCTTTGCAATGCAAATAATTAAACAATACATTTTCATGCAGTAAAGATTAATAGTATTTTAATGTTTCCAGATTTGGTATTAGATAATATCAAATTCAAATAATTCAATGAAACCCTGGAGATATTTTATGACAATAAATTTAGTACAAAATGGGCAACTTCAACAAATTACAAAAATACCGTTCTAAGTTATTCATAATATTCTGTTCATTATTTACGTGTATTCAACACTTTTTGTATCGATTGCGTTTATTATATTTAAAAATATAAAAAAAATTTAAATAACGAATTGATCTACAGTAATTTTTGTACTTGTATTGCTATTTCTAACACTGTTTGTAAAAATTTACCAAAATCTAAATCAATAAATATACAAAATGATTACAAAAATTCAAATAAATTTCTTTGCAAATCATCGTAAAATATTTCATCAGCAAAAGTTTAGAAAGTTTTTATTAAATTTACTCTCCAGATAACCAAATATTGGTAACATTTCAGTGTTCAGTAACAATGCCTGATTTACACATTTTTAATAAATGAAAGATATTTATTAATCAACTGAAAAAAATCAATTTTAGCCAAAAATATTAATAAAATAATTAATAAAAACTTATAATTATTTCAATATTTACCAGAATTTTATAACAATTTTAAGTAAACTTTAAATGTGTTATAAACATTAATATGATAAAAATATGCATATGGAAATGTAATTTTTTTTTGTCTTCCGTAATTTAATGCATAAAACTTACAATTAAATTAAATTTTCTTCTCATTCTTAAGCCTGTTAATTTAAATAGTTTAAAAAAATTGTATTAAAAATGCAATTAGAGATACAAAGATATTCTTTCCATAAATACGAAAATGAATTTGTCAGTTATTTTTCATGAAATAAAAAAAAAGCCAAAAGAAAAGCGAATAAATTACATTAAAAAGTTTTTCATTATTTTCGGATTTGAAATTTGATCTTCAAAAAGAAAATCCTGAATGTGACTTGTCAAATCAATGTATAAAAAAAATGAAACGAATTCTTTTTCTCTTGGAAATACCACGAAGAAACCCATTTCTTTTCTAAGGCGCCTAATTTTACTTAACAATCCAATTAAACATTTATTACTCTTATAAAAAGTGCATTATTAGGCTGCTGTTTTATGGTAATTGAGTAAAAAACTCAGAGAGGCAAGGAAATCTAAACAGATAAGGGATTTCGCTGGCTTTCATTATTACGATGAGAAAAGCTCATTATGAAGCTTGCAGAATTTCTATAAGATGTCATTAGAAAACTTGATTTAAAATGATGTTAACGATAAGGTGCTTTCATTCTTGAACAAATTGCATTTAAGAAAAGAGAGTTCTTAATGATAGTGTCATTGAGGGGATCATTTTTGACTTATCCTCTTTTTTCGGCTTAATCGAATCAATTGAAGATTTTTAGATGTGAAATCACAAGTATAATAATCGAGATGGAGATCCAATGAATGCATTTTTCTATTTATTCATAAAATAGTTTTTCTCTCCGTTGTGTAATGGGAATCGGGTTATATTTGCAAAAAATAAATCTATGAATTACTTTATGAAGGCTCTTGGGCTTGAATGATGGCCGGAAAGGATCGTTTTGATTTGGGTTATTTTTTACATCTTTAAAACATTTAGACAAAATATATGTACATAAAAAAAACCTAAATGTTATTTTAAAAACTACTCTTAAAATTACATGAATTTAATTTTTTAACAAGAGATTGTCTAATAAAAAGTTAACAAGAAAAAATTTGCTGCAATTTAAAATTTTCTTTTTGTATCTTTTAGTTTATAAAAATACAATAATCATAAAGTAGACATTATCATTTTATCTTTATACTATTGTACTAGTTTCGTCATTAATGCTCAAATATGGAATATTTGAACATTAATGTTTAATTTAATGCCTGTTAATTTAGCTATTTAAATTAACAGGCTTAAGAATCAGAATAAAATTTAATTTAATTGTAATTTTTATGTATTAAATTACGGAAGACATAAAAATTACATTAAAACAACAATAAAAAGTGAGTAGCTCAATATTTTGATTTGATTTAAATTTATTTATTTTGAATTTAAAGAGCACCCCTTTAAAGTGTGTATCTTTTAGTTTATAAAAATGCAATATTCATAAAGTAAACTTTCTGGCAGTTTATCATTTTATCTCTATACTATTGTACTAGTTTCGACATTAATGTTCAAATATGGAATATTATTCAGATATTAAAACAACATTAAAAAGTGAGTAGCTCATTATTTCAATTTGATTAAATTTACATATTTTGAATATAAAGAGCAGATTTCACCCCTTTAAGAACATAAAAATACAAACGAGTAATAAATATGTGCATATTAAAAATATTTTATAGAAAAAGCATGCAAAAAGTCAAAATTTGAACTATTAAAACTTCTTATAATTCAAAATGAATAAAAAATATTTTAAAGGCAGAATTTTCTTTTATTTAAGAATATAATTGATAATTTCTGTAAGGTATTTATATTTCTTATTGCCTAATGCCATAACATTAAGGAAATTACAATGAAAAATACAGTGCAAAATACGTATAGATAGATATACTAAAAAATATATTAAGAAAAAAACATACATATACATAGATAGATTAAGAAACTTTTTTTTTTAAATGCAACTTTTTTAAACAAATGAGATGGGTTTTTTTTTAAATCATCATCACTAGCGAATGATATTTTATGTGAATTTTGGCTACATTTTAGTACTCAGTTTATTATTTCAATTGGTATACAAAAATAGGAGTATAAATTACCTTGTCATAAAAATTAAAGAACAAACCATAAATAAAGAATTATCCTTTTACATAAAAGACACACTCTTATAAATTCGCCCCTCTAATAGTGCAATTTATAGGGCATACTACTCGTTCTTCTGAATAGTATGTTCTTTACAACCATAGTTGTGTATAAACCTAAAGAATGTTGTTGGAATCTGAATTTTTTTTTTCGAGAATCAGTTTGTTGTATGATGCTGAAGAAACAATACAACTAAACAAAGTCGAAAAGATAGTTCCGGAAACACTCACGTACTTCTTGCTTCGTGATTTTCTACAAACAAAACTCCTCAGTCGTAAGAGTACAAGGACAAGTGATTTACTTTAGTTTCAGTAGAGCTTAAGCAAATATGCAGGATTTTTGAGCAAATATATGAAATGAATACCCATGCTGAAAAACAGCTGATAACAGATTATTGAACTACTTTTATTAACACTGTTTATAAAATTTAATAGTTTAGATGTTTGCATTTTTATAATTTTACAGGTAAAAATATGTAAATTTATCAGTGTAAGTTAACCTCTTTCAATAATGGTTAGTTTTATTTATTTGTTATTATAAAAAATTTGGAATAAATATTGATGATTTGCATTTCAAAATTATGAATATAAATTTCTTAAGAAAATGAAACGTGAATAATGAATTGTGAGAGATAAATTTACAGAAACATGTATAAAAATATTTATGATTTAAGGGAAAGTTATTTATAAGCTAAACTAGTTTGTATATCCTTCGTGAAATAGATTATTATTAGCATTAGAAATTCTTTTAAGAAAAGAGGAAGCTTCTAATATAAAAATAAAATGCTCAGAAATTAAAAAAAAATTATACTGTTTTTTCTTTTTTTCTGAAACAAAAAGATAAATAAAGCTTTTGATCATCATCATCATCACTGGCGAAATAGCCCCTTGTGGGCCAAGACCGTGGGCCAGGTGGTGGATTTCTAGACATGAAATGTTTTCTTTTTAAGGGATAAGATTATCAGCCCCACGCCCAACGCTCTACAGTTATATTAGACCGGGACCTACGGTTTAAAGTGAATTAGAAACCACTACAAATATCCATGACACAGCCAGGACTCGAACCCGAAACGGTGACCCCGAACCCCAGAGCAATAGTCACTCGATCATCAGACCTCAAAATAAAGCTTTTGCAGTTTAAAATTGACGTTGAGCATATCTGTTTAGTTAACTATTCATACAGATTTATCATTTATTAAAATAATTACTGTGTACACGAATTATATTTGTCATTGTAATATATGATTCTTTTAAGCAATTATCTTTTAAAATCATCACTAAAATATTGTTTTCATTCTAGTATATAAAGACAAATCTATATAATTACTTATCTAGTCATATAATGATAACTTTTAAATAATAATGATTCTCTTAATATGAATTTGGAAACTCATTATAAAATTAAAAATTCGTATTTCTGAATATTGTAGCTAATATTTTTTTAAATTTTATAAAATAAAATTTTACAATTAATATATTATAGCGGACAATTCAAAGCATTGTTTAAAAAATGTCTCATTAAATTGAAAATTTAATTACTAATATGATTATTTATTCACTTATAAATAAATAAATAAAAGTACTGGAAGAAGTATCGTTTAAATAATTAAATGGTTGATACAGTGAACCATAAGTTCTATCGTAACTGCATTCTAATTATTTGAAAAGGAAAACAAAACAAGGGACAATCAAGAGAAAAAGAAAAATATTAGAAAGAATTGTACAGCAAAAGAAATTGAACGTGGGTAGCAAAAGCATGCAGAATTCATAAAAAATCATTTACATGAAACAAATTACAAAATATTTCTCTTCAGGTTATGCCTTTTGAAATCTTAAGTAGAATGTCTTCAAAACCAATATCACTTGCTATTCAAAACAATATTTTCAATTGAAAATGTATTTTTAGTTGCTATGCAGAGGCCAAAAATACGTTTTTGAAAAACACGAAGGGTAGAAAAACGTAATTTCTTTTGTCATGAAAAATTTTCGATGAAAATGCCGAAATAAAAGTGACTGTACGCTTATTTTCGTTGCTTCTTCCTCAAGGCAAGTCACCAGTTACAGGAAAATCAAGTTAAATTATCGAACGAACATTTCTCGTTTAATGCATAAGATGGGACTCTGGGAACTTTAGAGATTTGTATGGTCCAAACAGATGATGTGCTTCAATACAAGACCCGTGAATGCAAATTTAATTCAACTGAAACCAAAATTTAATTATCGGATCGGGTCTCGAACGATGAACTTCTTGACTAGTCGGTTGCAGCTGTTTTCAATTTGCATTTCGCTTCGGTTTCAGTTTTTTGTTATTTGAGCATCGATATGAGTCGAGATTTTTTTTCTTTCCTTTAATTTAAGACACCTTTCTGTCAGATAAAAATTGAAGATGCATACTCAAACTCATTTCTGCCCTTCACAATATTTGCATTTGGTTTCCTTCATTGTTGAAATACAATGGAAAAAATAAGTCCAATAAAATAATGACTCAGTATTTGGTTTCTTTCATTGTTGTAACACAATGAAAAAAGTTCCCAATAAAATAGAAACCACAGAAAAAGGAAAATCATCAAAACATTAAATAATCTTTTGTACATATTCAAATAAAGAGGACTAACTGGAAAAACTCCAAAAGAGCTATTATAATCCAATTATCACTTTTACTCTTTAGTAGCTATTTTAACGGGGAAAAAATGCTATTTATTTTACTTATAAACATTTTTCTGCCCAATCGGAACTTAATCAAATAGAATTTATTGGGAAATGGATCATGACTGTTTACGGGTTCAATTTTCTTCAGCACTTAATATAGTAAAAAGATAATTGCATCGACAATGTCTTCAACGTTGTAATGGTCATGGTCAACAAAATGTTTAGCATACAATTTAAGTAACCATTTGCTTTCTTATTTAAAAGATGGAAACTTCTAGTGATTTATTGCTAAAAATAATAATTAGTTCCTAAACAGCTAAGTTTACGCCTAAACTCTCCCCAAATGTTTATTTATTTTCAAATTATACTCATTAAAAATAATTAAATTCAGAGCACAGACATTCCTTTTAATTTAAAACTCCATTCATAAATTTTAATTAACAAAATCATTTAACGCAAAGTCTTAATGTGCCGATAGACTAAGAGAAAACTGAACACATTTATACAAATAATTCACAGAAATTGCTTTTTCAATAACACAAAGTCTTTAAGGCTTGAACAAAATCTTTTGATTTTAATTCCTTACTTTAAGAATCCTTTATTCTCCATTTCTTTTCCAGGTGCGGCCAGGATTTGGAAAAGAGAACATTTCACCTGAAAAACTGCATAACCAACAGCCATATTCTCTTTCTTGTAAATATGCGTATCCAGTCATTCAATAAAATTAATGAGTTCACGTGAAATCAATTTGGAGGTGATTTTCTCTTTTTGAAACTTTCGAATGCCATTTACGAGCGAGGGAGGGTTGGATCACAAAATAGCTCCTGAGAGAACTTTTTCTATAATGCGTGGAAGATTAAGTAGTTCGAAATCGTTGTTCGATATTTTCTCTCTGTTATTGTTGGTGAAGGATGGTGCAACGTACCGGAAAAATTCGCCAGAAACATTGGCTATAAGTTTAATGGGATAGATTTCACGTTCGCTTCGATTCCAATTCCAAGAAAGAGGCTGAAAGACTCCTTCTGCGAAAAGTGGGGTGTTATGTTCTGGGTCATTCTACAAAACAAATTTGGGCTGCCCTGAAAATTGGTGCAAAGCATATCGTGGGTGGCATTGGATTGAGTTTGAGATAGATTTTCTATATGAAAAATAGTCACAATATGTGTTGCATATTTGGGATATTAAACAAAGCAACACTTTTATACTTTTACTGATGGAGTTCTGGAGTGGCCCAGTTGTTAGTGAAATGGAAACAGAACTGTCTGACCTCATGAAACTTGGTTTAAATCTCCATCTTCACACCAGAAAAGTTTCCATATCTATATAAGACATGGTTAATTTAATCTTCCGTAAAGTTTGAAGAGGCAGGTGTAAACTTTACAGATCCTGGAATTCCAGAACTCTATCTCTTAGTTTATTCTATCAGAAGTTATTTCAATTTAAAATAAATCTATAACCGCATTTGCTGTATTTTAAAACAACTCTTTAACTAAATGAAAAGAATGCAAGATCTTCAAACACGATAGTCAATAATTGCAAAATATTTAATAAATAATAATACATTACTTGTACTTAATTAATAATAGTTAATAACGAATTGAAAAGTTCATTATACAAAAAATGTATTATTTTCAGCATTTAATCGAAAAACAATAAATGTCTTAAGTTGTTGATTTCTGAGATCAATTTTTGACATAGCCCTTTTGAAAGCACTTATAAAATCTCCTTGCAACTTTCTAATGTTTCAAAAAAACAATACTGTATTTAATTGGAAACAAAATAAATGTAGAAAAGTAGTTGTCATTCATCAAAGTAAATAATAGCTATAAAATATAGGAAAATTTTGAGAAAAAAAATGTTTATAAATGCAAAAATATATTTTCGAGCTTTTTATTATGGCCGTACCTTTTTGATGAATACCATATGAGATTAGTTTATGATCTTTTTGACAAGGTGTTTACTTTTCAGTACCATATATTTTCAGCATATATTTCTACTACGACTTATTCCTTTTCTTTCTTCTTTTCTTATAAATGTTCACTGGCCCTACATAAAAGTGTATATTTCCCTTCGATCATTGGATATTTGTAGGAAGCAGTGAGACTTAAAATTTGCGCTTACCATTTGCTTTTCTAGTCTCCCTTTTTAAATAGCTCTAAAACAAGTCATTTAAGGTAATTTATAGATACAAATGCCAATATATATGAATTAAATATTCTTATAAACCTTTTGGTAAAAAAATTACAAAAAAGATCTGATATCTTCAGATGCACAATTAACCGAAATAAGAGCCAGCACAATAAAACTCAAATATAAAATAAAAGAATGAATTAAATAAAAGTCACCGTTTTATTAACGTAAATACAGAAATTTCTTCGTATAATTGTTAAATGCATTACTTTAATTTAATCTATATAATTTTTATCAATAAAATACAAAAATATTTTGTTATAGTGATTAAAAAAATTATGTACAAATACGTGCCATGCATGCAATATAATTACTTATGTTAGCACTTTGCATTAATTCACAGTTAGCTGGTGTGCAGAAGTTTCTTGTAATCCAAGGCAATTAGGCCACATCACATCTGGTTTCTTTCTTCTCAATGAAAAGATTGTCTCATTGAAAGAAACCTGAAACAATGAACGAAAAGTTTTAGGCTTCATTCCACGAATAAAAATAATCTAATATAAATTTAGACAGTTTGTCTTCGATAATACTTATAACATAATTTAATTTAGATATTTTAATTTATCATATCAGATAGTTTCCATTTAGAGACAATCTTTTCATGACATTTTTTGCAATAAATAGAAACAAAATATCTCTAAAATTATTACAAAATTTAATTAAGCTCGACATTATTTGCATTTTTTATGGTAATGCATTGTGGTACGTTATCATTTTACTAAATTTTTTATTATCATTTTAATGGAGAGAAATTAACTTGATGTCATTCTCCATGGATATTGTAGATGTTTAGTAGATTCAGCATTAAGCAGAATGTATCACTAGGACACTGCTATCCTACACAGACGAGAAAGAAATTTGAGGAAATTCCTTCTAAGATACTTGTCTCAATGCCTGTTGTACGCGGGGTAAACTAGAAAATTACCTAAACCTCCAGCCTCATAGGCATAAAGCATATTGCTAAAGCACAAATCAACTTACCATTTTAAGTGGATTTAGTTAAGCTAATAGGAATTAAACCCTTATCCATCCGAAGAATGATTATCCGATACCTAAAAGCTTTCTAATCAACTAAGGCACGGTTGGTAAGAATTTTTTTACTAATAAGTAGTGTCTTACAAAAGTTTCCACATTTCATGATTCTCGTAATAATTCCAAGAAAAGAAGAACATGTAATCAAAAATTTAAACTGACTGCAACATGAAAAGAACACAAAATGAATGCTTGAATGTGTATTGACATTATGAAAAAAAATTAGATGGATATTTTTGATTCTAAATAAATCTAAGTTTTCACAAGTGATTTAACCTAGCATCGAATTTGTCTGTCTCACATGAATTTTAAATTAATTTAGAAATATGTTTTTAACCAAATTTTATACTTTAAATACAATAGTTTGCTTATATCAATTATTTTTATCTAGTATTTATTTATTTACGTCGAATATCTTCACGACTAAAGATTAGAAAAGTAGATTTGAATAGTTATTTACACATTATGCTCTTAAAAAAGATTATATTGTTAAAAATCCACAATTAGTTTAAGTAATTCTACTAATAATATGTATGTATGTAATATGTAATAACTCAAGATTAGGAATGCCGAAAAAACTGTCCAATGGAATCATGCGAATAATCATTCAAAAATTAATGTAAATAAAAAATGTCAGTTAAAAAACTTAAAGTACAACTTGCAAGAATGTCACGAAATATGTGTAAGTCCCACCAGCACCCCAAAAAATCCAAAAAATAACAATTTGATCAGCCAGATATCATGGCCAAGTAACCAGAAAGAAATTCTTCATTGTTGTAAAGAATCGAATACTTCAAATTTCATTTTCCAGACACGTGAAAAAAATTCTTAGAGCTATAATTGCCTATGACAGGAAAAATATATTTGGAGCTAAAGATTGCTTTATAGTTTGGGAAAATCAAAAGAAATGTTTCAAATAGAGAACTTACTTCCATTTGGTAAAAAATGATAGTGTGGGGGTAGGGTAATGATAGTAGTTATAGTGTGAGGGTGTATCTCACTTGTTAGAGTTCAAATTTATTAATGACACCATGAATTAGGATAATGATGCTAAGCATATTGCCTTAAATATATGACTATGGTTTTAAATGTTCTATTATCATTTATGAGCATAAATAAGTTATTAAAATAATCATGAGTCACCAGATTTAAACCCATTTTAATATATCTGGCTATAAATTTAAAATAGAACTAAAAAATATAACATTTCTTTAAAACAGCAAATAATGTAACAAAATGACATCGAATTTACAAAAAAAAAAAAAAAAAAAAAAAAAAAATGAATATATACTAAAACGATTAAGAATTTTTGTAAAACTCGTTGATATCCAAAAGTGTTCAAAATTGTTTTTATAATCAATTCCAAAATTTTTATTGGAGTTAATTGTTCTTATCCAAAAACTTTTATGAGTAATATTCATTTTTGTATGTGTTATTGCTTTTAAAACGAATATATTCAAAATAATTAAAAGAAAATGCAGCTAAAATGAAAAAAAAATAGCTTTGCTGCTTAAGCAATAATTTCCCACCGTTTGGCTTAATGTTTAATTTTTATAAATGGAGAGTTAATCAGAAAATGTTTATGAGGTACTGTACATTTACATAACTTCTATTCCACGAAGCAGATATGTTACGACGTTTAGAATTGACACAGTGCATGAATGTTTAGCAAGAAATAAGCATCATTTGCCTTCTTTTTTGTTCCGTTATGAGATTTTTGGAACAGAATAAAGTAATAGATTGACGCAGCCTCTTTCGAAATTTCCTACTTAGTACAGAATTGGGAAGCCAAGGAAATCTTGAGGTCAAACAATTAATTTATGATTCCATCCGGTATTCTAATCAGAATTTCCTTTGTGTTTTGTTCTTTTTTTTTAAATTTCAGTTACAGCCGCTCCTCCAATGTTCTTTGTAGTTTTAAAACAGTGACAGAAGTTTGTTTATATGACCGAATATTAAATAAACAAATACTTTTCTCCCTTATCACAATTTGGACAAATTGCTAGTGATAAAAAATGATATCTCCTTTTAGCTTATTTTTTAAGTTTTAATAGAATACCTCAATAAATTTGTAGTTTAAAAGTATCTAAAACTGTGGAGAGGTTTTCTGAACTATAGAATATGAATATCTACTTACCTGAAGTGCATTTAGTATTTAAACAACTATGGTAGCATTCTAATTAAAAATCTATCTGAACAAAAATTTAATTTATCATTTCTACGTTAAAAGGATTACCTAAGCAATATGATAACTAAATAGGATAGAATTTCTGTGTAAATAGGATTCATTATACTTCAGTAAAGCTATTTATCTATAAAGAAGGTAGACATTCTTAAATTCAATTTACAAATGGTTATAATATTTCAAATAAACATCGAAACAAAGTATAAAATTTGTTAAAATTCTAAAGAAATACAACTTCACATGCATCTTTAAAGATTAATCATTTGACTGTTAAAATCTTTATCAATAAAATTCTGCTTAAGTTTTAAGAAAATGAAAGAAAAAAACATTTTGAATAAAAATTAATTAAAAACAATATAAATATTTCTTATTTTTTAAATTTTTAATAATGCTTCAAGAAAAATAAGCATTGTAGTCAGTTTATTATATCTAGCTATGATATTTTTAAATTTTGTTTAGAAATATGTCGTTAAAGGCGACGACTTGAAATTTATTCTAATAATCTTCTGAATTTAAATGATAAAGTTTGAAAAAACGAAAAGAAATTCCTATGTATGTACATACATACATGACGTTTAAAAATTAGTAAGTTAAACCTATTGAATAAATTTACTGTTTGTATTGTATTTGATAGCTATGAATATAATGGCCATTGAATATGAAGTTCAAATAACTGATCAGAAATCATGTTTGAATATATTTTAAGATGTTAAAGTTGTTCACTTACCTTAAAGTATGAGCATCTTTAAATGGAACGAGCATCTTCCGATAATTCTCTTGCAACCTTTGCTTAAATGAGACAAATAAGATACGGAGATTTCTAGAAAACCTGTAAACGTCTTCCATACAAAAAGCTTAAACAACAGAGTAACAAACAATTTTCAGGACATATTTTAATGAAAAAATTCTTGTTGTTTTACGAAAGTGAAAATATTAATTGCAACTTGCATAGTATTGAACGAGACAACCGTGTAAAATTCTAAAAACGGTACATTGTACTGATTAATCGTCAAGTCCTGTACAGTGTCCTATATTTTATTAAATATATCAATGATTTATTTGCATTTTGTGTTTATATGGATACACACTTTAAAAGAACATTGACATCACACAAATATCACAAGAAAACAGGCACACATTGGAATCACAAGAAAATGTTGAATCTTTTTTTTTCGGAGGTTGAGGGGTCTATTTTGATCATACTTGCACAGATGGAAAAATGTTAATTACAAACACAGTAGGATAAACCTGGCTGTTGTTTCCTAAGGGAGATCTTCTTTTATTCTGCTCCCATTCTCAGTTATCCACTCCGTTATGGAATAAAAATATTTCTCTTATATCTTACTCTTTCTCTCTATTTGAGAGAAAGAATATCACAGCTTATTACTTTCAAAATAAGTCAAGGCTCAATCTCGTAGTGTAATGGTCTCCATAAAGATTTTACTTCACAGCTGTACAAGAACTAAACTTCTGATTAATCTAATTTATGAAATACTAGATTTACCAGGTTATCATTTCATATAGAATTAAATGAGAGTGAAAATGCATGTCAACATACAAATAATTAGATTTCTATATAGCGTGAAATAACTTATAACCTGCATTGGAATTCCAAAATAAGAGCTAGAGTTCATCAAATTAGTTAAAAGTAACATAAATAAAAAATTTAAAGGGCATGGTAGTTATTCATACCTATATATTAATGCAAGCGATAAAAATATTTTACAATAAATATGCTATTAGGATACCGTTATTAGCAATACAACTATTTTTGTTGCTATTAAAAATTTGTATAAAATTACCGTGTCTCTAAAAATGCATACAATTATAATATCTAAGGTACAAGTTAAATTTAAAAAAAAAATGAGTTGTTCACTTACAGGGCTGTTTTGTCATCAATTACCAAAATATAAACATGATATTCTCATTTTAATATGTCTATGAACGACATGAAATTCATTGAATTAACTGTGCATTGTCGTATATCCAGGATCTGATAATTATAATTATAAATCATCAGATACCGAGTTCAATTCCTCCTGAACCCATTACCCCGCTATTACTCACCTTTAATTTATTACGGTTTAATAATAATATTATTCACGGGAACTAATTGCTTAATATTGTTGGAAAATCATACTTACCTTATCACTGATGTAATTTCTAATGGTGAGAGCTTAAAACATTAGAGGTAAAATATAATGATTATAAGAGGATTACATGCGTTACGTAATAATGCGTCTCACTACATCTGCATAATTATTAAATACCTTGTCGTTTCCCATAACAATCTGAATTTAAATGAACTTCTCAACTGTAGAGGTGCTTACAATTCAATATGAAGTACATTTCATAAATACAGATATGCATTACGAACTGGTTTGTAGTTGGACAATGCTTCTGTAATCACCATTGGGATAGAATCCTTCACAAATTTAATAATACTCGTTAAAGCACCTTGATTCATCATTATGGAAGACACATTATTGAATTCTATCATCTTACTTTAGAAAATGCAAAATAATAATATTAATAATAGGTAATTTTAATATTTTAATATTTTATTGTTGAAATTGGTAACAAAGACATTGATTTACAGTCAGACAATGCTTTTGAAATAGGGATCAAAATGCATTCATTAACAAAATAAATATATTTTTTTCAAGCAACATTAAATCAATATTCCGGAAAACATATTAGTTGAGTTGTACTGCAAAAAACTTGCATAACTGATTTTTAAAAAAACAAAACATGCACAACTGTTTTTTACGTAAAAAGATAAAGAAAAGTGTTTCTGTATGTAAAGTTTATATCATCATTTGAAAAAGGCATTTGCACAATACTAAATAATTAATATTGTAATATAATCAATAAAATGAAGCATGTTTTAATATTAAGATTTTAGAAGTTCCATTAATTAAATATTATTGGAAGTTCAAGTGTAAAATTTTCAAAAATTATTTATGTTATTTCAAACAGGATTGTAAGTAATTAGAGTTGCATTATCTTTTATCATATCTTCGTTAACAAAATATTTGTAAATACTGCTACTCTAAGAGACGCAATGACATATTTCAAATAATGCATCTAAATTACCATATTGGAAGTGATATAAATTGAGATTCATTAAATGCCTTACTGTAGAGGATACACGAAAATTAGATTAATTTTAATTAAAAATATTTCAATACATAGAAGTTTTGATTAATTCAAGAAAGATATTTTTAAAAACTATAATACTAATAATTGTTATTTCAATCATTCATAAATTAACATTTTATTAATAATGCACGAAATTGTATTTCAATATCGATTTCATTGAATGTTCTTAAAAAAGTGAAAAGATCTAAAGTTATTTTGATACAAGTGGTTAATAACTCCTAACATTTATTACATTAATATTTTTATTTAAAGCAATGTTTTTATATGTTACATGCTGTTATAAAACTGATAATTGAATCATTAGAAAATGCAATTTCCTTTTATATTGAAAATTATATAACCTAGAAACTGTGTTAATTAAGATGAAGAGTATTTTAAGAAATGGAGATATAAAAATTATACTTGGGGTTATTTAATTTATTTTAAATGCAAGTTTTAATAGACACTTAGAAAAATTTAAATAAATATTTATTAAACTCTAATTCTTAAAAAATAAATATGGAATAAAATGAATCGTTATTTAAATTGGCAAAATTATTATTTCAAATGAATATCACATTCTCGTTTCAAAACATTTTGTTTTTTCAAACATCATTTAGTACAGGTAAGTAGTTACAATTTGCAGTGTATACTTTAGAAACTTCCTTTGCAATTTAATAATTTCATATTAAGGATATGTCTTTTAATTCACAAAAAATGATATTAAATTGATTAAAGTAAACACCAAACGGACAATTGGAAATATTTCATTTCCATCAATAACAATTTTGAATAGTAACACAGTTGCATTTCGTAATCTATATTTTAGAAACTTCCTCCCCAAATTTCTAACTCAATAATGAGAATTCTCTAAAAGGATCTAAAATTTCAATAAAAAGTATTTTTAAAAGCATTATCCATCATGGAATTGAAGCTCTGAAAAATCTCTTTGACGTCAGAAAGAGAAAATCAAGAAATTTATTTTGATTGCTAACAGGTGAAACTTACAAAAAACAGCATGAAAGAAAGATTCATAAATCTATACCCTGCATAGTTTGACTCATAAAAGCTTAAAGCTTTATGAAGAAAAGCCCTCTATTTGAACAAGTCTCACGCAGTTTTATCGATAAAGGCTTTCGAGAGCAAACTTAGATAATTTAATTTTCATTGTTTTCCGACTATTGGATTTTTTCCGACGCAAAAAAGTGATGATTTCAGTGGTATGGTAAACCTTTTGTCTAAATTTAATTTCCCTCTAAACTTCTTTATCACGGTACTTTCAATGTAAGATACTTTTATATCAAAACATCATTGAAAAAATTATACTTCCTCTGCACTTCAGATTCATTCATTGTAAAAAGTAAAGTAAAAATCTGGCTTCGCTATATAATTAAATCACTGATAGAATTCCCTTTATTTTTATAATAACAAATGTTGTTGTGATAAGTAAATTTTGAAGAAAAAAAGGACCTTGAATTTGAAAAAAAAGGATGTTTAATGGTAATTTTGTTTGTATAATATCTATATTTAGTGATATAAATAGAGAATTTTAGATGCAGAAATAAATACATTGTTATAAATAACCACTTGCAAAATATGTTTATCTCGGTTATGGTAAGTTCTTGTTTTCATTCATCAATGAATTTCATTGTGTCGTCATTTACTACTAGAATAGGAGATATGTAACATATTCAACTTTACACAGGGTACATCATGCGGTAGAGAGTTTCTTAAAAGCAGATCAGATGGGCTTATTTCGTTTCTTTCAACTCGAAGAAAACCGGTCTTTCCCCTCAAATAATAAGTTTACGATGCACATCACCTATTGAAAAACTTGTTTGTGTGGAAGAAAGGCCATTCCACAAACCAGGAAATCCTCCACGAAATGGGCAATAGAATGCTTCCTGCAATTAAGCTGCGGAGGATAAAAGTTGGATGTGCGAACAACGATGTAATTATTATTTGAACGGCAATGGCAGTTTGCTTCACGAAATTGAAGAAAAGCGAATTAAGTCAGGCCTTATACTGAATACGTCATCGCAATTTGTAGAAACCCTGTTTAGGGCTACTATTTGGGAATTCCCTCTCTTGTACAACCTTCTTGAGGACAACAGAAGGACTTTCTAATCTACAAATTTATCATGCCCATTTCTATTATAGGTACCGTAACATTCGTTCCTTCAATTAGGAAACACAACGCTCTAACGATTAGGCAATGCAAGTATTACTTATAATAGGTAATAAATAGTAAGTATTAATTTTTGAAAGTATTTCGTAAGAATCAAATTAAAAAAAAAAGGATTAACTGAATAATAATAAAAATATTTATTTTATTCAAATATATAACATATCTTCAACAAATATCTAATTATTTAGGAAATATTTGCCCATTCATGAATCCACAAAAATCACTTTATTTTTAATAACCGTTCTTAGTCGTTATTAATCTAAAGTAATGGTTTTCAACAAAACTGTAAATGCAATTATCTCAAAAGAGTAAAACTTTTTGGAAAATTTATTTTCCGTTATAACGCAGTAACGTATGGGAGCAATAACTTTTTTATTTACTTTTCATATTTCATCATGAGAGGAATTTCATTATCTTATAATATAATTCATGGGAATTCCATTATTCTATTATCCTTAATACATTAGCAAACTAAAATTTTTTCCTGCAATTGATAAATCGATTTATTCCAAATTCGTACCATTTAAGCAATTAAATTAATAATATTATTCCAACGCGAAGTATTAAAACTGTTTTGAAATTCAATAAGCTTATTTGAGAAGTTTGTTTAATTATTATAAACACAAGAAATAGTTATCCTCCTTTCAAATGAAAAATTCTTATATATATACACGATTCATATGTCTCTAAATATTTTGTTTACATACGTATTTGAAAATTTCACAAATAAAATAAAAGTTTTATTTAAAATATACGCTATCATTATGCTAATCCGAAGTCTAGACAAATTCACATCTTTCATAAATATCATTTACATTTTCTCGAAGTATTTATTTGTGATCGTTTTAAAAGACAAATATATATTTTAAAGAATTTTAGAAAAATATGTTGTAGGGATTACGCTATTTATGAAATAATGATTATTCTTTTTCTTCCGTAGTTAATATTAACAACTGTATTTAATTAGACCTACAATAGCTTTCATTTGAAAAATTATTATGAAACTTTTCGTAATTTAATTATTTCAATTAAAATGCTTAAGATTAACAAAAAAGCTGAATTAAATATTAACTTCTTATAAAGGCAAAGTAAGAATCTTACAAGAAAGGTGTTAATATGTGAGAAGACTTTTCTAAAAAATATATTTCCAGGTTTAATATTGTTATGCTTTTTGAAAACAATTGTGTCATTGCTTTTAATAAAAAGAGCAGATTTAAAAAGAAGATAAATGTGTTTGTACAACAGATATTTAAATTAAAATAATACCTTTTTTTGTAATTTTTAACTAATGAAAATATCATTCTTTTATTTAAGGAATTGACACTAATTCTTTTGTTCATATTTTTAATGTACTGAAATATAAATAAAGATTTGAATTACATTGAATCTTCATCGAATAATAGTAACTGAATCGAATATCACTAATATAAGAAACTGATTCGAATATCAATTTAAGTAACTGATTCGAATATCAGTAATATAAGTAACTGATTCGAATATAAGTAATATAAGTAACTGATTCGAATATCAGTAATATAAGTAACTGATTCGAATATCAGTAATATAAGTAACTAATTCGAATATCAGTAATACCAGTAACTGAACCGAATCGAACTAAATGAATTTATCAGCGACTGAAATATAAATAAAGATTTGGATTGAATGAATTGATTGCCTTTTTAAAATAAAGGCACACAATTTCTAGTACTGAAAACAAAAGAAGAATACAGCAGCATTTATAAAATACCCCTTTTTTAATTTTTAATTTGTCAATATTTCAGAAATTAGTAATCGACTTCAGGAATTAGTAGTCACTTAGAAGAGGTTTAATCATTTTCATATTAATCATGTAGTTAAATAGTCTAATATATATTAATATCTAAAAATTTACAAATGAATTTCCTGTTATTAACCGATATATATATTCAATTGTTAGGTACAAAAAACACAATCTGCATGAGAAAAATTTAGAATCAATTTACGAAATACATTAAATATCGGTAGGCATTCAAGACAGCAGTTATATGTATTTTGAATTTATTTTAAAATATATTTAATTTGTAGTAATAACGATAATAAATATTAATAATTGGGATAACAGTAAAAATAAGAGAATACCAAAATATATTTATTGACATAAATAAAAAACTATTTAGACTTCATTATGATTCAAAAAAGAAATTTTGAATTAATTTACTTAAAGTAATAAATAATGAAGCTCAATCAAGTTGAAAATGCTATTTTAGAGTCTGTTTATTATTATAAATTTTGGGATTTGAACTGATAATGGTAACAAAATAATTAATTTAAGCATCAAGTCACAGTTGTTATAGAATTGGCATAAAAAGTGATATGATTTCAATAATGTTATAAAAATATTTTCAAAAGGATGATGATATAAAATATTTAGCCTGAAAATATAGTTATTTTCAAAAGAAATTATCAAAAATTCTGTAAATGGTACTGGAGCAATTTAGAATCAATATATATAGCGTGCATAACAAACTGAAAAAAATACCTCTTTCCTACCCTATCAATCAATTTCATAAACTGGAAAGTTTAAAGCGATAACCCATAAAGATTTTTTTTAACATGATCACCCTCAATTGTAACCAAAATGATAACGGAAAAATGATAATAATAATGATAATAATGGCACTGAAATATTTTCAATAAAGATATAAAAAAAATATTTAACATGATTATCTAGTTAAGTATAGATAAAAAATACTATTGAAATCGGTATCGATTTGGAATAAATTTACGAAATGCAGTATACAATGATAAGCAAGCGAGACAAAAATGGTGTTACGCGATCAATCGATTTTATAAATTTTGTAATTTGAAGTAATAACGGCATAAAAAATGTTGAAGACGAGCATCAAGTCATAGCCGACCAGCACATGGCTTCTTTGGTGTCGGATTGAGTTGCAAGATGAAAATCTAATTAATTAAGGTAAAAAGAAAGTTAAATAAAGAACCCCTTTGCGAATTTTATTTTGTTACTTTGTTGAAGCCACCTGATTTATTAGATAATCTACATGTTGCTTGGCAAAGTAAACAAAGAGATTCAACTTGTTTTGCGTAAAAGGAGAGTGTGCTTGAGGGTTCAGAACGCAGGGCTGGTGTGTTGACTTAATTAAGTTTCTTCCTCTTTGAATCAATGTTTTCGTACCCAGTTGAACCGTATTAGAAGGGACTTAACTGCCTCTGAGGAACGGACAAGTGAAACTAAAACCTGAACCTTCATCTTTGAAGCGAGAGGGGGAAAAAAACCAGTAAAGGGAATAAATAAAGCAATGAAAAGGAGAGACTTGAAAAACAAAAGTGGGAAAAATGTGTTTTTTTTTTTTGTCTCGTACGGATCGGGGTGATCAAAAAATCGTTCTTTTTTTTTTTTTTTTTTTCTTTTAATTTTTCTTTCTTTTTTTTTTTTTTTTTTTTTTTTGACAAAAAATATGATACAAGAGCTGACAGAGTGCGAACATTAGTAAAATGATAAATTTAATAATTCATTCCCATTTCTAATGTATCGTCCCCATTATGAAGTTATTTTTATAATTATATTAAAGGAATGTTTAAAAGATTAGTTAATGGAGTTAAATTTATCTATACTAAATTTATCTATATTTCGTATCAATATATATGTATATTGATACGAAAATCATGGGTTTACCATTAACCATTATGGTTTACCATTAACCTTTTAAGACCATTATGGGTTTTTAGGAGAGGAAGAAATAGTTATTATTTTAGATTAAATTAGAGGAATTTTAAGAAAGGAACTTCAAAATTTTAATTTATGTGTTTTAATATTAATATATTGATTTCAATATAATTTTTCTTCCATTAATTTAAAACATTTTATAAATTACTGTACCATTATCAATTATCAACTTTTTTTAATAGATATTTATGACCATGTTTTTTCTTACATAATATTGATGAAAAAGAGAAAGCGGATTAAAATATCATTTATGAATTTTAAGAACAGTTCAAGTCAATAATAATAAAACAATGTATTTAAAAACAATCCAAATAATTGTAATTGTTGAATATTTACTTTTTTTTTTTTCATAAATATTCTGAACAAATATTTTAATGCGATTATGTTGTCGCATATAAGAATACAATTAAAATTCTCAGTTGATGGAAGTTATATATGTTTTTTTACAACTAAGATAATATGTGTCATTAGCAATGTAATAAAATATAATGATTTAATAATCATTAGAAAATCTTTGAAAAAAAATCTGCATTAGTTAGATTCTATAAATTTCCTGTTATCAACAACAACAAAATTATTAAAGTAATTTTACCTAACAGCTTAAGTCATCTTTTTATCTTAAATTACATTTTAATCAAAAAGGCTTAAAATTAAACATAATTGAAAAAAATAAATAAACGCAATCCATATTTATGTACCTCTTACTTTATGTAAAAAAGATTAAATGGAAAGAGGGTTCTTAACAAAATGGTATTTAAAGGTTTTAATATTTTATTTATTAAAGAAAGTATATAAATTATGAAGAGACAACATAAAAGTAACCATCACTTATCAGAATTCAACACTTAAAAAACTTTTACAATAAAAAAATTCCCAAATAAAATCTTAAAATGTAAAACATAAATTTAAAGAAAAAAAATATGATTATATTTTTACAGGAAAATATAAAGTATTGTTTTTTTATTAATTTGAAAGAGAAAAAGCGAGAAAAAATCAATTTGTGTCCAAAATCCAAATTTTAAAGTAATACACTTACATATTTCTCTTTTTTAAAATGAAGATTTTTCTTTTAATCTCCATATATATTTCTTAAAGTTTGTATTTTTGTCCGCTTATAAACAGCCTCAATTTGCATCCCCATTTCACCAAAATCGGCATTCATACTTCTAATATAAAGCCTAGATTAACTGAAAAACAATTTCGAAATTTGATCAATATTCTTTAAAAAATTATCCAATATGGGATAAATTATGTTTTGTTCCCATTTGGCGACTTTTCATGGTTAGTGAATTTTTTATGGTTAACGTTATTGTTTTGCTGTTGTACTGTCTGAGTTTTCGAACCTTTCTTCTGATCGGAATTCTATTCTCCCCCTTCTCCCGATGTTCGAAATTTGATAGCCACAGAATCCCCAGCATCAGGTTGAGAGAATGAGTTTGTTGAACGTCACACTGGTTCATTGGTTTTATTATTAAATTTGCAATACAGTCTTAGAAAACTATTCAATCATACCAGAATTGACTCTAAACGAAGAGCAGTACGTAGATCTATAGAACATGTGGAGTTATCAGAAAATCACAATGAATCTAAATGTTGCCTTGAATCGACGTGAATCTAAATAAAAAGTTAATAAATTTCATTTTCTGAAGCCGTGCAAAGCCAGGTTAATGTACTAGTAAATTATATTATTAATATCTCTATTCTCTCTCTGTACCCATATATAATGTATAGATATATACATAGATGTATGTTTACTTTATAATTAATGTATTATAAAGTAATTAAGAATCCTTAATTTTTAATTTCAAAATAAAAAGGTGATTATAAGTGTGAATTAATTCAAAAAAGGAAATAATTAGAATAAAATTTCAATAATTTTTATTTGTTTTAAACTAGGTTTTATTTATTTCTGTTTCTCCATTAAGTTAATTTCCAAGAGTAAGTTTTATACTACAAGGATATATTTCCCGAATACTTAAGAAAATGTGTTGTGTATGTTATATTACGGATACCCAGATAGATTGAAAGCAAGAAAATATTTTACTCTTAAGTGTTTATTATTAATTTTTTAAGTTAGGTTTGAATTATTTCGAAATTATAATAATTAATCCTGTGTTGACGTTATACCAGCGAAATTTCTGCATTAATGTAGCGGTTCATCAAATGTTTGACAATTTTAAAGAGATATTACTTTCAAATGAAGTGTAATTTTAACTGTCAAAAACAAGTATCTCGTAATAAATATAAATAACGTCAAAATAAATATATTTTATAAATACAGCAAGTACATAATTGTCGGGATTTCATAAAAAAAATATCGTACCTCCTTATCCAGTCAGATAAAAAATAATCAAAAAAATTCATGAAAATTGCACAATATTCTGAAAGATAATAAAAATTTAGATTTTTTTTGTTACACTTTTACATTAATTCTAGAGTGGATAATGCTTTATTTCCCTTAAAGGTTACCTTAAAGTTCCAAAAAAATCACAATCGGACCTTTTGCAATCTTTTTGGCGTTATAATGATGAGGCATTGGCGTGATATAGTAGATCATAAGTAGAATCGAGCAAAGAACAACATAATACTCTTTTTAACAAAATAGTACACGCACCCGCTTTTCTCAACACACGTGCAGGGATAACCTACTTTCGAATTACCTTTTTACTAATGAACAAACTCTAACAAATATGATACGATGTATCTCACAATTGAAAATGTTAGATTAAAACTCATTTGATTTGCTTTCTATTTCTGAAATAATAATTTTTGTTTTAGAACAATGTGTATTATATTCTTCTTCGCAGTATTGCTTTTTTATGTTTCAAAGTGTTTGGTGCTAACACTCATTTTCCAAACATCCTTATGTTAAATTTTAATATGCATATACAAAAGGGAACATTTTGATTTCAAAATTTTAAAATGAATGAAAGGCAATTCACTTTTCTGAAATAAAAGCATACATTCTCATATTACTAGACGATTTAGGAAGACACAGAAACTACCATTTACCATTTTTCAGAAGTCTTAAAATGTTCAAATAAAGAAGAAATGTGAGTAACAATCCTTTTCTTCCTAAACTTCTTGTCTTTTTGCTTACGATGCTAATTTATAAGTTATTTAAATTATTAAGTGTTATCGAAAATAAACGTTCATTTTCTACAGAAGCATTGATTAAACATAAACTTTCTTTAAAAAGTACCTTAAGACTCTTATTCAACATTTTTCATACTCCATTATTAATATGCTGATTAATTTAGCTGTAGGAGCTTTCACTGTATTTTAATCTTTGTATCTTTAAAAATATCTCCTTCCAAAAGAAGTTTTCATAAAGTAGTATATGTTTGCATTTTATGTGAAGGGTTATGTTGACACTTATATTGATCAGCAAATTTAATCACATTTAAACATTACAGAAGGCCCAACTTTTGGGAAAGCATTTCCATGAATAATTTCTGCATAGGTCTTCTTTTTAGTTAAAACACTTCATCTTGACGTTTGGGGAGTAACAAGATGTAACACCTTTCCCAGCATGTTTGGCAATCCTTATCTCTGAAGCATTCCTGAGCTGCTGTAGGCTACGAGGGACGAAGTCTTCGTTTCCAATTTTCTTAAAATCGACAGAAGTTTTGAATAATTGATCTGTACCGGGCAACAAAAATGTCCCAACCCGTGACAAGAAAAGCTTTCAAAACGGAGAGAAATAATGAAATTGCTCCACCGCATTAAGACTGTCTTCTAAAGTTATTCGACTTCGTCAGTCCCTCTTTTCAAATAGTTCCTGGGCCAGTTGTTTATCGAGTTTCTTGACAGAAAGACAGATGACATCTTAAGGGAGATCCTAATTCTCCGTAACCGCAACTGAGATCGAGGACATTCTTATTTACCTTTGGAGTTAATAAGAACGCCTCCAATAACTTTAGACAGGAATCTGAGGAAGATCTCTACGTTTAAAGGTTCTGTAAATTCAGGAGTAAATATTTTTCATTGCATAAATTGTAAGCTTCGAATAGTTTCAGTTATTGAACTAAACTGTTGCTGTATTGTTTAAATAATTAAAAATGCTTATAAAGTTATTTAATTATTGTTTCCAGGTAGCTCAGATCAAGATTATTGGATGGAATATAAATGATCCATATATATAGATGAATATATATAGATGAATATATTCGTAGATGGACGAGAGGAGTTGCTTTCCTCATTTTTGTAGAACATTAACAAAGCCACTTTTTCTAACATTTTTAGTTTTTGTTCTAATTCAAATTTAAAAAAGTATTTGGGTAATGATTTAACGCAAGAGTAATTTGGAATTAAACAACTCAATTCAATTTTATAGCCATAATTTGAAAACTGCGAAGGGGAATAAAAATAATTTCTATTGTGAATTTTGAGTGAATTTCCATGTTTTATGCGTATCTTAAATAGGACCAATAAGATAAATTCGATTCTATTCGTGTTTGCCTTAGAAAGTAATAAGAACTTTTCTATCAAAATATGAATTAGGTTCTCTTTATGTACAGTATCTGAAAACTTAAAATTCAATATCTTGAACTGCGTATGATACAGGTTAGCTATTATTATTAATTTAGTTAAATATTTTGAGAAACTTTATTATTAATTTTCATGTGAAAATAATTAGATTATTAAAAATTAACTCATATGTAAATTCATTTAAAAATCATAACATAAAGTATTTTTATTCAATGCTGTACTATTACGTAATAATGTCTATACCCTAATTGAAATTTAAAAATTTATTTTGTTTTTATTGCAAATGTTTTTCAATATTTCACCAGAAATAGGCAGCAAGATTATGGATTCTTCGCTTTTCAAATTCAGAAGTTCAACTTATTACTATATATCGTAGATAATTGCTAAACTAAATATTTTTTGATTAAACGATTAAATATGTTTTTGTATAATGCTGTAGCGCCTTATAAATATTTCAAATATTTTCATAATTATTCTATATAATCAAAATGAGGCATTAGAACATTATACCATATCATTAATTAGAACATTTACACGAGAATAGCATGTGAAGCTTTTACTTAACTATTATCATTTGGATCATTTTAAGTCAATATATAGTATTTTATATAAATCTTATTTATTAAAATTGTATAACAGAAAGATTAAATTATAAATTTCTATTTGATAAAACTTTTATATCAAAAAAAATATATATATATAAATATATTCAAACTTAATCTGTTGATATATATAATATTCAGACTGATCTTTTTGTATGATAATTGCGGCAACCATAGACTAAAGAAATTTTATCTTATATTTGCTGCTAGTAACAATAATATAAAAAAAATGAAACTTCGACCAAATTTTACTTTTTATAAAGAAATCAGTTATACGTATGATTATAGATTCCCCGGGAGTAAAATTTACTGTTGAAAATCATAAGATTTTAAAATAAATCACTTGAAAATAAAGATCATATTTCTGCGAAAAGTGAAACAAAGTCTTATTTTTGAGTCTGAATCAAATGGATTGCTGTATATCTATCTCTATCATTTCACCTCGCACATTTAAGTACTGCCTGTTTCGAACGCAATAAAAATGTTAATCACTTTTATGGAGGTTAAAAAACTGGGAAAGAGAAAAATTTTTCCGAATGAAATCCCTATAATTGAAAACAAATGAGGTTGTGTTGGATAAAAAATGAGACTGAAGAAGATGAGGGGAAAAAATGCTGCTTCCGTTGATCTAGCTTTTGCCTTTAGGGAATAAGTTCACGGGCTTTCCCTAAGTTCATTTAAGTTACTCTCGTGTTATATGATTGCACGGCCTTAACGAAGTCTACCACGTACGGGAGGGGCGCTCTCAAATTAAAAACGAAATCCTCTTAGATCTTGAAGAAAAAAATTATTATCCTCAAGACATTTCTCAAATTACTTTCAAATGAAAATAGGACTAATAGAAGATGTCGGATTGATACAGAATTCACGTGTTATATCATATGAGTAAAAGAAACCTTCCTGCACTGTAAAAATAGCAATCAATATTTAACATTTCTTGTACACAACATGTTTGTTATACAGCTTTAAGTTAACTTATTTCTGAATCCCAGTACAAAATTCAAACCTCCGTTTTAAAATTACTCAATAATACCATTAAAGTTATATTTTAGCTAATAAATAAAATGTCATAATATTAAAACTCAATTCACGTAATTGTTATACTTTAAAAATAAAAATGAACTGAGCTATTGCAAAGGAAAAGTGAATTACAGGGCATAATTAAAACAATATAATTAATGTGGGCGTTTGGTTGATCACAAAAAGAAAGAATGAAATGGGGAAAACCATAACTTCCTCAAAAGTTCATTGTATTTTTGTTGGGTGTCATATTTCTTGTTTAAAAAATAATTTGGTTTGTGTGCTTGGAGAGGATGATTACTGTTAAATGATTACATTTAATAAGGTTTTATTTAAAGCTTATTTAACATTGAAACTTTTTTTAAAATTTACTATGTTTTTCAGATTTACATACTTTTGGAAATCAGAAGACTTGATATTGTTTGATTATATTTAAAATGAAATATATGTTCTATAACAAAATTTACTCATAGCATTTCGGCAAAAAAAATTTTAAGCAAATAATTTTGGTTACAAGTAAAATTATACTCTAAGAGATTTATATATTTTAGTTGGCAAATGGGAGTTGCTGAATAATTTAATCATATATAATTCTTCTGCTTCATTGGCACAACAGTCCTACGGTAGGCCGTCTACCTATTGGCAGATTTTGAGACAGATGATGTTGTGGTAGGGTTGTCAGCCCTACGCCCAACACTCTATAGGTATATTAGACCAGGAACGACGATTTAATGTGGATTCCGAACCACTACAAACATCCATGACACCGCCGGGACTCGAACCCGAGTCATATATAATTACTAATATAAATTTGTATTCGTTTCCAAATAAGAAAAACAAATATTTCATTGTGTTACACTTTTCAAACTTAGTTATTTAAATTTAACAAGTATAAATAGATACAGTGCATTTTCAGAAAAAGTAATTGGTAACAGTATTTTAAAATCATTTGAATTTCTAATATATTTAATAGCTGCATCTGGTAAAAATAAAACTGAAACTCTTTCGTAAGTGTTTATTTATGTTTTTTTTTCAAAATTCTAATTTAATTCTAAAAACTGATGTTTATTTTTGTGATGATTTGCGACTAAAAAGTAAATGAAACTTTATTTTGAAAGATTTAATACGATTGCTCTCATATTTACAAGTTTCATTAAAAAAGGACATATCCATGAATATTTTTTTAATATTTGCTAATCAGAAATACTAATCAAAACGGTTTTAAAATGTAAGTGTCACGTATTTCCATCTGTTCTGAATAAAGGGATGTAAATAAATATTTAAGTAAACTAATTAATAAGTATCAAACGAAGAATAATAAGCTTATGATTATGCTTTCTGTATTCAAACTATTCAAATAGAATTTATGCGTCATATACTATTATGGAACACTTTTAATTAATATCAAACATCTGTATTATGCATTTATATAACAAAAATATTTCATTTTCTGTTAACAGGGAATGTAAATAAATCGTCTATGATACTAATTAGTAAGGATTAGTTAGTCTAGGAATGCAGTTTTTATATTCAAACTTGTAGCAGCAGCATTCCAATTACATTATCTTCATTGCGACCTCATACAGCAAATTGAAATACATTGCATACATTATGAATTAAATTATGAATAATACATTTATGAATTAAATTATGAATAATACATTTATGAATTAAAGTATCCATTAATTTTTATTATTTTAAGTAAATTTTTTTCCTGTCTCAAGAAAAGCCTTACTTGATATAACTTTTAACATAGTAATTGATTCCTTTTTCTTATATATTTTTGTATTTATCATATCAATACTTAAATAATAAATCCTGCATAATGTTTGACCTATGATATATATATGAAATTAATGAAATGTTTGCATTTACTGACAATTGTTAAAATGTTGATTAAATGCCAAAAAAAATATTTTTAATAATTTTACTATTTAAAAAAAAATAATAAGTTCTTCATCGAAACTGTCAAATGAACCCGAAATTACAAAAGTGGAGCTCATATTTAATTTTGACTAGTTAAATTTGTATATGTTGTAATAGATATGCTACTTTAATTTCACACCGCCTTAAATTTGGTTTGAAAATGATTCAGAATTGACCTGAAATGAATTCAAAATTTTTATTCTCAAAATGCATCTCTTTTTATTAATACCTTATTGATGCTGAAAGAAAGGATTGTTAAAATATGGTTCATTAAAGTATTTGAATTATATGAAATGCTTGGATTTATTGACAATTGTTAAATTGTGCATTAATTTTAAATAATTCAAATACTCACTAAACTATTAAATAGAAATTCCATTAAATAATAAATATTGTCCTTACTAATAATAATTTATATTTGCATTCATATTGATGGCCAGTTTTGCATCTTTTAAATGTTTGCATTTTTTAATTATATGTTACTGTATTTTGAATAGTATTTAATACCATGTTATGGGCCACCATGTTATTACGTTTTTTAGCTATTGATATTTATAATTTATATCGAGATGTCAACAGTGGTTTAAAAAGTATAGTTTTAAAACTGCATAAAAAAGTTAATTAAAATCTTTTGACATTTTTAACAAAATTATTAACTAATTTCGCTCTATTATTAAAAAAAATAATCTAATGATATTATTGATAAGTATTGTAGAATATATTTTTTTCCGTGCGGCTTTATTCTTTTTGAGATACATTTAAGATGTAGTCTTTTGATTTATTTACAGAAAATTTATCAATAACCTATTAAGTAATTAAATATTTGAAAATGACAACATATTTTGAACAAACGGTATACGGTACTGAAAATATTGCAAGCAATTCAAATGAAATTTATTCAACACTTTTGACTACCAAGGTACGTACAACACTCACAATGACACTAATCCAACAATATCCGAATTAGAAGTTCAATAAAGCTACATGTAAGGATTCTTGCAATTGAATTTCATTAACTTGAGTTTATTCAAATAACATCTAAAGAATATTTGCCAGAAACATACCCGCCAATTGGAAGATCCCTTTTACCGATCTGCGAGTACAGTTACACCATTTGAATAGAGCTGTGTTATATCAACACTTATGAGAACTCCACTACAAGTTTATTTTGAAGTCCTTTTCAAGGTGTCAGAGTCCATCTGTTGGAAACTTTGGCCTCAACTCGGTGTGAATTCGTAGAATCTACCGCTTCAATAGGGTTCATTTGTATCTGTGGTTCTCCATCAATAGGAGCCTCATTAACGTTCCGTAGGCCTTATTAAGACAAGCTTAATAACGCATTCCTTTGCAATTCTATTAGTGTTGTCTTTAAAACGTGATTTTCAGCTCTATGTGGGATAAAAGAGTTCTGGTTTTAAATGGTAGTTCTAGATTTTATAGCTTCACCCATATTGACAGTTTATTAACAAGGTTAATACATTTTAAAAAGTATGACGAAAGAAAATTATCAAAAGGATGGCATGTTTTCAACTTACTAAATATTTTCCATAAATATGCATTTGACAAAATTCTTATATAAAATATAAAATAGAAATAGTTCTGTGCTTAAAATATAATTAAACTATACAAGACTATACAGAACATAAAACAATCATATAAACCAAATCATTGTATTGAGTTTTTTAAGAGATAAGTAATGACAGGCGAAGAGGAAGAGAATATAGTTTCAATTTCACAATTTGCTCAACTAAGATCATTTGAAAATATTGACATTCACTTCGGTATTACGATGGGTGAACTGTCTTAGAACGATCCTATTTTTTTATCAAATCTCCTTAGGACAATTTAAACGAAAGATTTTCCTTAGTACAAAATATTACTAACATATCAAAGTATTATTTTTATAGTAAAGCTGCAAAAAGATTAAAGGGTTTTAAGGCCAGTTCTTTATGCAAATGTGACCACATCGGAGATAAGAAGTACTCAATTCTACATAAAATATGTGGTATTTTAGTCCATTTCATTTACTTATAAAATAAAATATGACACAGCTTCTTTCGTATGCACAAGAGGGTGGATGTAAAAAAACAATTTTTCGTAAATTATTGTACCTGAAAGATGAATCTATTATAAAGGATTAAATCATACAGTATAATTAAATATAAAATGTTAATTGAAAAAAATAATTATTTGCTATTTTCTAACAAAAAATAAAACGCAGATGTTTTAATGTACATAAAACGTTTATTGTTAGAAGTATACTTTTTGTAAATTATTACGGGTGAAACATAAATATCTTATGAAGCATTATTATAAAAAGTGATATGTTGTAGAAAAATTATGCAGTTTAAAGAAAATATTTTACTTGGAAAGCAAAAAAAAAAAAAAACCTTAACATTACTTTTTCCATGCTTTGTCTTAAAATAAGAAATAGATTGGTTTTCAATAGGCGCAAAATCATTTCGTGTTCACAAGATTCTTTGAATACAAACTTTTCGAATTAAATCATTCCAACTGAGTGATGTGCTTCCTATAAAAGCGTTTCAAGTGATGCGTCGATTTTGTTTCGAAATGCTATCTGATTATTGTACCTAAAGGGGAAAAACCCAAATCTCGGAGCCTAATCAACTAAAGAAAATTCAATGCTGATATTTTTTCCCTCTTGACTCTGATATTTCCCACTCTAAATCTTTTCCTTCTTTGAACATTTCATTCTCTTTTCAATGCGTTTCACGAAAGAGTAAATTAAAACAAGCACCGAAAAGAAAGAAAAAAAAAAGATTATTGTTAAAAACTCAAAATAACAATAAATGCGTCAAGGAATAATTTTGGATATAAAATTTAACTCTCTGTCCCCTTGGGCATCTGATTATGCATCTTCAGTTTAAGTTTTCCCAGCGGTGAAATGACAAAAATTGAAACAGATTGGCAAACGTAAAATTAAATTTGAGACTCATAAAAAAGTTTGCTTAAGTAAAACGGGAAGCAAAAAAATATCTATAGCAAAAAAATAATAATAATAATGTGAAGAAAATTCTTTTTCTGAGCTATTATTTTATGTTAAAAGTATTTCGAAGGTTGTTTTACTTTAATAATTCAATTTCGCTTTAGTAAATTATGGCTATAGACGGAAATATCTCTTTTGTCTAATGGTGGGGGAACATTTATGAAACACTTTGCAATGGTAATTTTAGATATCCATAGATTGATATTTATGAAAATTACTCCTCAGATTAAAAATTAAAAAATAAAGAATATATTTATTTGAAATTAAGTAAATGATGTCTTCAGATTTGCAAAAGTGTATTAATTTATATTAAAATGAGACAATTTTATTATTGCTGGTTTTTATAAAAAAATAAACTACGAATAAGGATTTTATTTATATATGTTTGTTTATCTAATATGAATTTATTAAAAAAAATTTTTTCAGGGATTTTATCTTATAAATAGAATTATTAAGCTCTATTCTATTATTTTATATCCATAATTATTTTTAATGCACAATAAACTGATACGGCATTTTTCCCATGATAGTTATAACATTTTTTCTTTAATATTCTTTATAAATTTTTTATGGTAAAATGGTTTTCATTACAAAAAAATTAAATTAAACAAACTTGCATATCAAATAAAATAAAATATGAATAACAGTTAGTACATTAGAAATTGGACTGTATTTTGGCAGATGTATTTATCTACCATTAAGACTTTTTTTTAGGAGTTAATAAATCGAAATTCGCAAAAAAAAATTTATGTTTTAGGAAACATTTTTGAAATTTAAATGATTCTTATAAAAACATAGTCATTGAAATCTAAGAGAAAATTAAGTGATCTGCAAATAAACTGACAAATTACAAATAAACAAATCAATCACCAAATAAAAAAAATTGCGAAAATTTACTTTAATTATCACTATAAAATGTTTTGAAAGTAAATTTATAATAGCTCATTTTATTATTGAACATATAACATAATCTAAGTTTTTTAGTTTCTTTAATTAATATTAGATCTCTATTATCAAATTATTATGATTATAAAGCATTCAATTTCTTAGAGAAATATTTTTCAGAAATAGACATTGTACAATTTTCCGACTTTAATTTTTTTTTATAATGCTATTGTAGTGTTGTGCTCACAAGGTTAGACTTTTGATTAAATCGTCACTAGCGATTTTCAGTATCCTATTTCTACGGGCAATCAGATAAATGATTTTTAATTTAGCATTTAAACACACAAAGTAACTGATATATTTAAGAAGAAATGGAATTTACACGTTAAGGAAATGAAATAAAGAATGTAGGATATGCATAAATCGAATATCGTACATCTTAATTAATATTAATTTGAGTTTTTAAAAGAATATTTATTTAATAATCATTAAAATATTTATTAATGATTGTGAAAAATTGGAAAATTTTCTTGTAAAGTCTAGACAAAAATGGTATAATTAAAAATGTGATGTTTCAACTACAGGTGAGGGAAATAAAGGATGTCAATTTCAATAAGATCTGTTGTTTCTTATCCCATTCGGTCATCTATGAACCCGTGTGTTCTCATGGAAGGAGCGAAGGGGATGACTCCAATGAAGTGCTCCTAGGTAGAAATCTGACATGGCTCCGTGTCGCTGAAGAAGGACATTTTAGGATGAACTACCCATTTGCGTATCGTATGGGAGAAAACCCGGAAAACTATCGCCGGGTAGTCTGACTCAGGAGGTAAAATGGTGAACATCATAAACGCCATCGAGTTTCTCGTTTTTTGAAACAATGTCTATAACAAAGAGGCCAACGTATTGAACATCTGCCCTAATGCTCCCCAGCGGCGAATGTTATCACTGAGCCCCGAGTCGGGCATCATGCATTCTAATTATATTTTTTGTGGGTTTTTAAATAAACGTTCATTTAATATATGTAAAAAATTCTAAAGTTTTAGAGTTGATTTTAATAGTTAATATTCCCGTCTGTCTTTTAATACCATCATTATTCTTCAAATACTCACAATAATAAACTACTCAACTGTCTAATAACATTATGCCTTCCTAAAAAATGTTTACTGAATTGATATTTCAACTAAATCCCGTAACTTTAATTATATTAATGTGAATTTGAAGGATATTATGTTTGGTTTTTTGTCTTCTTAGTATAGCCTAACATCACTTAAATATCATCTTTTGGGTGTGGTTTTCTTTGAAAGATAGTTTCTGTCTGATCCTGTCTCTTATAATAATTTGGGATCTACTCTGAGAAAATAGATAGGCAATTGTCGCATGCGAGGATCTGCACAACACACTCTGGTATAACGAATTAGATATGATTCAGCAAATATGGAAAATTTGTAGCAATATATCAGGGGATATATATATATATATATATATATATATATATATGAGGAGGCAAACTCCATTTATTTTTATAGGGTTCTTTTCTTGCTAGTGATGCATAATAGATAAACTTGTTTCTCGATGTGCAAGGCAAAAAGGAATTTCGTGGAGAACGTATCATAGAGTAATATGCATATATATAAAATACTCTTAAGGAATATATGTATAATGGCATATATATTACCCAAGCCTAATGTGTATGTACATATATAAAATAAAGTGCGCAATACAGAAAGTATCAAAAAATATAAAGCCAATGCGTATTGAAAAGGAAAGGAAATAAAAATCAATTCACAAACGAGAATAAAAAAATATTTTGAATACAACCAACCAACAAATGGGTATATATATATATCTCTCTCTCTATATATATATAAAGTTAATATTGGAAAGTCAGCGTTTTCAAGGATACTCAAATATTAAAATAAACTATTTATAATGCATGCATTGTTTGAGTTATTATAATGAACATGTATTTCTTTTATATTTTGCTGCGTTGTTGCGACTAAACAAAGCATATTTATTGATTTATTTTATCGTCAAAGGTTTATTGAATTTTGATAATTCAATAAATCTTTTATACCCTTTTTTAAAATTTCGTTATGGAATTTTTTGTTATTTAAAACAAAGAGCATAACTGATAAAAATTATTAAAATTTTTTAAAAGAATATTATATGAACGTCAATGCACTCTTTTAATTTGTTTTTAATATATATATGTGTGTGTCGTTAAACGATTCCCAATTTTTCTCTTTCCTAGATGTATTTAAGCCTTTTCATACGTTTTTTATTTGATCTGCGTTTTTAGCAAATGTTTCCTTTATTATCTGTAGTTGGGTGCACAGTACTATGCAAAATAAAAATATGTCTACATATAATTTACCATATTGATACATTGTATTACATGAATATTGATACATTGAATTGTATTGTATTTTCATCCAATCGTAACAGCTCATGGCACTAACACGAAAAGAGGGAACATGATTTGAACTTTTAGGGGAACCGCGAATGAAGAAATTAAGTAAGGGACAAATGTCATTCTAGAACCTGTGCATTTCACTACATACGAATTAAAATTGTGTTTCATTCATTTGATTTGCTCTTAAACTATACGGTGTTCTCATTTTGAATTTAAGCAATGTTTTTGTTTTGTAATGAAAAAAAGGTAATTGAATGGAATAATATAAGGAACAACATAGTAGATACAGAATTGTCAGCCACCATTTTAATACGTAAGAACTAACAATGGAATTATTATTTTGATTTATTTTTTTAATGTACTCTAACAATATATGAGCAAAACTAAATCGATCTTCATCTGTTTTACTAGCAAAGAAAAATTCCGAGACAATAAATTTTCCATAGCAAAAGACACGTAACCTCTTTGGCGAAATAAGGAATTTAACAAATCAAATTCGGATAACAAAACAAAATAACTCAAACTGGAATCATAAAGATGTACAGCATCCTTAAGTTATGTAGAAACTATTTAAATAAAAGGAAAAAAATATGCATTGAATAGCATTGAGAAAGCAGAATGAAAATATTGCATTGAGTTTCAGTCCACGAAAATTCACGCACCTTAAAGCATTCTTAACCATTGACATATGGAACTAATCATAAATAAATACATTAGCTCAATTTTTTTAAAACTTTCCTAAAGTCGTAGCAGAAGCAAGTTTGTGATTATTATTTTTTTAATTAAGATTATTTTTTTAATTTTTCATTAGTAACCATACATATTCGATGATCCATTAATTGCCAATTTTTCTCTTGGAATATATTATACACAATTCAGCAAGTTGTCCTGTTTAAAATTAATCGTCACACGAAATCGTAAATTTGTTTAATGTTTATTTATACTTATATTTTATCGACTTTTTAAAATCCTATTTATATGAAAATAATGTAATTAATTCAACATTTATTTTGTTTAAATATCAATCTACATTTCCTGTTTTTATTTTATGTTATCTTTCTTATTTTAGTGTTTAAAGTTTCTTGATCTAATCAATTATTTGTAACAAAGTTCTGAACAAAAAGATATGAAGAAAAATTATGCAGTGACTCGTTTGCTTATTTGCTATGGTGGATTCCATAGATGTGCATATACTGTGCATTTCTTATTAATTAGTGACTTTTTTTCAAACAGAAATATTTAAGTCATCTCTATTTTAACGCATTTAGACCTGATCTATTAGCAATAGTGAACATCCTCTTTAATTAATAAAATATGTAGGTAGCTAATTTCTTTTAACTTTTCCCATGTATTTTATTTTTAAATTTAATATTTATTATAACTTTAAACTTTAAATTAGACATAATATTTATCAGAAAAATATACCTGTCATAGTTAAAGGAGCAGGGAAAAAAATCAATTTAATTAGGGATCAAAATAATTTTGACAAAAGGCTTGATGTATAGGAAATAGGTAAGTAAACCTTCGGCTTAAATGTTATATAGTAAGAATGACCGAGGGAAGTAAAAATGACAGTTCATTTTACACAGAATACAAAAGATCTCAGTTAAAAGATTGTGCGTACAAGTCAAATATTGCCTTCTTCCAAGAAAAGCGGAAAACCATTTGACAAGCCACTGAGCACTGTAAATATTTGCAGTCAAGACGTCTAATTGATATGGCAAATCTTAGCTTTGACTCATCAAATAAGAAGCTGAAAAATTTGTTTGTGAAGTCTTTGTGTGGCTCATATTATGAAATTGCTGCTCACTTAATTTTTCTTTTTGTATTCATCCTTTCTGAAAACGAATAGTTCGATGCAAATATGTATATAGTCCCATGGTTACTTTTGAAAATTTTCCAAAGAAGATTGAAAATGTAATGAAAAGAGTTAAAAAGTTAACATAAGTTTTAAAAACTTTAATTGTTCTTTTTATTCTTTATTTCATTGATTTATTATTATTACAATGAATTATTTTACAATGTATAATTGCAATAACCGCAATATATTTAAGTATTTAAAAATTGTATGCAAAAGACTAAGTTAACTAAGTGACTATAAAAAAAGCATTAATTTAATTTTTAAACTAAAAATATAAGATAAATTCAAGTTAATTAATTAATAAACATTCAGTGATACAACAAGCAACCTTTCAATCTTATTTCGATGACAAAGATTTTACATGATGATGACGAATGTAAATGAGGAACTTTTTTACATGAAAATCAAATTTAAATATGCACTCATAGAAAATAATAAATAGACAATATTGTAATTTTTTGTAAAGTCATTAGATAATGCCCTCGTGTAAATCTATATAAAGCCTCGGTGACTTTTAAATCCACCTTTTCCGTATAAATCCGGTATGATTACCCTCTTTGAACGGAACAAAGAATCTCAGTGAATCATCTGTATGGACATTTTTTCACGTAAAGTCACACAGTAACCATTGCTCCAAGTGCCTTCAATCAGACTCTGCAAAAGGAAAAGCAAATGCGGAAGTTAGTTCCGCGAGCAATTTACTACCACAGCTCTGAAATGGTAAAAGGAAAAGGAGAACCCCCATCTATCCCTTTCTGAAATATGTTTCTTGTGTTCCAGTAGCGGACATATCCAAAGAAAACGGCCTCACAAAGCCAACGGAAAACTCCAGGGAATCAATATATGGATATACGGTTGAGAGAAAGAAGTTTGGGCTCACAATATTTTCCATGCCAGTTTCTTTCGATGCCCCCTTTTCCCACCCCCTTGTGATAAACCGATCGTGGTTAACCGATAAAAGAAAGAAAGTTTAACCTGGTTTAAAAAGCATGTTTAGTTTTACTTGCTGATACGGTTTTTTTATCAAATTGATTATTCGTAACGTTAAATGAACCGTTGTAGATTTTTGAAAGAGTAAGGCAGGTCTACTGGTAACTGGTGACTTTTGCAGCAGGCCTAAAACCCTTCTTTTGGTACCTTTTTGCTTTCACAACAAACTGAATGAATATTTCTTTTAAAAATAGTACCTCGAAAACAGGAGGAATAGCTTAAATGAATACCAAATGGATCCACTTTCCATCTTATGTAATTTAATATGGTAACAAGTATCTTCGTAAAATTAAATTGACCTATCACGCAATCTCTGCAGTAATCTTAGTTTTCGTGATTTAATAGGGAAAATATACAGGAAATTCTATTATATTTAATATAAATATAAATATAACTTGTATTTATCTATTTATATTCTTATTTTTATTACATTTTTATTATATCTCAAAAATAACCGGTATAATTTGAAAAACAAATTATAACTTTAGTAGCTAATCTATTTTGAATTTTATTGGGATCAGGTATAATCCTGGATAATTAATAAAGTAGGAGTTCTAATAAGTTATGTGAATATTTTTAACATACAAAAGTTAGTCTATTGAGAAATATGTAATTCAAATCTTAAAAACCTTAAAATATTTAAAGCAGTACATCAAGCTGAGCAAAATATGATAAATCGCAATTTTTTTTTTTTTTTTTTACAATTTTTTGTATAAATTCCAATTAGAATATTTAAATGAAACTATGTTTGTATTAAGAAAAAATAATGATTACTTTTTTTAAACAAAAACCAGAAATTGAAATTAAAATTCCAGATAATCAATAATTTTATTTTATTGAATTTCTGACTTACAAATAAAATAAAGCTTAAACAAACATTTCGAATCTATCCACATAAATACTAACAAAATATTTTCAGATGTAATATTTATTAGTTAATTGTCATCTTTTCTTGCTCATTCATGCAAAAAAGGTCAATATGCAAAGAATTGGTTCTTTTTATTATTATCTATCTATTAGGAGTCAATGTGTCAGAACTATAATATTTTATTATTAATTAGATACTTCTTGTAGCAATATCTTTCATCGCAATTAATAGTTGTTAATTAGAGGATTAATTGTAATGTTAAATTATTTATTATATCCAACTTAAACCAATCGCAACAAATTATATAATGTTTTTTACTTCGGTAAGTCTGATTCAGAAATACCAATGAAAATTGCAAGATTACATTACATTATACAATGCTCATTACATTATACAATGTAACTACAATCAATTACCTTACATCTTTATGCAATTAATTCCCAAACATTTCAAATAAATCAATCTAATATTCAACTAAATTTTTACTATATTAATCAGAGAAAAATTAAAAAAATATGATCAAATAAAATTAACAACAATTAAATAATGTGTGGACAAAATATATCACCATTTCCATTTTATCCCAGTATCTCTTCCTTTTAAACCTATTTTAATATATTTTGAACATTTAAACTTGTAAGATTAATTAAAATTTAACTCCGAATTATATTCTTTTTGTGCTTGATCCTAAATATTTCATTTCAGTACATTTCTGTAGGAATTATGATCAAATATTTAAATTATTAAAAACTCGGAAATTTTTGATTAAATTTTTGCTAAAGGTAATGAATTTTCTAAAAATATTAAAATTTATTATATTTTTAAAAATTAATTATTGCATTACTTTTCTAAACCTAATGCTCTAGAAATATTTAAAATATCAATTTAGAAAGAAAATATTTGAATTAATCAAAACATTTATTATAGTCTACACCTTGTGTAGCCCACATAATTAATTTCTCATTTAAATAAATTTATTAGCAATGTTTAATTTTTATTAAATATTTTCAAATAAATCACTTACCAATTTTTTTTCTCTTTTGAAATTATGTTTTTATAATTTTATAGTTTTAAATTAAAAACTGCAGATACCAAAAATAATTAACTTTTAAGTTATTATTTTTAAAGTAAACCCAATTATTATAATGACTTTGTGAATTATATGTTGTAGTTTTCTTTTAAAGAAACATATTATTTAATAGCAATTATAAGAATTCAAAGTATTTGCTTACTCGTACTTATTACGGAATTAGAAATGAAATTATACTTTTTATCAGAGTACAGTAGAAAAACCTACATACTGCAAAGAGGAAAAAAATTTATATAAAATCATCTACCTTTTAATGAATATATTATTGATTCTTATATTTTTACCTTAAAAAAGAAAGTAAATAATTTTTGATGTTCTTAAAATTCTTATATCAACAAAAATTCTATCAGCCACTAACAAAAACTTCAGTACTTGTCTCTACTTGAATTATTTTTATCCTAAAGTTATCCTTTCTTTACGTTATTTTTCTCGGAAAGTAACACAAAACTAAAAATTTTACAGGGTATTACAGACACAAATCAAATATTTCAATAACAAACCTGGTTCTGAAGAAAAACGAAACAACAAATTATCTAACAAATCAATTGCAGCCCAAAGGAGTCTGAATCGTTGTGAGTTTAAGGAACTGCACTGGAAAGCTTGTTGGAGCAATCCGCTAAGTTGAATAATGTATTATAAAATAAAAAGCTAATAAAACAAGAAATTTCTTTTAATGTATTTTCATGATATTCTACGACTTTCTTTGTTGCTGTATAAGAAAGTGATTTTTTGAAAAATGCCACTGATTCCCTAAAATCAGTAAGGCATGTAAATTTCGGGACTGACCCTGATGTGTTTGATTGATTGAGGGAGAAAATTTGTCGCTAGCAACTTAGAAGCTCGTAAGTCTAGGGAAAACACCACATTTAATCTCTTTCAAACCCTCTGAGTCCCCACTGATAGGGATTGTGTCTACCGTTGATAGAGTCTTGATTGATTTCGCCATCAAATACATGGTTCTACAGCCATTTGTTTTGTGTTCGCGAATTAAGTAATGGTCATATATTATTTAGATCATGAGAATGGCAGACGTCGCTGTCACAGGAAGATCAAATATATCTAAGATAGGTAGGCATTTTTTTATTCTTTACAAAAAGGTTATAAAGTATAGATGTGATGATATATATTTGGGATAGTAGGTATCCCATATAGTTGGTATAGATGTGATGATATATGTTTGGAGTAGTAGGTACCCCATGCAGTTGGGTATAGATGTGATGATACATGTTTTCAGTTGAGATTAGACCAACAAGTAATAATGTTCTAAATAAACAAGTTTTATTATTTACTCTAAAAAAGTTCGGTACAGATCCGGTAATTTACTTAAAAAATCTGTCTCATACATCATTCCATGAACAAATACAACATGGTATGATATAAGAACATTTAACCTTCTAATAATTGCAATTCAAAGTCTCGTTTAGGAATTATTATTTAAATGTAGAGTTACACTACTGCATTTTATATTTCTATGCAATAAAATTTTAAATTACTAATTTATTTTTCCGAATTCTTAGATTTCAGAAACTGTAGCAAAATCTTTTATCATTTTTGTTAAATATATGTAGATGTTTATTAAAGAAGTAGATGTTTCTTTAAAATTCCTGAGATTATAAAAATTTCTGTTCATTGAAATCGTTTCAAAATAACTATGAAATAAACGGAGTATTTTAAAGCAAGCAAAATGTAAAATGTTTGAAGTTTTTATTACTAGTTTGTATTTGGAATTGACACTATGCGTAAAAATTATTATTTTAACTGTCAGTGATTCTAGCATCGACTATCAGAATGCCTGGAGTAAATTTTCCGAGGTTTTCACATATATGACACTAAGATGCGGGGAGATTACTCCTGAAAATCTTCCCAAAAGGAAATTCCTTCTCTTCATTCTATGTTCGTGAAATATCCGTGGTATACATAAGTGAAACACGAGTCAAGCTGATGTATATGCACATAGAAATTGTTCACGATGTATCAATAATTCAAAATCTTATTGAATAGAAGAAATATTAATATAATTAAACATAAGAACATAATATTTATCAACTAAAAGCAATTTATTAGTAGAACTGTAAAAGAAACATATTTTTAAAATTAGAAATATATGTTTTATATCTTTTATCAAATACCCATATGAGGTATGTAATCTAATTCAAATAATACATTTTCAAGATTGTAATTTAATAAGTAAGGATCAAGCTTCCTTGACATCCTTTCATGCTCGATTTATTGGCCACTTTATATAACTTACGCTTCTATGCTGATTTTTAACTTGAAGTCGAATACCTTGCGATAAGGCCGTTAGACTTCAGTTGATTTTAGTTCAGTCAGATTTAATTAGAAGAGGTTGCTTTCTGCCATTAAAATTTTAATATACAAAGCCTTATTCATACAACACTGTGCATTCAAAGCAAATGCGGGTATTTTGCTAGATGTTTAGATAGGTATCAATATTTTGCTATTATATACGACTAAATTAATTTTGAAAATTTCACAAGTAGTTGAAGCTTTCAAAACTACATTAGGTAAGATAATAGAATTTCATTTTCTAAACTAATAATTTCTCCATTTAAACTGTCTGATGCAAAGATTGTTAAGTTCTCGCATTCGATCCATTTTAAGCTGAATACATGATGTTGAACACTATATGAAATGTTTTTAAAAGAAAGTATATCCAAAAGGGTTAAAATCAAATTTAGAATATTCGAAATCAAATTGGAGGCTCTATTATCATATTTTGTATAAGTTATATATTATTTTATTTTATATAAAATTATGCTATCAAATTGTATATTATATATTAAATTATATATATTTTTTTAATTACATATATTATTTTTGTATTTCATATAAAAGGAAAGCAAAATGTCGAATATTGCTGACGAAATAGCAAAATTATGACGCTTAAAAGCAGGATTATGGCTTTTACAAATAAGTTTATGAAAAGGAAAAATAAATATTTCAAAAAGAACTAAAAATGCATTTCTTTTAAATTAAATGTTTAAGGATAAACTATTTTTTCAGGAAACAATAAAAATTTAGCACACATTTAGCAAAAAATTAGTTTTTAATAAAATAAAAATGCTCATAATTTATTTAGAGTCTAACAATACGACAAAGAAGTGATTTGTTATTCGTTTGAATTATTTTTTCTTCTTCCCTATGTAAATAATTATGATGAGAAAGAGAATTATATTCATTGACATCAATATCTGCGAGTATAACATGAAGCTGATTGATAAACCAATAGCACACTAAAAATCTTTTCGCGATCGACTACTATATAGTTTCCTCTTCCATGGTGATCCTTAACTTGCAGTCTAAATGTGGCCGCTAGACTCCAGGTGCAATGATGCTTCGAAGGGGATGCTTGCTGTCATTGGAAACTCCCCTGAACTGAGGCAGCCTTTCAACCCCTAACGAAATTACATTACTGTTCACGATTCCCCTTCGGGAAATCGCCTTCTGCACATCTGCCGCCGTCTATTCCAGTTCGGGATTAATTTCTTCTGGGGAATTTCCAAATCGTGCTAACTCCGGTACATGGCCTATTATTTTTCTGGACTAGATCTTTCGGATTGGGGGAGCAGAGATTTTAGGCCTAAAGAAAAGAGATCCAGGAAAAAAGAAACTGCGCTCAGCAATGAGAGCAAATAATGTTTTCTTCCACAGTAAACTGATTACATGTCTTACAGATAAACCAAATAATCATTTATTATATTTTTTTGTGTTTTTAACATCGGTGGGCCTCATGTTGCACTTATGTATAACCCACCGACTTGAGATGAAGGGACGACAGTGTCTTCAGGGTGTAACTTCCTCCGAATTTACATGTCGAATGGGATAACTGCCACCAGGCAGGCTGACTATCAATGCAAGATTCTTTGTACACATTTTCATAACTGCCATTCAGTTTCCCCTTTTCTAAAGCAGTGACTAAACAAGATCCACTTCGGATTCGATCCTCAGACCTCCTGCATACTAGCAGAGCAAGTAGCCACTGCTCCACGAGTCTGGCGAACCAAATATTAGAGAACGAAAAATGATGAATATTGCTTAGATAACCATAAATAGTGCTTTTTTTATGATAAATGTAACGTATGATCTGTAAAAACTTCAAAAAATAAACAATACACTGAAAGCAATATATACATACACACATTAAAAAATATGTCACTTCACTTTTATCCCGACTTAAATATTCAAGCATCATAAAACAATCACTTTAGAGTAGGAATGCACAAACTTGTGAAGGCCGCATGTAATTAATGGAAGTTGTCCTTGGCCAGCAGACACAAAAAGCCTTCAAAAGTTATCTAATATATGTATATGATAGAATATGTATATATATATATAATGGCTGGGTAATGTTGAAGTTGCTATATATCTACCATTTTAGCAACCAATGACCTCCGGTCAAATTGCCAGGGGTTTGATAAGAATAATATTTTTAGGCATCAATTATTTTCGTATTTAATACGAAATATTTAATACACCAAATTTTCTTTATGAACTTGATACTTCTTTTTCCAAATATATAGACTCATATATAATGCACCTATAAATGTAGATGTATATTTTTAAATTTAATTATATACTACATTTGAAAATGCCATTTACATCTTAAAATAATTCAAAAGAACCGCAAAATTTTATTTCAAAAAATTGTTCAGGAATTTACTGTATCACTTTTTATCATCATTTTGGGAATATTAATGGAATACCAGAAAATACTTTATTAACAAGACTAACCTGTTAAAGAAACTTGCATAATCATAAAGACCTCCTTTCATACTCACAAAATAAATAAACTACCAAAAAGAATAAAAAAATTACGTTTCAAGCTTATAAATTCTCATTACTTATATAACTAACAACGTTACTCCTTTCAAGTTTAAAATCCCTGGCCTGCATCTCCAAAGAAGATTTCTTTTGAAACTGGCATAAAAGGATTTCTTAAACTCACCTTACCTCCTCGTCAATATTTCATCCGCCTTGTCCTTAAATTAAATCTCAGATAATAAGAGATCCCGAGTGATATTCGTCTTTCAATGTAATGAGACGATTCCGTGCACGCGATTTCAAGTTAAAAGGCAACGGCACGCGAACCCAGAGACTTCCCCAAAAAGGTTAAGCCCAAGGCGGTAGGAAATACTCACTTCTCCGAGAAAGAAACAACGGCGAATCTTCAGCTGCCATTTATGTTATACTTCGGTAATTGTTTTAAAAACGTTGGAAAAATTGTATTTTAATTTTTTAATTCATTTCAAGTTGAGTTTTTATACAAATAACTAAAATTATTTTTGAATTCATTTTCTTTTTTTCATACACTGTAATAATATACGCCATTAAAATTGCTACACCAAGAAGGCGACATGCTACAGACGTGAAATTTAAACGACAGGAAGAGGTGCTGTGATATGCAAATGATTAGCTGTTCAGCGCATTCAGACAAAGCAGGCGCCGGTTGCGACACCTACAATGTGTTTAAATGAGGAAATTGTTCAGCCAGTTTCTCATACACAAATTGCATTTGAACGTTTTTGCCTGGTGAAAGGTTGTTGTGATGCCTCGCGTAAGAAGCAGAAATGCATACCAGAACGTTTCTGACTTTGATAAAGGTCGAATTGTAGAGTACCCGGATTTCGGTTTATCGTATCGCAGTATTGCTGGTCGCGTCGGTCGAGATCCAATGACTGTTAGCAGAATATGGAATCGATGGGCTCAGTACGGTAATACGGAACGCTGTGCTGGATCTTAACGGCCCCCTATCACTAGCAGCCGAGAAGACAGGCATGTTACCCGCATAGCCTTAATGGATCGTGCAGCCACGTCACGAACCCTGAGTCAAGAATTGGGGTCTTTTGCAAGACAACAAGTGACTGCACGAAGAGTTCGACGACGTTTGCTGCAGCATGGACTTTCAGCTCGGAGACTATGGCTGCGGCTACCCTTGACGCTGCATCACAGACAGAAGCGTCTTCAATGGTGTGATTGTTCTGGGTACTGATTTCTCAGGATCTATGCACCCAAATTTCTTGAAAATTAAATCCTTTGTTATTTCCAGTATAATATATTGTCCAATATATATCATTTCGTTATCTGCATTTCTTCCTGGTGTAGCAATTTTAATGGCCAGTAGTGTACATTAATTACGAAGGAATAATTTTCAAACTAAATACCCCATTCCAAACCTTCATTCGTGGAGAAGGGATACAAGTAAAACACTTTCGGGACAGAGGCGACTCAATGACAAGACTAGCATTACTGACAGTTGGTTGCATAGTGGGAGTTTTCAGAAATTTCTTCCGTGTGACTCGCACATTTTGTGTAGGTCAGTATTGAAAACTTTCGCGAAAAGAAGCTTTCTTGTGCAATGGGTATTTAAAAAGTCCATAACTTTTGATTTCAAAGAAAGGTAAGATTTAAGTATTTTATTGTTTAAAAGCAAAATGTCATGTAACTCAATGGCTCTTTAATAACTATTTCGTGAACTATTTCGATTTAAAGAAATATCACAAAATCTTTCAATTTAAAATGTAGAATGCAACTTGGAGTAATCAATGACTGAGCAAAACATTAATGACCACATCAATGAATGACTAAAACATTAAAACTAATTTATTTAAATATGGCTAAATATAGAATATTACTAATTTAAATGTCCCATTGCCATGGTACATTGTTACCATAATATAACAAGAACTATTTTATTAGTAAAACATTTTAAAGTGTTCAAAATCGTAAGAAATATGCTTATTATAAAGACCAATGTAACTAAGATACTATAGTGATTTATAGACTAATGTACAAGAAATTCAAGGGATGAATGAGTTGCCTTTACTGGTAGTGTAGTTGTAATGTAGTTGAGTCCTGTATCACTAGTGAATCGTGAAAACACCCAAAAATTATATTATGCTCATTCAGATTCTCCAACATTAAAAGCGTGCTATTTCATAAAAAAGAACATTAATTTTACAAATGCATACAAAGCAGATATTTCTAATGGAAACATTTAATTGTTATAATAAGACTACTTTCCCTGTTTATAAATTTTATCAACCTGTATATAATGCATTCCTTTAGAGGGGAAAAAAATAATGCATTACTTTTAGAGATTTATAACAATATTATAAGATTACTTCTTTCTTTCAATTTAAAAAAAAAATTATCTTAAAAATCAATTCAGATGTCCAAAAAAATGACTTATTTTGACAGTTTACACATTAAAAGCCTTTGAATGCAATTTGTATTTTTCAAATTGAGTCATATTTAAAAGTAATCATATTTTTTAAACCAATTCATTTTTAATCATGGTATCATATTTTCTTTTATAATAATTTAGATTCATATATATCTGAATTACTGATGAATCTCTTCAAAATTTTTTAATTCGCAAAATAGTGTTCAATTCCAACAACCTTCATATAAGCCAACTGAGCCAGCGACTGTAAACCTCCAATTATTTATGGTCGATCGTACTTCGAGGAACAAACTATTCGTCATCATTGTCACCGTACAAGAAATATAAACATCATTTTCATTTGTAAACAAGAGTACGACATCAACTTACAAGTTAAATTCCCTATTTCTCCCATTACCGGGAAGTAATATTGTACAATGAGTATGTGCACGGCCTGCTCTTGGGATGTGGTCGCCAACTAAATGAATAACTTGGAGTCCATTTACCCTTCTTCGTATGTACTTGTTACATTGTAATTTTAATTACATTCAACGGGATTCACAAGCAGCACTTGCAAATTTGTCTGCTGAGGTCATTTAATGTAGTCACGCTATTCAGTAACCTTAAGTAATTTTACGTCTAGAAGGAGGTTGTAATAACGATGGATAGTATACAGCACAGAAAATGTTTCTAGGTTCTTAATCTATAAAAACAATTTAAATTTAAATTTAAATTTTTGGTTTATTAGTAAATTAATTATATTTATCTAAATAAGTAAATGTATTTATTTATTTTAATTAATTAATTCTCTTATATTTCACAAACGGTTATTCATTTTTGTTTTATCCGTAAGTACAAGCAGAGGTAATATTGGAGTCTAAATTTCTTCTTTTGTCGAAAATTTTACAAAACTCTCAATAACTGTTAATGGCACATTCTGCACTTTATTAGCTGTCTAGTAATAAGAACATATAACTTTATAATAAAGATAAATTAGCTGTTTCCTTTCATTTAAGAAATGGGTTTAAAAACTTGTCCCCAATGTTTCTATTTAAAAGTAATGTAAAATTAGGACCTTTGCAGTATAAGAGTTCATAGCAAAGTCTGGAGAACTCGCGAATGATCCCAAGGATCGCGAAAACAGTTTAAATTCCTTCGAAGCTGATACTCATTTTGAAAGAATGAGTAAATGAAATTTGTTTTGAATGGAATGTGGTTTAGGTGTTGTAATTTTTAAGGATTTAAATAGTGAACGCTTTGATCTAGAGATTGGCAAATATGAAATTGATTCAGATTTACCTAGGTTTTTACACTATATACTGTACTACACTGGTGCTACACTGCTGCCACCGTTCTCTTTTTCGCACAACTTTAGAATCAAAGTTATATTTTATTACTTCGAATATATTGTTAGGATATCGATCGTTCAAAAATTGGGATCAAATTATTAGGCGTGTTTTAACATAAAAATATGATTTCCTATAAAGACAGGTAAAATACTCATTGAGCAACATAACGATTGAATGAACAAAAACATAAAAAAGTAAGAGCTAAACACAAAACAAAATTAAAAGAATTATTAATATGCAGACTGCTGTAGGTCATTTATTTTCATGTGATGCCTGGCTACAAAACATCACAAAAAGTAGCACATTTTGAGAAGTTAATACGTATAGAGTATTGTTAACTACCACTAGAACATTTTCTCTCATTAAGAATAATCTGGCATTGATCCCGCATTTCTATAAATATTTACTCTACGATAAATTCTTAATGCCGTCATATTTTATTATCTTAAATTGGAAGATATATGATAAAATGTTTATACAGTGTAATTTTCTAAATACGTCTTCAGGGGTTTCTCTTCCACAATAATAGATAAGAGTTTATATCTTGTCTCAGATTTCAGCATGATAAAGGTAGCATATTTAGTTCCACGATGGTTAATATTTCATAGCATTTTAAAGTTATTATATTTAAAAAGTACTGTTGTTATATTTGGGCTGTTTTGTTTCTTATTTACCAGCTAACAATCTACTATTAGAAATAAGCAAATTCATACATTTAATTAAAATATTAACGACGAGCAACTTAAGACGTCATTAAGATTAATTTTTAATAAAATAATTTTTTTAATTTATCAAAAAAAATATTATGTAATTAAATTCTGCAAAATTTTTTAAGGAACGTTTTTGAAGTTTATTCATTTGTAATGAAATAAACTTCAGTTTCTACTACACGTCAATGTAGTGGAAACTGTAGTAAGTAGACTCTGCATATGTATTGCAGTTTAAGTTTTAAAACATATATATTGAACATTAAATGAGTTGAATGTAATAATGACATCTTATCTGATTATACTTTCACTCAGAAAAACAATACTAGTAATTAAATTTATGAAAAATAAATTCTTTACATGATATTATTCAACAATGAATAATTATGCTCGTTTCATTCCAAGACAGATCTAGTATAGGACCTAATACATAGCAATTTTTACATGAAATTGAACAATTGTAAATAGTAGCATTAGATATTTTGTTCTAATAATTTTAAACTAATCAGAAATTGCTTTGTTAATTCTATATAAAATATATCAATAGGCAAGAGGTACTTAAACGATAAAAATTTTGCTATTGAATTGTAATAAATATCTCCAATCTCATCTTATCCATTAAGGTCTAAAGTAATCAGAGATCTTTCAAATAAAAATATAATTCTATATAATTCTAAATATTCAGTCAAAGTAATATTCTATATTTAGCCATATTTAAAATGTTTACATTTAATCATACTTCTCTTTTTTTTAATACAATAAAAATGTTTCATAATACACAAGGAATTTCATTTCAAAATAAAAATATCAGTTTTGAAGATCGAATTTATCAATTTATTTCCAGAACATCTACACATCTCAAAATAATATATATATAAAATCGCATTTTTTATCTCTTTTTTCTTTAAAAATCATCCGAAAGAATCAACCTTAACTTTACTTTTATAAAATAAAGTCAAAATAATTGGAAATTCTGATTTACACATTTATAATAACTAGATAAAAATAAATACGAATGCAAAAATATCGTATATAGCAAATATTTTCAATTAGTATGCATTATATTTGGTGGAAATATACATTAAACAAAAATAAAAACGGAATCTCTAGCCATATTCGTGAAGGTAATATTTAATTTAAGGAAACACATTTTTTATGTGTGAATGCTGATGCATAATAAACGATAAAAACGTAAAATAAATGAAACATATGATTCTAATAAAACAGCTATTTAGGCAAATTAAGTTTTGATATTGATGATCTTTATATCTCAGTGATCGGTTGGAAGAATTTACTCTCTGTTACAACTTTCACATTTCTCTTGAATAAAAATTATTAGTTATAATAAAACTTAAATGCTTTTCAAGTGAACTTTGCTAGAAATAATACAAAACTATTCATTAAGAATTAAAAATGAGTTAAATAATAAACATAATTAATGATAAAACTTGTAAAGCTGTTTATAATATGATTTAAAAGCTTATTTTCCATGGTTTTTTGGACGAAATTTATTTTGTGATTTAAATGCAAATAGAAGTAATAAATCTGAATTCAAAATAAAATATACGTAGAATATAGATTTTAGATATTTAAAATTCTAATCTTCATTGAAGAATAAAAAAAAATTCAACTCATATCAAAAAGGTTTATTTAAAAAAACTTTGTAATTACATGTTATAGCGGGAAATATATAGAGGTGAAGAAAATGTATTTTTTCAAACAAATAATATTAGTTTGTGATAAATAGTTCCTTACATTTGAGAAGAGATTAATCGCATTTTGGAAGGGCTTTCAAGAATACGTTGTGTGTCGTACTCGAGAAAACTCGGAACACTCTAAGTAAACCATCTCAAGAACACTCAGAAGGGCTTTTGAGATTGTCATTGATTCTCCATTCTTCTGAAATAAGTAATTCTTACACATAACTTCAGTGGACATCGAATCCTAGTCTCTTCACACTTTGGAATGGTTCCACTTGACCATTAATGGAACTTAATGGTAAACTTCAAAAAGAACGATTTTGTTGAATTAGGCCCAATAATTTAAAATACATATAATCTATTTTGACAAAAAGTCAACGCACTTAAACTCAGGATTCATTATTGCTGAGAAAAGGAAATTTACAATTTGAAATAAAACAAGATACTACAAATTGTACAAAATATTTCAACAATCTGAACATATTCTGGAATATATGTTTAATTAATCTGATGTACTGAGCAGTTTTGCCACGCTAACACGAGATTTCATTTTAGAAGACGATATTAGATAAATAGAAGGCAGTACTGCATGTATAATTTTCGTTCTGGAGGACATGACACAAACATTTCAAGTTTAATAAAAATTGTGCTTGTACTTCATTGCAAATGAGGTAATTATATTGATCACTTCACTTAATCTTTAGAATCATGGAATAGCTTTAATATTTTCATAATCCTTGATTGAAGAATTAAAATCAGTCTTAAGAATTAAGTGCTCAAGATCACGATATTTCTACAAAATTTTACATTTTACATAAGCTTATCAGATGGGCAATAAATTTCAGGAAATTACTTAAACAGAGTACTTTTACTTTCTTGTATTGCTTGGTTTCGTGAAACATCAAAAATGATTACAGGAAAGTTTTAAAATAAATAATTGATCCGATTTTGGTCATATATTGCAAAAGGTAAATACATATGGTGTGATCGATTTCAAACTATGTAACAATAGTTTCTTTTAGAAGAAAGATAATAATTAAAAATTATAAATTTTAATAGAAATGGAATAAAATATTTTAGAATTAACATGATGATATCTCAAAATAGATATTTCATGTGGAAGCATTAAAAAAAATAACAAAAAAACGTGATCTTGGTATTTGATGTTAGTTTACTTAAATTTTAAAACAACGTCAATTTAAAAAAAAGTACAATAAAAATGAAGCTTTTTAATTTAAGTTCATGTTCAAAATTCAGTGTGGAAATTTAAAATGATTAAGACCATATCGAATAAAATATTTTATTTACTTTTATATACACAGATATTAAATTTTTATAGAATTAAAGGGAAGAATGTTTAAATTTTTCTTCATTGTTTTACTGATTTTTTGTGAACAAGCAGGCATCTAGACTTAAAATACTTATAATAAATGATGCCATTGTAATCGGAATAAAAATGGGCCCATGCAGATGTCCCCAAAAATTACCAAATCTTATTCCTGATTATATGTTTTAGCTGGAATGTGTCAAAGAATGTGTAAATCTACTAAATGTGTCAAACAGTAGAACCTTTTGGTGGCATGCCACTTTTGTTGGAAACTGCTTAGAGATTGCGTTTGAAGTACATCAGCATCAGTAGTTTTTGACATTCTTCTTCCAATATAGCGTGATATAGATCAGTGTTTAGTAAACATCCGTATTTCACATATAACAGTTAAATGTTAAATAAATAAAACTTAAACTTTCTTCTGCTAATTAAATTTTCTTCTTTATTAATAGTTATGTTTTTTATATATTTTTTAATAATTGGATAAACATTTTGAATTACCTCTTATTTAGTTTTTAAAGTAAGTTTTAAATTTTCTCGAGCTTAAATTAGAGAGTCAATATTATTATTTATACGATAAGAATTGCAAGTATGTAAATATTTCTTTTCAAATAAATATTGAGATTTATTTCTCATTTTCAGTGTTACTGTATGATAAATCCCTAACTAAATGTAAAATAAAATATTTCAACGTCATTGGAAAATGGATTTCGACGAAGTATCAGTTTTTTGAATTTCAATTGAACGATTCACCCTGATTATTTTCTCTTAAGAAAGAGTACTACATAGAAGAGTTTAATCCTGGAAGGCAGTTCTACAAATGAAAGCATACTTTTTCTTGACGATCTTCAATTACATTAAAGTAAGTTTCCAAAGTTTTCGCAGATATTTAGTAGTCTCAATTATCGTCTCAGTTCCGAAATGGAAATAAAACCAAAAAATCAACTGTTCAGGGTGACGTAAAGAAATGCAGTCTCGATTGCATTAGCGATGTCCTCTCCTCCCAATTACAATCGTTATTTTTTGAGAAAATTCTTAGTATTTGCAGTAACCAATTGGGAAATCTCTTGGATTCTCGACACGGACTCCTTGACGAATGTGAGATGAATTGGAAAGTGAGACACGTCGCGTAATTGAGAGAAAGATTACTCCTTTAAAAATAGAAAGTTTGCTAGACAAGGATTTTCGAGATATAGAAAGAGTTACGGTTACTGAAATATATTCAATTGAGAATAACAGCAATGGCAATAAAAGATTATATGTTTATAATAAAAGATAATGGATATATCCCAGATTCTAAAAGTTTTTGATTCTAAAAATTGTACTGAATATTTATTAAAATAGTACATGAATTGAATATTTATTTATTAAATTCAATAAATGTAGGTGTTAGATAGATTATTTCATATCTATACTAATGAGTGTGGAAGAAATATGTATATAAAAAGTTTCAGAATTAGGAATAGGAATATTTTTTAAATTAAATTTCAAAGTTACATGTCTAACTATGAAGAAAAAAAGGTATATTTTTTTTTACTTTGCTGTTTATTTTTAACAATTACAGTTAAAGTAAATCAATAAGCGGCTGCTGCCTAATGTCAAAATATAATCATTACCACACCAGTGATGAGTAGCACATGCTTTAACTTTACAAACTTCAAGGAAACTTTCTTATACGACTGATTAAATACTGTAGCATGAATCCTAGCGTATGAATAAGTAGTAGTAATCAAAGCATGTGCTAAGTAAAGTAGTGTACAACAATTCTGAAATTTTTTCGATTTATTTTAACCATCTAAGTAGTAACTAAGTAGTGATTTAATTAGTAAAGTTTCTGCTTATACTATATTTAAATGAAGACTCTTATTTATTAAGATTATGATTTAAATTTTTTCTTAACTTTTGTATAAAGGCGAGTGTATGGATTGTTAAATTGAAGGCATGAAAATTCCGCGCACACATCGCCATTTGGCAAATTATCTCGAAATCTAACAACTTAGAGTACTTTTTCAAATTATGATTTATGTAGATTTAGAAAAACGCCCAGTATAAACTATATTTGTTTTAAACAACTCTGTTCAACATACTGCATCTCAGTTATAATTATTTTATAATTAATAATTATTTATTGGTTTTATAGTTATTCTGGATTTAAATTAAAATATTCTAAAACTTAAAAAAAAAAAAAAAAAAAAAACACTTCATGGAAATTTTCACCCAATTTTGAAAAAAAAAACTATTTACTGACTTTACTTAATATTAACACATTAATAGTATATTAATCTCAAAAAATTTCCAATAAACGTCTGAACAGATATTTTTGAGTCCGAATATCCATATCTAAAATCTGTTTTTTAATATTACTTGTATTTGATTATCTTGTATCTCAGTATTTGCTGTTTAATTTTATTTCTATCTGAATATTAAAATTTTTTTTGTATGAAAGCGTCTTGTTTTGCAAAATTTGCTTCTTTTTAACATCGTATCTGTATCTGTTCTAGTTTTTAATTTAATTTGGCTTTACTGAATATTTACTTTAGTATTGAAATATTTGTATTTGAGCATTTTATTTATTATTTGTTTTTAAATATTGCCTTAACGATACATTTTTTTAATAATCTTTAAAAATACATTTTACTAATAAAAAATTCACCTCCCAATATTATCACCCTTAAGTTCAAAATGATTTGCAATTTTGCATATATTACCGGAATCATTTGAACCTTATCGGATCCCTTTTGTGTTCGCGGCAAATATCGACAGGTTGTGGTTTGCTGCGGGCAATTTGAAGCACGACTGCAAATTTGGTTTGCAAGACGTCTGCACTATTAAACTTGGTTACAGCAATTAATATATTGTATGGAACAGCTAGCCTATGAATCTATTTCTGGAAACACGAGTCAGACATTAGAGCTGAAATTTGCTTTTAAATTTTTAAATAGATGAATTAGAACTTAACTCTAGAAAATAGAACACACGAACGAAGTATATATATATAGAACACAATTACACTTTAAACATCTTTACAATATTTATTTTGAAATATTATATTTTCAATCATACTATGTTCAAAATTCACTTACATGGTATTACAAATTATTACATAATTATTAATGAAGATTGTTATTTATAAATAATAAAAACTTTACAAAAATTCAAATTCAAATTTGAGATATTAGATTCAGCAACTAACTTAGAAACAAAGCTTTAAGTATTAACGAGTTAAAAATACAAAATTTTTTTTTTGTATTTCTTAACTGAATTTTTAATCAATTTTTGTGTTTCTGAAGTTTATTTTGTATATTTCCTTTAGTAATCATTTATTCATATTTATATGACTTAGAAAACATTTATGGATTTCATTGATGAATACTTAAATATAATCTGCATGCTATCATAATCGAGATCGAGGTGCGTTATCACTTATGCATATTAATTAAATTTCAATTTCATCTACAGGCTTCAAAGAAAACATGTGTGAGCAGCAGTTTAGGCGAATTGCTTAATAATCCAATGCTCCAAAATAGTTTCATTCTATTATCTTAGACACAACATTTGTCTTAGACAAAACAAGTTTTGCAATATGACCTTCACCCTTGGACAAGTTTTAATAACATAATTCATTATACTTTAAAAAAAAAGGCTGATTCGTCCGATGCAGTACAGCAAAGAGCAAAACACAACTGTTTATATTATTATATTTTAAAAGCCGCTCCTTTTATTGCTTATCTCGTATTTTAGCTTCATTAATATTAATATCTTTGGAATTAAAAATAAAAATTTGTCTCTCAAAGTAATCCAATTGAATTTTCACATTTATTGATGTAACGGATTTGAAAGTAACAATGACGGATTATGGAAAAGAAATGGGACTATTAAGAAAAGCAACAGAGATTCTCAAATCTATTACAAATGGACTCCATTAGCAAGAGAAAATACTATTGCATATTTCGTGGCCATTTGATATTTAAATAAATGCCATTGTACTTGTAAGTTTGCTCTCGTCCAGTTTATTTTTTATTGTAATATATGAAAAGAAAAATTTTCCCACAAATTAAAATATTCAGAATATTAAGCTATATAAAAATATACAGATTTCAATACATTCAATTAATCAGGTTAGGTATTGGAGCGTTTTAATAACTAAAAGCAATATTTAATTTTTCTCTCGAAATGTAGCAAAACAATTAACCAGCAATTTAACAAACCATTGACCATTACTTTATTGAACGATCTTGCTGTTAAGAAAAATATCAAATCATAATATAACATCAATATAATTCTTAGAATATTTCTTCTGGGTTGTAGCTTATTAACCAATAGTAGCCAAAGTTGAAAAACTACCAATCCGTAAGTACTATACATCATATTGTTAAGATATTGATAGTTTGGCAAACTAAAACATGTCTTTTTTCATGTTGCTAGCAATAACCTTTATAAAATGAGTAGTTCTTTGAGAAGATTATATGTGTGAAAGTTATAATATTTTCACCCACTAGAATGGTTCATTGTGTCTTGACAATTTCATAAGGTGATTGATCTTTCTCTGTGATGCTTTTTGACTAATATATATAATTAAACGAAACTATGTATTCTTAGAATAAATGTAATTAAGCTATTAATTTTTATTTTTCATAAGTTAGAACACAAAAAACTCTGGTTGAAAATAATTTTCTCTTATCAAAATTAGATTAAATGGAATAAGTGAACATCATTGATTTTTTTACTTCAGGTAAGCATCATATTAAAAAACAACCCATTATAGTAACGTATGACAAATCATTTTAAATCCTCTCTCTATTTGCATCAATCCATTACCAAGAAAGTAGAGAAGATTTCACTTCTTTTAGGTGATTGATAAAATCAAGTATTAGCTTTGTGGGACGAATAAAAAAAATTGGAGATTTTTGCAAGGCCCCCGGAATTTCTCTTGCATCGAAAGTAATAAGAAAAATTTCTCTCGCAATGTGTAAGCTCATTTATAAAAGCGATCGCTGGCAAACACTGAAGATCTCAAACCTAACAAAAGGACATCGAATCTGTATCACAAACAGGTAAAATATTCATGCTTTGTTAACGTAAAGGAAATCATTCAAGTTGGCATAGCATAAAAGATCTAGGTCTCGAAACCAAAGGTGAAGAACGACGGATATGTATAAGAGAGAACTCAAAAATTTTCTCAGTATTAAATTTACGATTGAGTTACAGTAACAAACTTTAACAAATGACAAGATTCTAAAAATTATAAAAGGCATATTTTCCTAGGCAAAGGAAATTCAAAGGCAAATTTAATGCTAAAATATCAATGATATATTTCGCCATAAATTTGTGAAAGCGGCCGAAAGTGTTCTGTTCTCTGATCTTGTGATCTAAGTCATTTAATTTTGCACACCCTGTATTATAAAGATGTTGATCTAATTAAGAAAGGAGGGGACGAAGTTGGCTTACGAAAGATTGAGGAACTGCAGAGAGAAGCGGAAGTCTACCAAGACACCGTGCAAGTTTAATTTCGTGTTTCTGGCTGACATAATTGACAAAGGAAATGAAGGGCGAGTTCTTTGTTTTTTTTCCCATTCATTTGAAGGGGTGAAGATCAAAATGCAACGCAGCGTATGATTGAATCACGTTATACTAAGTAAAAGTATTTTTTTTCCTTTTATATTTAAAAGCAACTTACTTTTTTATATATTTTTTAAAAAAGCATTATACATAGAAAGCTTTCATCTTACTATGTTACCGTTTATTTTTCTACAATATTTACCCAAATCTTTACTATTTACGATGCATTTTCGTTTATTCCAACAGTTGATAATCAAAGCGTGACTCAGTTTAAGTTACAGTCTTTTGTTCTGAGAAAAAAAGTATATTTTTCTGAAATTCTGCAATTCGTAAAAAATAAGTTATAAAATTTGAATAAAAATTTTTCAATAAAA